>CM038678.1:637290198-637660198 GCA_021605205.1 Aegilops longissima | reverse complement strand
GATGCGGAGATCAGGAAGTTAATACTTCAGGAGGCTCACGACTCACCATACTCGATTCACCCCGGAAACACTAATATGTATTTGGATTTGAAGGAGCATTTCTGGTGGACAGGTATGAAGAAGGATATTGTCGAGTATGTAGCAGTATGTGATGTATGTCAGAGAGTTAAGGCAGAACACCAGAAGCTAGCAGGATTACTACAGCATATGCCGATGCCGAATGGAAGTGGGATAAGCTTGGCATGGATTTCATCACCGGATTACCCAGGACACGATCATGATATGATTCTATCTGGGTAGTAGTTGATCGCTTGACCAAAGTGACTCACTTTATCCCCATGAAAACCACTTATACAAGCGCGAAGTTGGCCAATATATATATGACCAGGATCGTATGTCTACATGGAGTTCCGAGGACCATCATATCAGATATAGGAACACAATTTACCTTGAAGTTTTGGAATCAGTTGCACTAGACTTTTGGTACTAGGCTAGAGTTTAGTACAACCTTTCATCAGCAGACACATGGACAGACCGAGAGAGTCAATCAGATTCTGGAGGACATGTTGAGAGCTTGTGCGCTAGATTATGGATCTAGTTGGGATGATAATTTGCCTTACCCAGAGTTCTCATACAATAACAACTATCAGGCTAGTTTGAAGATGGCCCCTTTCGAAGCTTTGTATGGAACGAGGTGCAGGACACCATTGATGTGGGATGAAGTTGGAGACCGTCAGTTGTTCGGACCAGATTTAATCAAGGAGTCTGAAGAGAAGGTTAAGTTGATTCGTGATAGACTGAATGTAGCTTAGTCCAGGCAGAAGAGTTACACCGTTACCGAACGCAAGGAGGTAGCCTACGAAATCGGAGATAGAGCATATCTTCGTGTGTCACCACTGCAAGGAGTTAAACAATTTGGAGTCAAAGGAATGTTAGCCCCAAGATTTGTAGGACCATATCGAGTTCTGGAACATATGGGAGAAGTGGCCTACAAGTTGGAGTTACCCGAAGGACTGTCGGGAGTTCGTGATGTGTTTCATGTTTCCCAGTTGAAGAAGTGCCATGCAGAGATGGCCAATATTCCTCTAAGAGATACAGTGCCCCTGGAAGCAATTCAATTGGAGAGTGACCAAACTTACGAGGAGAAACCCGTCAAGATTCTCGAGTTTGCAAGCCGAATTACACGCAGCAAGGTTATCAAGTTTTGCAAAGTTCAGTGTAGCCACCATACCGAGGAAGAAGCCACCTGGGAACGAGAGGAAGACCTATGGAAAGACCACCCACACCTATTTTCTAGCCAACCCGAATCTCAAGGGCGAGATTCGTCTTAAGGGGGGTAGGTTTGTAACATCCCAATTTTTAATTTGGATGTTATACATAGATCATCATATGCATATCATATTTTATTTGCATTTTGGTTGCGATCCTAGAAATCTTAAGCAACTCAAGGACCCAAGGAAAGAGTTGGAGGTTTCATAAATTTTCATATTTGAAAATAGTTCAAATTTGATAAAGAGGATCAATTTGATTTTAAGATTTTTCTCTCCAATTATTTCTAATAACAAAAATAAATGAGAGAAGATATGACTTCTTCACCAGAGGAGAAATATTGGAGAAGAAATTTTAAAATCAAATTATTTTTTTATTGATATTTTTATTTGCTATTTTATTTGAATTAGAGAAAACATGCATATTTGAAAATTGCATTTTAGTCCAGAAAAATGTTCATCTTGTCCTAAATATTAGGTTTGGACGGTGAAAATTGATTCTGGAGTTTTTAGAATTTCGTTTATATTTTATTAGGATTTTTGTTCGCGACGAAATTTATTTTACTTAAAAAAAGTTCCTGGGCCGGCCCAGCTCGCGCGCCGCCTTCTTCCTCGCTCAGGAGGAGTCCCTGCCGCCGCCGCAGCCGCCGCCTGGGTAGTCCGGCTCGGACTCCCGTTCTGGCGCCCCCTCGCCCAAGCCACCGCCCCCGGGCTTTATAAGCCGAGGCCCCGCCTTCCTTTCTTCCTCACCAAGCCACGCCCCGCCTCGCTGCCGACGTCGCCGCCTCCTTAGCCACCGCCGCCACGCCGCCAAGCCGCCACCGACGCCCGAACCGCCCGCCTCGCCATCGCGCCACCCGAACCTCGCCGGATCCCGCCGCCGTCGAAACCACCGCCGCCGGTTTTCTCCGGTTAAACGGTATAAACCGTTTGGTTTTTCCGGTTTATTTTTTAGATCGGTTTTTGTTTTAGTTCGTTAGTTGACGAATGTTCACCCGTTATTTTCTGTTAACAAGTGGATTCGTTCGTTTAGATCTGTTGACGAACGTTCGTTCCGTAGATTTTTCCTTTTAGTTTTATTTTCGGCCAGGGACCTATCCGTGAATACTTTTCTTACAGATTAGTCCCTGATCTTCAAACCCTCGTTACTTTTTGCTCGTTTGTCCAAATCCAGTGAAATGAACAGAAAAATCTTAGTCTCGATCCCCTCTGTTCAGATAAACAACTTGAACATGATTTTGGAAAATTTAAAATTTGGTTTCAAGCAAATTTCAATTTGAACTTCTTTTGATTGTAGATTGAGTTTCGTATCTCCGATTCGATTGATTCTTTTTGCAAACCGAAGCTCTTCTCTTGTACTTTCTGTTCAGATCTTTTTCTCTCGGTTTTACCTTTGCAACTTGTGCTTGAGTGCTTATGTATGCTATTGTTTGTTCACGATAGAGTTTCCGGAGTGCGAGGCTTGCTACAATGAATCTCTAGGGTTGTCCGATCGTCAGCAAGGCAAGTAACACTTTGATCATACCCCTTTAATACCCAGTTTTTATGCATTAATTTCAACCATCAAACATTGCATGAGTAGGATTTGATCACATGTGGGTATTGGGAAGTAGTTGATGAGGTGAACCTATTGTTTTATATCAAACCCTGGGGAGTTACTACGTTATGCTTATACTACTATGCTATGATCGTAGACGTGGTTTGGTTTGAGTGATTCATGACAGATGTGAGTGTTATTATGAATTAAGGGATAACTTAAGGTGGCAACTTTAATACACATCTGGGTGGATTGTTTGTGGGCACTTAGGGAATCCAGTGTTGTCCAAGGAGATCTCAGGGCATCCGTGTGATCATCCTATGGTTCGCCACCCAGGCTCAAAGAGATCATAGGATTATTCATGCTAGAAACTTCCGTGTGCAGCCACATGCCACTATGGGCTCTGGCATAGTTGAGTAAGTTGCGGGGAACCTTTCCATGATGGGCTAGCAGATGTAGGGGATTGTAGGTGTACCGGCTTATCTATCGGTTAAGGGGACCTCTTCGGAAAGACTGTGTCTCAGTCATCTGTTTCTCAAACATCATGCAGTGCGAGAAATTCAACGGAGGAGATCGAGTCTTGTGGGTAAAAGTGTGCAAATCTTTGTAGAGTGCACAAACTAATCATGATTAGCCGTGTCCCCGGTTGTGGACATCTTGAGTATCTGCTACTTCAATTATTGATTTGATCTCATCACTTTACTTAATTAATTTTTTGGGTTATTAATTATTATTTTGGGATTGAGATGGGGTTACCATTCTCAATATTATCATCAAACTTGTAGTTAAATAAAATATATTCCTTTGTTGTAGGAAAAAACTAGCTTTATGCAAATGATAACCATAGAGCCTCCACCAGCCATATATGCATGTAGTGATAGATGTTATCTATTCATTGCTCTATAGTGTTATCTTGCCAGCATATTCCATGTGCTGACCTACACAGGCTGCATCATATTATGTTACGGAGTTTTCAGATGAAGAGTAAGGTGCGCTAGGTCGTTGTCATGCACTCAGTTTTGCCGTGGAACCGGATGGACTCTTGTACCTTCGAAGCTTCCGTTGTTATCTTACTTAGATGGCCTTCAGCCATATTATTGTAATAGGTTCTCCTTTGAGACATTCGATGTAATAAGTGTGTGACTGAACTCTGTTATAAATCCTCGAGTACTGTGTGTGTCAGCAATACCGATCCAGGGATGGGACTTAAGCATAGAGACTTGACCGTCTGAGGTCGGGTCGCTACATCCACTACAAAAAAAATACACTTCCGTGATGATACGTGTTTGTCACAGTAGGTCGCGTTTTTTGTCATGCATGTACATCCATGAAAAATTTATGACAGAATCAAGATAGTCATACCTGTGTTGTCGTAGAAGTGTTCCATGACATTACCAAAATTATCATCACGGAAGTGTCCACTTCCATGACGATAAATCGCGCGTCACAGAAGTGCTTTCGTCAAGGGTGACCGACACGTGGCATCCACCGTAACGGAACGCCGTTAAGCTATCGGGTCGGGTTTTGGATCCGATAACCCGTTAACAGCCCCGACCAATGGGAAATTTCCACGTGTAAAATTCTTATTGGCCGGACAAAACACGTGTCAGCTCGTCAGTGGGTCAAATAGGCGCCTATGATAAGTCGACACGTGCCATGGCCCACCACTGGCCCATTTAGTTTACAAATCCGGCCCGTTTGACTTGGTCAAAAGTTAACGGGCTGGCCCATGAAAAGCCTGTTAATGGTCTCTTCGCAAATAGCCCATTTTTTTGAGAAGTTATACAGTGGGAGAGGCTCCCACTGTGTTTGTATTACTCAAAAAGTAAGTTACAATGTACAATCCATAATTACAAGCATCTGATCCTCCACTTTGGGAGGTAGGGTGAACTATCAGAAACCTGGACTAACTAGTGGGGGTGGAGGTTGTTTACAAAGGAGAGAATAAAGTCTCTCAACTCAACCTTGGTTCTGTATTGGAGTAGGGTGAAGTCTTTTTTAAACCTATCCAGCCAGTTATGATATGTTGGAGGGATGCTTCTAAAGAGTTTGTTGTTCCTTTCTTTCCATATGCTCCAGGCTGCTTGTAAAATAGCCCATTTTACGGCCCCTTAGGCACTAAAGGAAATCGGCCCAACAACGTCATGTGGCCCGTCGAATATAACACCAGCCCATTTCACTTTCGGCCCATGTATGGCCCACAACGTCTTTCGGCCCATATGAGGCCTTCGTATCTTTCGGCCCTTTACAGGCCCACGGTAACTCTAGCCCATAATGAACATTAATTTTCTTTGTACCCGTTAACGGCCCGTCATTACATGGGCCGTTTCCAGCCCGTGTTAGCTTTCGGCCTATTGACGACCCATACGTTCTTGGGCTCCTTGAGGGAGTCCTGGATTAGGGGGTGTCCGGATAGCCGAACTATCATCGTTGGCCGGACTCCTAGACCATGAAGATACAAGATTGAAGACTTCGTCCCGTGTCCGGATGGGACTTTCCTTGGCGTGGAAGGCAAGCTTGGCGATGCGGATATGTAGATCTCCTACCATTGTAACCGACTCTGTGTAACCCTAACCCTATCCGGTGTCTATATAAACCGTAGGGTTTTAGTCCGTAGGACGAACAACAATCATACCATAGGCTAGCTTCTAGGGTTTAGCCTCCTTGATCTCGTGGTAGATCTACTCTTGTACTACCCATATCATCGGTATTAATCAAGCGGGAGTAGGGTATTACCTCCATCGAGAGGGCCCGAACCTGGGTAAAAACATCGTGTCCCTTGTCTCCTGTTACCATCCGCCTAGACGCACAGATTCGGGACCCCCTACCGAGATCCGCGGTTTTGACATCGACATTGGTGCTTTCATTGAGAGTTCCTGCGTCGCCGCCGCCGTCGGGAAGGATGCCTCATCCGTCTTTAAAGGCGATACTATCGCCAAAGGAGCCTTGGCCACTGGTCGACTCTTGACTAGGTGGTTTTCTTATGACCGCCAGTTCGCCACCGCCCGACGATGACTTCTCGAGTCATGGAAACCAATCTTCACGTTAATTCGAACTTGCGAACAGTTGGATCGATCGAGCTCTCCTCCGTAAAGAGCTCTTGGATCGCATCGCCGCCACAGGAGTCGCCACGGACTACGACCGGATCGGGCCTAAAACCGATCGAGAGAGATCAACTCTCCCGTGCTACCCATCATGTTGCTCGATAGAGGAGCAATATGGTGATTCTTCTTCTATCTTAAGGACTAGCTACGTCCGGTTCCCGATCCCTCCATGCCGGATTCCCGCAGAGGGACGGATGTCGATCAAGCCCTGAACTTAAAGTCTGGCGGCGGGTTGGATTCATTGGATAGCATTCAAAAATCCGAACGTCCGAGTTCGGAAACTTCTCGGCCCCTGAGTCTTAAATTGGACGGGGTTCCGGATCTAGTTCCACCTGCCCACCCAAACATTAGCGATCTATCCCGAATTCGGCAAGAGCCCGCTGAAACAAGACATCATTCTTGGGCGATTCCTCCCGGTTATGGACGGGATAAAGGACTGCCGAGAGGAGGACGCAATCTCACTTTTCTGCAATAATTGCACGGACAAGGGAATCTTAAACGCCATAAGTCGTCGCGAAATTACACGCTTTGCTGACTTGGTGTCCATAGTACAAAAGTATCTTGTGCGATGGAGAGTGCTTGGAAAACCGAAAGTAAATTTTGGGATAATCCGGCCCCGAATACAGCCCTAGTCCGAAATAAAAGGGTGCACCATCACCAAGCACCTGGGTTATACACCAAAAACCAAAAACGCCCTAAAGTGTAATGGAACCGTCTTGGAGGGTTGGCTAAGCGGACCTGCAAACTTCATAGCACAGAGGGCGCCACTCCAACTCATAGCCTTCGAGCATGTTGGATAGTACGGCAGGTGGCCAAAAGTGGCGAAGAGCTTCTAGCTTCAGAATCCCAGCCCAGCAGCACCAGTACGGTGTTAGCAGTCTTCGAGACTTTCGCATCAAATAACATGAGGAAACGAACACTCTGCAACCTTGCCGAAGTCTACCAAGTAGCAACAATAAGTCCATGGAGTGACACGGTTATTACCTTTAATGCCAAGTGATTTAACCCAAATTCGAACAGCCCGAGCACCAGCCGCATTGGTCCTCGGTCCAATAGTGGGCGGCTTTCGCCTTACTAAGGTACTCATGGATGGCGGCAGCGGACTAAACCTCATCTATGAGGAAACCCTCCAAAAATGGAAATAGATGGAACCGCATTGAGCGAAGCAGCACAACCTTTAGAGCAATAATCCCTAGCCGGAAGCATGCTGCACAGGAAAAATCACACCGGGCGTAGTGTTCGCTCATTGGACAATTACAGGTCCGAGGAGGTCACATTTCAAGTGGCCCCGTTCAGCAGCGGATATCACGCTTTATTAGGGCGAGAGGCATTCACAATTTTTCAAGCTATACCCCATTATGGGTACATGAAGCTTAAAATGCCCGGACCTAACGGAATCATCACTCTCGCTAGTGATCTGAACATAGCACTCCACGCCGAAAACAAGACAGCCGCACTAGCCCTCGAGGCACTATCCGAAGCCCTAGCGGCCGAAGAACTCACTGCAATGCGCTCCACGGTGAACAGGGACGATGTGATACTTGATAAAAGATCCAAGTCCACCTCTTTTAAACCAGCAGATGAAATAGTCAAATTCCAAGTCCACCAACGGACCACTGCAAAGACGGCCTCCATTGGGGCACAATTAAACCCTGATGTAGACGCCAGACTATGAGAATTTCTACGAGAAAAGCGGGACATTTTGCCTAGCACCCTTCGGACATGCCAGAATCCCGTCGGCTGGCCGAGCACAGCCTAAATATCCTAAAAGGATTCAAGCCAGTCAAACAGGCTCTTCGGCGCTTTTTCGAACCCAAGATACAGGCCATGGGAGAGGAGCTAGCCAAACTTCTAGAAGCCAGATTCATCAGAGATATAAAACATCCGGACTGACTAGCAAACCTGGTGATGGTACCAAAGAAGGATAAGTCCTGGCGCCTATGTGTTGATTTCAAAGACCTTAATAAGGCTTGCCCAAGCGTGTCGAAGCTCTAGTAGACGACTTGAGGCTCACATTCGACAATCTCTGAAAATATGACATTAAGCTCAATCCGGAAAAATGCGTCTTCGGCGTTCCAGCCGGAAAGCTCCTGGGCTTCATTGTGTCCGGTAGAGGAATTGAAGCAAACCCAGCCAAGATTCGAGCTCTTTCACAATTGGATATTCCAAAAGACCTCAAACAAATACAAAAATTAACTGGATGCGTAGCGGCTCTAAGCTGCTTTATTTCCCGTTTGGGAGAAAAGGCGTTACCCCTTTACCGCCTCCTCCGGCACACCGAACACTTCGAGTGGACGGATGCCGCCACGGCCGGACTCGAAGAAATAAAGGCCATATTGGCAACAAATCCGGTCCTGGCCTCGCCCAACGTGGGCGAACCAATGCTATTATATATCGCCGCAACACATCAGGTTGTCAGCGCGGTGCTCGTCGTCAAACGAGAAACGGACGGCATCGGTTCCCTCTTCAAAAACCGGTTTACTATGTGTCCACTGTCCTAACTCGATGCAAGTCCCGGTACCCACATTATCAAAAAATAGCATACGCGGTGTTCATGGCATCCCGGAAGCTACGACACTACTTTCAAGAGTGTTCAATAACGGTAGCCTCCGAAGTACCTCTTAACGACATTATAAACAACCGCGACGCGATGGGCCTGATTGCTAAATGGGCCATAGAGCTCCTTCCATGCAACATAACCTATAAGCCACGACGAGCTATTAAGTGACAGGTTTTGGCCGACTTCGTGGCCGAATGGACCGAAGCCGAACTCCCTAAAGAGTACGGCGCATACTCCAATTGGATCATGCACTTTGACGGCTCCAAAATGTTTGCCGGCCTGGGGGCTGGCGTCGTCCTGACGTCCCCAACCGGGGACACAGTCCAATACGTCCTTCAGATAATGTATACGGATTCTAACAACGCAGCCGAATAAGAGGCCCTTCTGCATGGCCTCCGGATGGCAGTCTCCATGGGCATTAAACGCCTAGAGGTGCACGGGGATTCGAACCTCGCGATATCTCAAATAAATGGAGACTTTGATGCGAAAGATCCGAAAATGGCAGCGTACCGCAATGCGGTCCTAAAAATGTCAGCACGGTTCGAAGGGCTCGAATTTCATCATATAGCCCGGGATAACAACCAGGCGGCGGACATATTGGCACGCATCGGTGCAAAACGCGATGCCGTCCCGCCCAACATCTTCCTGGAATGGCTGTTCAAGCCATCCGTACTATGGGAAGGGGAGTCCGGAAATAACAATCCGGACCCAGCCGCACTGCCTGACACCGAACACTCTGACACAATCGGAGGCTCTGCCACCGAGATAACAACCTCCGCTCACGAAATAATGGCGGTCATCGCCCCATGGACGGAACCATTCCTAGCCTACCTAACTAGGCAGGAACTCCCCGAAGACCAAAATGAGGCTCGCTGCATAGTACGGCGATCCAAAGCCTATAAAGTCCATGAGGGAGAGCTCTATAAGAGAAGCACAACAGGAGTCCTTCAAAGGTGTATCTCCGAAGAGGAAGGGCGAAACCTCCTGGCTGAAATTCATGCCGGACTGGGTGGGCACCACGCCGCAGCCCAGGCCCACGTAGGCAAGGCCTTCCGTACAGGATTTTATTGGCCGACGGCCCGGCAGATCTTGAGGATTTAGTCCAACGATCGTCGGTTGCTAGCTTTTTGCTAACCAAAGCCACATGCCACCCACCACCCTCAAAACTATACCCATCACCGGCCATTCGCGGTGCAGGGGCTTGACATGGTTGGACCCCTTAAGGAGGAACCCACAAGCAAAAATACCTATTGGTCATGGTGGATAAATTCACCAAATGGATAGAGGCCAAGCTCGTTAAAGCGGCCGAATCCGGACCGGTGATAGACTTCATATCGGGGTAGTGCACCGTTACGGTGTCCCACACAGATCATCATCGATAACGGCACCAACTTCACGGCCGATGAGGTCAAATTATGGTGCAAAAACATGGGCATCAAGCTCGATTACGCCTCAGTCTATCACCCTCAAACCAACGGCCAAGTCGAGCGAGCAAACGGTGTAATAATGTGCTGCATTAAACCCAGACTAGTGCGGTCCCTCAAGGAATCTAACACGCACTAGGTTGAGGAGCTCGACTCCGTACTCTGGGGGCTGCGGACCATGCCGAATCGCACTACCGGATTCACACCATTTTTTATGGTGTACGGTGCAGAGGCAGTCTTGCCCTGTGACATAATTCATGACTCACCTCGCGTGCGCATGTATGAAGAAAGAGAAGCCGAACTCGATCGGCAGGACAGTTTGGACGCATTGGAGGAGGAGCGCGGCGTGGCAAAAGCTTGTTCCGCATTTTATCAACAGCAGGCTCGAAGATATCAAAGCAGGGAAGTACGGGCCAAAGCTTACAACGTTGGCAAACTAGTTCTACGCCTGCCGGACAAGAAAAGGGACAAACTCAAGCCCAAATGGGAAGGTCCCTTCATCATCGACCAAGTCCTGACCGGCGGAGCATACCGTCTGCGAAACGCATCGGATAACCGACTCAAGCTGAACCCATGGAACGCAGCCCGTCTATGATGATTCTACGCCTAAGCGCCGGACTCCAAGTTCGTCTCCTTCCTCCGTCCACATTTTCTATTTTTGTTGTCTTTTGTTTCTCTCCTTCCTCCTCCTTCTTCTTGAAGCCTTTAGAGGCTCGTTTGCGCTTTGTTCGCACATATTTGACGCGCTGTCCGCACTCATTATACCTGGGGGCTTCTTTAACAGAAGCTTATTTATACGGGCTTCATGCCCAACACATGCGTCAAACTTCCGCATGTACCTTTTATTCACCATTATATGCATCGATATGACTTAAGTTTTGGCCAAGCTGGGTTGCCTGGCTCCTGTGCTTACCCCTACATTCCCGATTGTTAGGCTAGGTGGTAAAGGGAGCACCTCTGCGATTGTTACTGCCGGGTCAGCCGGATGTGTACCTCAGACTGGGTGAAGCCGAAAGCTAGTGTTCTTAAGGGAATATTCGGTCGGTGAACTGAAAGTTGATTTTTTAACTATTTATCCATCTGCCCCCAAATGATTTTCTGCTTTCTTAGCAGCTTTAACATGCACTTTAGGGCATGCCTCCCAGCGAAAGGAACCCTTAACGGAACTATTCTCCCTGGAAGATGTTTCTTACTATCCATATAATATAACATAACTAGTTGGGCACTTGTCTGATACAGCAATAATGACCCCTACGCCTTGTCTCCATGCATGCCCCGGTTCTTATATAACCGCGAGGGTATTCGGAGACACTCTGGACTATCGGGTCCCGAGGTAGAAGCAAAAAGGTCCGCTATGACAAACGATTTACAATCCGGCTAGAAGACATTTTTCATGTCATATTCAATTACATAGTCAACTCGACTCATTGTATTCCTCCTCAATGCCATCTAATAGTCTATCTAATTTACAATCTTGCTGGGAATACTTGGCGGCCAATTCCACTTGGCCGTACACTAAGCTTACAGGGATCTCCTTCCCATCAGGCCCCACAGGTCCGACCTCGGCCATGTGGTTTGGGTCAGCCTTCGTGTACCGCGTCTTTACCATGGCCCAGGCCTCCCTGGCGCCTTGACGGCAGGCCGATATCTTCCATAGTCGGAAGCGCCGCCGTGCTCCTTGAAGCCGCTCTGCCAGCTCCCCAATGCCTTCGGGCAGGGAGATAGATGGCCACAAGGCTTGGCCGACGCCTTTCATCACCCGTCGAACTCGTTCGTGCAGCTGACGCAGTTCGGGAAGAAGATCACCCGACAAACTAGGCATCTCCTCCTCAGGACGACCTGTGAGAAAACCTACATACATGTTTATGTTAGTCGCCTTCCTCGCCGAACTCTTTCAAAGTTCATTAAAGCACTTACTGAAAATGCCGCGACGAAGCCGTCGATTCTCCTTTACGGAGTCGGACAACTGGGCATGAACATCCTTTAGTTTCTCACCCAGTTGGGTGTTGGCATCTTGGAGGTTATTTTTCTCCTGCCGCACCCTCGTAAGCACGCTCTCGCCGCCTTTAGCTGGCGCAGAGCTGTTGCTTGTCCGGATCTAGTCCGCGCCATCTGCAATATTATTGTCGATTTACACACACGCCGCACTTCATAAACTATTTATCTTTTGAAGCATATATTACCGAGGGGTCTCTGTGGCTCCCCTCAGAAGCGGCTAGTCTTGGCCTCAAGTTGGGCCATGCATTCTTCAAGCTCCTGGGGCAGTCGGGTATTCTTTTTTGTAAGATCCTGCATAACAAATGATCCTTAAATCAGTTATTCTAACTATTTTATGTCTCGGGGGCTACTGGCATATATAACTGTCAAATTTACTCACCCGTATGTCCTTTACATACTGCTCGTGGCTCTGGCTAGGCTATCTAGAGCGGCACGGAGGTGCGCATCTCCCAAATTGAAGGCATTTAAGGCCTCTTGGGAGAAACATGCGTCACGAAGAACTGTCCGGCGGCGCCTGTGATTCATGGCGCTCTCCACCTCGGAGTTGGTGGCGGACAATCTGTCGGCATCCTCTGTCGGAGGAGCATCCGACGCACGCCTCGTACTCGCCTCCGCTTCTGGACCCGGCTTTGGAGCCTGGTTGGTGGAGGTTCGATTGGAAACTTCTCCGGACTCAGTCTGGCGAGCGCTCTTTTTCCTGAAAAGAGCACCAACGTTAGTACGCCTTCCAGGAATCAATCCTGGGAATATGGTGACACGCCATACCGTTGCGGCGGAGTTTCGATCCGGACTGCACTTCTTTTTAGCCTCATGGGTCAGACGCCCCTTGTTGGCTAGCCGCCGCGGGCTCGGCCTCCTGCCTCGAAGGCACCCCCTGCAAAACACCATTGGTATACGGTGATAAAAAAATAAGCACGGATGGGTCATTTTCAGAGTATTGGGACCTTGGTCTCAGTTACCTGTGAGGCTGGGAATATTCCGGGGTAATCGGCCGTAATGGCAACCAAAGCATTGTCGATGCTAAGTTGGTGGAACACCCCGTCGATCAGCTCCACCTTTATATCTGGATCCTCTTCGGAGGCCGGATCGAGGGACCGTTTCGGATCCTCGGGTTGTGGAGGCGGGCTGTGTATCTTCTCCACGGCCCGGCGCAGTTCCTGCGTAGAAACCATAAAATGAGATATTTAACCACGGAACGTGGATCGGACAGGCCACAAAGATATTTGCTTACCCAACTTCGAGGATTATTCAAGAAAACCCTCAATGGATTGACGCGGAGAAAATCCTCCTCTTCCCCTTTGTACATGGCGGACAAGGTCTTCACCAGTTTGGTAACCGATCCCGGCCCTTTGCGGCCATGGCGGGTGGCGTCGTCCTCCCGCTGAAGTCCCACATGGGTGGCCCCTATATTGAGCGGCTGCACTCCTCGTAATGCAGATTGCCATGACTCCAATCATGGTCAATCCGCATGAGCCAAGAATCTTATTCGCCTATCAAGTAAAGGACGCCCCGGTCATTTTCCTCCGGGGCTCCATGGGCGCGAGCTTAGGCGCTTCTCGAGGAGTGTTGCTAAACTCCGGAAGGCCGATCCAACAGATCCGCAGCGGACGCCCTCCATGTAAAACCATTCGAAGGCCAGTCTTCGGACGCCTTCTTCGGGGTTCCAGATAGATATCCAGTCCCGGCGATGCGCCATAGTTCGGCTCCGCCCACTTGATATATTGACCGCTCATGAGAACAGGGTACAAGGCAGAATAATCTCTTCCACAGCGCAAAATGAGCCTCAATGCCCAAGAACAGTTCGCAAAGGGCCACGAAGCCCCTGATGTGCAAAATGGAGGCAGGCGTAAGGTGGTGCAACTGGAGGCCGTAGAACTCCAAGAGCCCCTGGAAAAACGGATAAGAGACGAAGCATACCCGCTCTCCTTTAGAGGGATCGGGGACACTCTCCTCTTGCTTTCCGCCCTTGTAGGTGGCAAGTCCGGCTCGAACCGGAACCATGAAGGCCGGAGGAAGAAATCCCTTGGTTTGGAGTATAACTAGCTCGCTATGCGGGACTGAACATCTCTCCCAATTTCCAGGCTGAGGGCTGGGAGCGCGAGAGGAGGAGCCGTCACGACCGTCCATGATGGAATGGGCTTTGGTCGAGGTGCTCCGATGAAAGCTCATGAAGGGGGATGGTGTGACTCAGATCTAGATCCTCGCCCCTTTATAGGCGGCTCATTTGCGCAGCTAGGGGGTAAGTGTAAAATACCCTAGCTTTTTGCATTCATTCAAACACGTGGAAGATGGCCATTATTGGGCGAGAAGCCAAGGAGCGCAACATTTATCGAAGCGGACACTATTCGACAAGTATATGGAATTTGGAGAAGAACCCGCTTTGCAATGCGAAGACAATCTCTGCGTCGGACTCATCGCCATTTGAAGCCTGGTTCGGGGGCTACTGAGGGAGTCCTGGATTAGGGGGTGTCCGGATAGCCGAACTATCATCGTTGGCCGGACTCCTAGACCATGAAGATACAAGATTGAAGACTTCGTCCCGTGTCCGGATGGGACTTTCCTTGGCGTGGAAGGCAAGCTTGGCGATGCGGATATGTAGATCTCCTACCATTGTAACCGACTCAGGTAACCCTAACCCTATCCGGTGTCTATATAAACCGGAGGGTTTTAATCCGTAGGACGAACAACAATCATACCATAGGCTAGCTTCTAGGGTTTAGCCTCCTTGATCTCGTGGTAGATCTACTCTTGTACTACCCATATCATCAGTATTAATCAAGAAGGAGTAGGGTATTACCTCCATCGAGAGGGCCCGAACCTGGGTAAAAACATCGTGTTCCTTGTCTCCTGTTACCATCTGCCTAGACGCACAGTTCGGGACCCCCTACCCGAGATCCGCCGGTTTTGACACCGACACTCCTTTTCGGCCCTCGATTACTTCCGGCCCTTACTGGCTTGTTCCCCTAAAGGGCCAAATTCGGCCCATGGCAAGAGTCGTCCCGTTACTGGCATGTTCCCCAAATGGGTCAAATTCGGCCCATAGCAAGAGTCGGCCCATTACTGGCCTGTTACCCTAATGGGCCAAATTCGGCCCATGGCAAGAGTCGGCCCGTTTCTGGCCAGCCCGTCCTATATTCTGGCCCATTAACGACCCGTTATGCCTGTGACAAAATTAAGCTTTGGCAGTCCTACGGCCTGTTAACGGCCTGTTACTGTGCTGGGCCAATACCAATTACGCCCGATTACGGCCCATGTAGACCCATTTATCCGACAGCCCTAGGCCCATTTATCGACGGCCCGAGGCCCACTGATTACAGGCCCATTCATCGACGGCCCGTAGGAGACCCATGGATCCTACGGCCCGTATATGGCCCATGGGTAGTTGCGGACACTAGCAAACCAGGGAAAAAGAAGACTAGAAATAAATAAGGCCCAAACTAGTGCTAGGCTATTATGGCGATTGCATAGATTACATCCACTCGGCATCAAAGATCGCCACTAGTGCAAATATAGGGAAGACCCTACACTATACAAAAATGGCTTACTGTTTTCTTCAGCCGGTGGCTGCATGTTAAGAAGAAATTTTGTATCACACCAAAACAAATTACAACTATATAACAAAAGGAAGGTTGGCATAAAACTTAACAGTCTAGCAGATAAATGCACCACCAGAAGTTCAGAAGCTCGGTTCATTTGACCTGACTGTTTCGTTTTCATGTTGTATTGTCCGATGGAACACCATAACCCTCGCCTTCATTTCCCCTAGGCTCCTGAACAACATAGCAAATGTCTGATAGTCTGGTTTCAAAACCATGCATATCTTGACGACATTGAGCAATGTTTCTCCTTCTTTCACAAAGGGCCTCTATTAGGGAATGGACTTGTGTCTGGAGCGCAGATACAACATTGCTTTGAGCTTGTATATCTTGATCATGAGGCAGTTTGGACGATATTGCCTTAACAACCAACCCAAGATACGCAGAACGTGCTTTTGGCACTCGTTAGTGGACAGTCTTGACCCACCGTAGCAAGAGTCGACATTGCGGTTATAGTTGCCTCGCCACCTTCAGAAGGTGGCGGTTCCACCATTTTTTCCATAGCTCGCTGAAAAGTTGAGGTTTTACATTAGTAGTACCAGAACAGAAGATATTAAGGAGGCAGCAAAACCAAACAAAATAGCTTTGGTCTATATACATAACTTATTCTGGTGAACCCATGTAAAATATTAGTTGTATTTTATTGCAAAGTACATAATAAAACCAGGTTCCAAACATATGACCATGTACCATCGCTAATGTATTGTCTATTTCTTCACATTGTATTGAGGGCTAAGGATAAAGAGACGAAGTTTATAATATGGTAAGCATAGTATGACATCATTCAAATCACAAAACAACTGAGAACAGAGAAATAGGCAATTGTAACATTGTGTGGGCAAGTCCAGCACGGAACTAGATTACAGGTCAAGATCAAAGGAACATCACTCCTCCCTTTTAAACCTTGTAAGGTGCAATGATACGCTAAGACAATTGTGTATAAAATTGAAAAGAGTAATAGACATTGGCTGCAAACCATGCAGTTCAAGGCACAAGTCAGAGTAAGTAGTAGTTAAAAGGCATGAGGATTAAGGACTTACAACAGCGGCTTTGATGGTGTAGTCATGCCCTTCTTCTTGCTGGTGTGACAGTCCTTGAAGATTTCCACAACATTTGGTTCAGGTACTTTTTGGTCCTTATGGCTTTCCTCTCGCATTTCAACAAGCCAATATAGATCTGATAATATGGTACAACGAAAAGAGTGAAACAGAACTAATTACAAGAGCCTCGCGAGCAGCAATATAGCTACGAGATCCTGTCCTCTGTTGAATTTCACTTTCAGACGGTTGGCCTTGTTCTTTGAACAGTTCACCTACAAGAAGATAGATTTGTGTGGCACATGCGTCAATAGGACTTCAACATGTGATCTGATCACATATATATAATGTACCGATACTTGGATCGCACCAAGGTTTAACAAGGCCCTCCAGTCTTCATCCGATATATTTTCCATCGAGATGTTTGGGAAAGTTCACTGTTAGCTTTGCCTTCAAAGTGAGTTTTCCTCAAGTTATACCGACATCGTCATGCAGAAAGACTTAAAAACATGGGTGCAAGCTTGTCTGGTTGCATCATCTTGGCTATCCAACTTGAACCTCATTTGTTGAAAATTATGGGAGTCTCATTATCAGCAACCTAGAAAGTATGGGACATAGCAAGACGATATTACTAGTTTCCATACATAACCATACTTACAGATAAATGGTCGAGGAAGGTGTTGAAATGGGTTTCGTCTTTGTCATTCCTGTACTGAATCCATGTTGGGATTATACGTACATGACACCTAACGGCAACCGCTGCCTCTGATACTAACTTGGCTGACTCTGTAGCATCACGTGGCCTTTTTAAACCTACCTCAAAACGGATCTCCATTCTTCCTCCTCTAGATTTATTTAACCTATCAAGCATTATCCCTGATGTTTGTTTCCTCTTGCGCCTAGGTGCTAGTCCAACAACAAACATAGGAAGTGTTGGTGTACATCAAACTGTGAGAATACGTATAAAGAAGCATGCAACTGTAACTTGACTCCAGCAACTACCTTCTTGCTATTGAAGCTCACAAGGTTCATCTGATATTGCCAACTCGTCTTGTGTCAAGAGTGCTTGGGAAGTAGTGTTAGGTGGCAAGGGAGCTTGGGAACTTGCTGCTAGCTTAGTTGACGCACGAGTATGTCGTGCAGCTGGTAGTACTGTGGTAGGTGTTGCAAGAACTAGGGCTGTCTCTGCTTGTTTGGTGGCAGCTATTTGTTTTTGTTTGGATTTTTTTGCAGTTCATGTAGCATGGGATGCCGTGTTTGTAGAATTTTCCACTGGACTTTCACCTTTTATTGCACCATCAGTACCAGCAGAATCTGTAGGATTCATCCGCTTCTCATCCCCTGCCATTCTCTGTTTCTTCCTCTTTCTCTGTGCCATGTTAAGTCAAGCCGACAAGAAAAACGAATAAAATTTAGTTCTTCGTAACAAATTGATGCGTGATGCATTTAATAAAATTTTGATGTTAGACAACCACATGATAGGAGGATGTAATATGTATGAAAAACAGGACGAAAGAGATAACCGAACTATGATGTAAACTAAGAAGAAGACATTTCACCAAATTAGAAGCAATGCAATGGAAGGTAGACACCATATGAAAGATGCTACAAATATCGCTCGCCAAGTTAATGTTGTCTCCGCATAAATGGCGTTTAAACAAATGTGAAGCAAGACAAGAAATAAATCATATGCAAGATGCAAACAACATCACACTACCATGTTAGAGGTCTCTCGTCATTAGTGCCATTGCATATTCACATCTTATGATGTGTAAACTAAGGAGAAGGCATTTCAACAAATAAGAAGCAATGAAAGCTTTATGAAAGATGCAAATAATATCACTCTACCAAGTTAAAACTGTCTCGTCATAAGTGCCATTTCAACAAATTAGTAGTACAAGCTAGAAAAGAATGTGAGATGTAACCTATATCACACTCTGAAGTCAAACGTGTCTTATGATAAGTGATTGTTGCAGGTTACACAACAGTAGTAATTTGATGTAAGAACATGGTGTGATTGACAGATATTGTATGTTCTAGAAACAGGAACACGTGTCTTATTCAAGTATAATGTGTAAAGTAAGCAGATGGAATTCAACAAAATTAGAAGCAATACAAGCTAGACATCATAGATAACATGCAACCACATATAACAAAGGCCAAGTTAGAGGGAGCACCAAAGGATGCTGCACTAGGGAGATGTGCTCATCATAAACACAACTTTGTTGAGTGTCTATGCATGTGTTGTCCTAGAAATCATCTTGGGGGTGTGGAGGAGTAGAAACTGTAGAGGCCCTCCGTTTGGAAGGAGCACCTTTATCCGCTGCCTTGCTAACTTCCTACCGCTTTATTGATTTTGAATTGTCAAGTAAAACCGACAAGAAAAAGCAATAAAATTCTCTCTTCGTAACTCATTCATGCATGATAACGACAATCACTACTTTGATGTAAGGCAAACACATGATACCAGGATGGAATATGTACGAAAAACAGGACGACATGGCATGTTCACAACTGTTTGTGTAAACTAAGCAGAAACCATTCCAACAAATAAGAAGCAATGCAAGCTAGACACCACATGAAAGATGCAACCAATATGACTGCCAAGTTAAAAGCGTCCCATCATAAATGGAATTTCAACAAATTAGAAGCAGCGCATGCTATAAATCATATGAAAGATGCAACTAATATCGCACTGCATATACTAAAGGTGTCTGGTCATATTGATTTATGCGGATACAAAAAACAATAGTTTTATGTAAGGACATGCTTAATAGACAGATGTACTATGTACTAAATACAGAAGGCATGTCACGTTAATGTATAATGTCACATTTACAGAGTATAAGCTAAGCGAGACTAGCACATGCAGTTTAACCAGATTGGAAGAATTACAATCTAGACACCATATGCAACATGCAACCACATATCACGCTGCCAAGTTAGAGCAAGCACGCAATGCTAGTGTAGGGGAAATGCTGTAATCAACTACTGAGCTACGCTCACTATCTTCATCTAGCATTTCGCTTTCTTGAGAATCATGTGGGAGGCCGACGCTGCATTCTTTAAATGAGGAGTAGTCCCCTTGCCTGCCTGCCTCGTCATAAGTGATTGATGGGGATCCACAAGAACATTAGTTTGATGTAAGAACATGGTTAATACACGATGTACTAGTATGTACCAAAAACAGAAAGGCATGTCATATTCAAAGGTATAATGTGTAAGCTAAGCAGATGCAATTTAACCAAATTGGAAGCAATACAAGCTAGACATCCACCTGGAGTGGTGAACATGATCATCTAGGACCCGAGAGCCTGGTGGGAGGCGGGCTGCTTCGCCACCATCGCTGCTTTTTAGTTGGCTTCCGTGTGATGCCTGTCTTTGTTGGGTTTGTCACTGGCTCGGCCAAGGCCCTCGACTAGCTATTTGTCTTCCGGTGCTCACGGATGGTGGTTCATGTAAAAATTATCTTTCCTTATCTTAATAAATACCGACTTCGCCTTTCAATACAAGCTAGACACCAACATGCAACCACATATGACACCGCTGGTTAAAGCAAGCACACAGGATGGTGGTTCATTGCGGCGAGGTCATCAACTACAGAGCTACGTTCCATCGTCTCAATCTCACGACACTCGCACCTTTATAGCGTTGTAATGTGTCTTGCCTACCCGTATACCAAGATGGAGCGCCTTCTCTCTTTTCTTTGTTGCTTCTCTTTCGGCAGGAGAGTCTGAAATACCCTTGCATAAAAACACAATAGTGAGAGTATGGGTGAAGTGTGTCCGTAACTAGTGCAATTTGTAAAAGTAGCGAGATAGCAGGTGGCTTAAAATAAATGACAGGAGACATATGATAGCTCTACAACATTGCATGGCAAACACAATTAGATTCTACTCCATATGATTTTGTAATATATGAGCACAGAAATGCAGTACTCCTCCAACACACCACCACATGTGGTCATATCTAAGATAACAATGACTAAAAATAAATAGGTCACCAATTTTTTAATGAACCGTCCGATCTATAAGGAATGGGCAGATGGCCTTCGCTCTACCTCCCGCCATCATCATTGATTTATCTTTCATGAACGCCAGCGACCACCGGCCCAGACCCGTGCCTCCGCCGCCCGCCCTCCCATCGACCTCACACCACCGCCGTGCTTGGCAGCGCCTCAAGCCATCCTTTAATCCCGGCCGACCTCCAGATCGGGCGCCAAGAGTTTCTAGGCCGCAGACGCCTTAAGATAAACACCAAGGCGCTGCTTCCCGGCGTAATAGTCGTATTAGCGCTGTTACGCTTAGGGAATGCTTCCGCTAATTGGGAATCAACTGGCCAGAAATTGAAATTCAGGGGGGCGACGGACCTCTAGCTAAGGTGAAATAGTATATGAGGAGAAACCTTGTGCATCACGAGTTACTAGGAACATCTAGTATCAAGAAGAAGCGGTCAACTAGTGTCTTCTATGGGATGAATACCGTGCAAGCAGAGACGTAAGATTTGCACGAATAAGGGAAGAGGAGTACCTTCTTCGGTTGCCGGTGTGGTCACCTCCACATGTCGTGCCGATCTTCTTGTTTTTATCGGGGAAACCGATGTTCTGGAGGGTGCAGGCTTGGACGAACCCATGGCCAAATTGTTGACTGTGTTGCCGTGGCTGTATGTCGGCGGAGGGGAAGCAGATCCGAGGCGGCGAAGGACGACGTAGCAGGAACAGCTCCGGTGTGGTGGAGGGTGGCAATGTTGGAGCGGAAGCGGTGAGGCGCAGGACGGCGTGGTTGAACTGGCTCGGGTACGGACGGCTCGGCCTCGGCTTCAACTACTAGCCGTGGAGGGCGTTATGTTGAGGTTATGGAGGACGACGACGCCGGGTATCGGCTCCGCGTGATGGAGGAGGGCGGGTTGATGGGTGGGATGGGGTGGCGGACGGAGGACGCCGGGTTTCATGGCTGGTGGAGAGGTAGTTTTGGCGCCCACGGAGTACGAATGGGGAATCAGACGGGTGGAGGGGAACCATGTTTCGGTCTGGGACGCGCTTGTTTTTGGCTTTTTTGAACAAAAGATGGGACACGCTTGTTTGAAATTTGGCGAAAGTACAAACTTTGCCCCCCTCTTAAATTTCGGACCTACTGCGGGTCGGGGGTAGGATGGTAATCCCAGGTGTCCCAAATAGTGGGTGGGAGCGATTTCGGCCGCCGCATGTGTGCTTTGGCGGCCATTGTGTATGAATGTTTTTCGGAGGCGGTTGCGTGGCGTCTAGATGAAGCTACAAACTTACCCCGGTTTAGACCTTTGGACGTCGGGCCGGTAGGTTTCACAGGTCGGAGTTATTAGAAAAGTAATTTCCTTGTACTACCAAACATTGGTCTCACGTGGTATCAAGTAGTAGAGGCTCTTTTGGCGCTTCGCTCAAATTTTGAAACACAAGCATTCACGTTTAGAGTACTCTTGAACTATGAGGATTGACCTAAATAGACAACGTTATATTTGACCTTGTATGTTTGAAAACCTCATTAAATTATCCGCTTCCTTTTGAATTTTGACACTTGAAAATCCTATAACTACGATTATTTTGTAACGGAGGAGCTAAATTTGAATCTATTTTGTACACGACTACATATGCTATTATGTACAAAATCAGAGCAAAGATTGGTACCCCCATAGTTTAGGTATGGTTTACAAATGCCATGATATCAAATTCAAATAATTGAATGGACTTCATGTTGAATTCGAATTTTTT
Source organism: Aegilops longissima (assembly GCA_021605205.1). NCBI lineage: Eukaryota > Viridiplantae > Streptophyta > Magnoliopsida > Poales > Poaceae > Aegilops > Aegilops longissima. The sequence continues at coordinate 637,637,931 of CM038678.1, read as the reverse complement.
AAACCACCTTAGGTTGAATTCAAATGTATACTAGTTCATAGGTAGCTATTTATAAATGTCCATTGTGAAACTTTCGTATGTATAATGTGCTTTACACACACAACATGAACTATACTCACGTTTATATTCGATAGCTAAAGCGATGCATTGTCTGGAGTTCAAAATACTAACTATGTGGATCAATTGTGTCGATTAATAACATAGACATGCTCAAATTCGATAGAATCTAGATGTCTGATGGATCAATGACCGCTCCTTACGTGAATTGCAAATATCATGATCCCATCCTAATATTTGGATACAATTTATATCTTTAATCAATGTGTAGAGCAGTCTTTTACGTGTAGTTTCACTCTCCATCGGTGGTCTCTCACACATGCTCACACACTCTCTCCCGAGGTGTCTTTCTCGCACACATTCTCTAGATATAACCATCCCTCCCTCTCGTAACCACTTACAACTGTTTTCATAAACCTTTATCACAAGCACTCTTCCTCTCGCAAACATACACACGCACAATCCCATCGACCCTTTCTATATACATGGACCTGCCTACGTGTCTCATGTACGCACATTATCTTTACGCCTGTCTCTCACGCATTATCTCACACCTCTCTTCCTAATCGACGAGTATGATTCTAGCAGAGCATTCTGTAGGATGCCCCTTAAAGTTAGGTTGGGTGAATAGTAATATCAGAGATAGAGGGGTTACCTTAGTCCGAGAACCTAGGGTTACAAATCCTATCCGGCTTTGTCAGTGGACACAGAGTCCTTCACAATTCTGCTATCTTTGTCTTGTACGACTAGTCATCCATGGGTCTTCCTAAATGTGTCATGGGCCGATCAATGTGGGGCCGGACGGAACCGAACAAAGGGCCTCACCTCGACCCACCGGACCTCACGCGGTGACACACCCGCTGCCCCACGTCTCATTATCTTCTCACACCCACACATACCAACACAAACACCGCACACACAGAAAAATTCTCCTGGTGCCTCTATTCCCTCCCCCCTTGCATATACACACTCAAGGGAATGGAATCTCTTGTCGTGACGTCATATTCGTATCTCTATCTCTAGACCACCCTCATTTATCGTGCTATCTCCCCCCGGCCCCTCTATCCATGCCTCTCTCGAATACGTAACACACACATACCTCTCTAGGCCCCACCAAATGCATCAACTACACATTCACACATGTTACATCACGTACCCCATTGATCTAAAAATCCCTCTCTTCATGTTTACTTCACATACAACATTCCTTTTGAATAAAGTGTGGCCAAAAAATTATTTTAGAGTTTCTACATATATACAACATTACAAAGTTATATGGAGGAGTACAAATGCTAATTTGCATTGCATTGTGCCCACAATGATATTTATTCCAAGACTTTGTGAATTTGTATATTTTATACTATATACAAAGTTAGTCATAATAAAGAGAAATGAAGAGCATCTCTCTCCATCGTGATACCCCCTCAGACGCCTTTCACGTATGCACACAAAACTATCTCCATGTCCTCTAAAAGTAAGCCCCAGAAAATTCACGCGTGTTTCATCTTTCTCTCGTGATATATGCAATGACGATCATTGTATTTGAAGTGAAAGCACAATACATACATTGGACTTCATAATCCACTCATTACAGTCACCATTTACGTTTGGTGGTTATTATACAGTCACGGGCTCACCGTACAACTTTGTATTTGCTCATGACTTGACTAGTTGACCAGTTGAACGCTCCACGTGTCACCTAATCTAGTGTTGAATCACATTATCTCACTAACATCGTGCCCACCTGTCGACTTGTATCTACTCTACATCTACACTATTATAAAATACATAAAATACACTCTTATAAAAAACAGAGTTGGTGATGATGGTGTGCCTGCCATCCTGCAATATAGGCCGTCTGATTTATATCTGACGGATAGGAAAGTAACTATGGCAGTTTTGCAAAAAGGTACCCACACACCTCTCCACATTTGCAAATAAGGCCTTCCTCGCTCATCCTTTTCTCTCACAAGATAAACAAGTCATACAAATGCATCTTGATGTTACGTGCAACGACGGGCATCTTGCTAGTAAGAATGAAAACAAACGACAAAAAAATATTTTGACGGTGGTGCAAAGTCATGACCAAGGGCACAGCGGACAAGGTGGCCTTGTATTGGTATGTTTGAGCCGTCTGCTTTAACACACAGGAGCTGGTGTGGTGATTATACACACGCATGCATGTACACGAACTCCATCCACGCAACACTCACACAAACACATGCACCCACGCACGCACGCAACACTCACACGTACACACGCAACCACACACGCACGCAACACTCACACGCACACACGCATGCATGCATGCACACACCAAGACACCACACGACCAACACACCCTCTCACGCCAAGTGCTCAACCTACACGCATGCGCACACATCAGGCCCCAGATGCATACATACACAACCAGTGATTCCCGTGCGGGTTGGAGCCTTGTCGCTACCACGAAACTTGTGTTTATCTGACCTTTTCCCTATGCGAACTGACAGGTGGGACCCACAAGGAACATGGTCAATTTAACTAGTCAACGTGGCGCCACGCAGACTATTTGGCCGGTCAACAGAGTGCAATACGATGCTGAACTGTGAGCAAGTGACCGGATAATCACCGCAAAACATATATAGTGACCGTAATCAGCTTATTCTGAAGTTCGGTGACCGTACTACGCTTTTCTCTCTGTAGGCCCTCCAAAACTACATCTCTACATGTTCTCGCATGTTACATCTAACAACTATGCAATACAGCACTACTACTACACTCTAACACAATAAATCATATGTGTTTTTAGTTTTACTAGATATCATATTGTTGCTTATAATTATTCAGTTTGCATACATTAAAATTGCCTTTGAAATGTATTGTAACATCCCAAATTTCCCATTTGGAATGTTTTACAATTATAGCTAAGCATCTATGCATATTGTTTGAATTTGAGTGACATTTGAAGTTTCAGAAGATTTTGAGTTGTTGGAATTTGAAGATGAATTGGCAGTTGAAATTTATTTCAAATCAATGCCTGACAAATACTTGAGAAAAAGTATGAGAGGAGTAAACATGACACTCCAAATATGCCAGAAGAAAACTTTGCCAAAAAATTTGAATTCAAATCTGATTTTATTTGGAATTTATAGAAAATGATTTTTTTTAAAGTTTGAGTTTTGCCCGTGGAAAAATGTTCAAATTATAGGGAATATTCCCCTGATCATTTTGATATATATATGTCCTATATAAAATATATATATTTAAATATATTTTCCCCCTCTCCCTAATTCAAAAAAAAAATAGAAAAAGAAACCCCAGCGCCACCAGCTAACTGCCCAGCCGGCCGAGGCGGCTACCAATGGCCAAAGCAATTTCACCACGGCCAGCGCAGCCCACCAGCGCAGCCCAGGTTCGAGCCGCCGCACCAAGCCTTTCCTTCGCCAACCGACCAACGCCTCCTCTCTCTCACGACACCCGACCCCACCCCTTCTTCCTCTCCATGCCAAGCCACGACCGGATCGCCTCGCGAATCCCAAAGAATCCGGATCTCCTCCCGATCCGCCTCACCCAAGACGACGCTACTTCTATAAATACCGCGCCCTCGACCTGCTCCCCACTTCCCCCCTCTCCCTCTCTCTCGCCAGCAATCCGTCGCCGAGCCTGACGCCGCCGCGCCATTGTTACCACCCCGCCACCTCCCCCCGAGCTCCACCGAGTCCACCACCGAACCCCCTCGCTCCGCCGCACTCACGGGAGGTGTCCGCGGTCGCCTCGACCACCGAGCCGCCACTGCGTCCGCCTCGAGCCGCCGCCGCCGACCACCGCGGTGAGTCACCGAGATCTCGCCACCGTCCGATCTAAGATCTACGCTAGATTAGATCACCAAGGGGTATGTTTTTAGTTTAAAACCCGGTTTTAGTTACGGTTTTTATTTTGGTTTAGTTAGAGGTTTAGTTTAGACCGGCCCGACTCGGTTTATTTCCTCGGGCGCATTTTAGTTATTTGACGCCCGATGCGTTAGATAGGCCCATTAGCGACAGTTTCTTTTTAGTTAATTTTTTTCGTTTCTGTTTTTAACAGAATAGTTTCAGTTTTGTAAAATACACATCTTTTAATTTACTTAATATTTTTAATTGATTCTTTTTTTGATGGTTTGCAAATTTGTTGTAGTTTCGGTAGAAAATATTTTTAGTCATGTTAAAATTATTAGAAATTGTTTTATTTTAGTTTTAGACAGATTAGTAATTCTGCTATAAAATGAGTTAGGATTATTTTATTTTAGTGATTCTTTTGTCACTACTTTGTTTTGACCATGCTTAACCGTAGGAATTTAATTGGGTAAAAATAGTTTTAATCAAAAATCATGTGGTTCTTATTTATTTAACTAGCTACTGTTTTCCTATTGTTTTATTTAGCAAATAATTTTATTTTACCTATGTCATAGTTTATTTTAGATTAGTTTCTGTAACTTTAGAACATGAACTTTTACTTACAATAAATAAAATTTTATTTTATTTTTCCTTGCTAGGATTGTTATAGGCATAATAGGAGTTCTATAGTAGCTTTTGATGTGATTCTTTTTGCTCCTAGTTGCATGATGTTTTCTTCTTACATTAGTTAGCAAAACCCATGCTTAGGTTCTGTTAAGAAAAATTTGGTTGTGTAAAACTATTTCTTGGTTGTTGTATGATGTGGTGAAAACATTGATTTGGATTTCTTCGAGTTTTCTTTGGGTTTTGGTCCGGTTGTTTTGTGTGTTTTATGTTAGCATGCTGTTATGTTAATTGATTGTATGCTCTTATGCTTATATGATTATTGTTTGCCTCGGTAGAATTTCCGGAGTGCGAAGCTTGTTATCACGAGTCCCTAGCTTTCAAGATCGCCGAGAAGGCAAGTCATTTGACCATGTTTACCTTTACAATACCTATGATTTTATTGCATTAGAATTATACCTCCCCACCATGCATGCAGTAGGTGAATTTTAAGTTATGTTCTTGAGTAGTATCATGAGGTAGGATGAAACCAATCCCCCTTGTTACCATGGCCCGGGACGAAGTAGTTTATTTTGCTGTGCTCGTAGACGGGGTTGGTTGAGTGATTCATAAGGGAGATCTGAGAGTCAAGATGATGACAACCCCATGACTTCAATCTCAAGATGGACTTCAAAATTTACTACTGGGTGGAGGACGGTTGACGGGCAACCTGGAGAAAACCAGCGGTTGGTCGGGATGCATGGAGAAGCGCCATGACATCTTGCGGAAAGCTTCACCCAGCCACGAAGAGACGGATGGATACCCCATTGACCGGAAGCTTACCTGTGCAGCTGCAAGCCATTATGGGCTCTGGCTTGGTCAACCCTAGGTGTGACTCTGGCCGGACGGTGCTACGAGATGTAGAAGAACGGTAGGATTGGATGGGTACCGGAAGTGGCTAGAGGAACTCTTCGGAAGACCCTGTTTGTTCGTCCGCCTTCAAACACCGTGAAGTGCTAAGACTTAAAGGAGGAACGATTCTTGCGGGTAAAGTGCACAAACCTCTGCAGAGTGAAGATCTAATCGGTTAGCCGTGTCCCCGGTTACAGACAATTTGAGCCTCTAGAAACGAGGAGTATTTCGGATATCTCAACACCAAACTTAATAAATTAATTGAGGGGGTTATTATTTAATAATTGGGAATGAGACATTGGTTGGCGGAACCATCTCAATAATTACCAACATTTCGTAGTAATTGCAAACAAGTCCTTATTGTAGGGAAAACTGGCTTTTTCGCAAAAAACAATGAAACTTAGAGCCCCACAGCCAAATTGCATATAGTGTTAGTAATTTTATTGTTATTCTCTTCATGACTTGCCGCATATTCAAAATGCTAACCTACACGGCTGCAACGCCTTATGTTGCAGAGGAGTATTCCGATCAGAGTGAGGCTACGATCCACGCTTGGCGATTGCCCTTTGGAGTCGGATGGACTCGCTTATTATTCTACGCTCCGCAGCTTTATTTAGTTTATTTCTCATGAGTTACCCTTCGCCAATTTATTCTATTTTAATAAAGACTCGATATGAGAATCGTAATAAATTCAGGTGTGATTGAACTTTGATTATTTCATCAATGTACTGTGTGCAAAGATGATCTTGGGATGGTACAGCTACATAGAGACTTGACCGATTTTGGGTCGGGTCGCTACAGAGATGGTATCAGAGCACACGCTGACCGTAGGACGTAACCCCTAGGATCGGAAAGCCATAGGAAGAGACTATTTATTTGATGTCCTTATCATTCCGTAATTCTTCCCTGTTCATTTCTGACTTCTCTCCGATTTTCAACACTTTAGATGGCCGCCGAGTTCACCCCAGTTTTGTTACCGGAGTTTTGCCAGCCAGATGAGACGATGCCTCTCGGCAAGAAGCTGGTTCAGATCGTGAAGAAGCTGAAGATTGCTCGCCTCAATCACCGGAAGCCTACCAATGCACTTCCGACGGATACCCGCCATGAGATTGAGGTGCACATTCCAGGAGGACCTTCGAGGACATTCAGAGCCCATTGACTTTGAGTTTACCGATTTCAATTGGATCCTCGGAAGGACATGGCGATTTATCGCACTTGGACATCTCCGAGAAGAGTACAGGCCGAGCTCACCCATCGACTCGCCATGATTTCTCGCAGAGCTAGGAATGGAGATATCATCCGCATCGTGAGGACGACTCCATTCTCTCATATGTCCAAGACTTGGAGTGTCTCCTCAGAAACGGGAGATCCGCACTCGCCGAACTCAAGGTACACAGGAGGCTATTGTTCCGTGAGCTGAACTGGAGGAGAAAGCACACGCAGACTTCCTTGACCATGAAGAAGAAATCAAGGATTTCATGGAGAGAGTCGACAAGCTGAAGATGGATGTTGCCGCATTAGAGGAGAAGATGGATCTGGGAGAAGACCTTTTTCCGAGTGGAGATGACGGACCTCTCGTGAGCAATGACCAGGATTATGAAGAGAGCTCCACGGAAGAAAGCCGCAAGAGGAGGCGCCGCATCAGAGGACGCCACACCGAAGGACGCCACACCAGAGGACGCAAGGATAATTGATGAAGACATTTAGTCGACCGCCATGCTATTCTATTTTTCTGTCGATCAGTTAGGCCGTTATTTTCCGATTAGTCGTGAGACTTTGTAATCCGAGATTGAACCATGTTTGAGATGATTGAATAAATGATTGGTGTGATTATGATTGTGCATTCATATGGGCAGTGATATTTCTCATTAGACCCTTGTTCTATTCTAATTTTCTCATCCACTCCAAAACACCAGATGCCTCCGAGATGTGACCCCGGTCTCAACTTTCCGCGGAGCTCACCCAGCTGATCCAAAGAGCGTAACACCCTCATGCGATGCTCATCCGTAACTGAATAACAACAACGACAACAATCCACCGCCACCACCCCTCGCTGACAACTTGACCCGCTTCCTAAGGCTGAATCCGCCAGTGTTCTCTAGCAGACCGAGCCGATTGTGGCCGGCGATTGGCTCCGCAAGGTCGGAAGGAGTTAGCCACTGCTGGATGCACAGATGCGAAAAGGTGCGCTTTGCGCACATCACCTCGATGGACCTGCAGCCTCTTGGTGGGAGAACTACACCGCCACTTATCCCATCGCCCCATCACGGGATCAGTTCCAGCAGAGCTTTCCGCACCGCCATGTTTCAGCCGGAGCCATGAGTCTCAAGAAGCGTGAGTTCCGCAACTTACGCCAGGGAACCGCATCGGGGCAAGACGTGGATGAGTTCAGCAAGTTAGCTCGCTATGCCCCGGATGATGTGGCCACATATGCCGCAGCAGGAAAAGTTTCTCGAGGGACTCAATGACGAGCTGGGAATGCAGCTAATGGTGGCTACCTTCAACAACTACCGTGAGCTGGTAGACAAGGCCACCATACTTGAAGGCAAGCAGCAGCAGATTGATAGCCGCAAGCGGAAGTATGGCCAGGGGAAGTACAACTCTGGAGCTCAGCAGAAGCCCCGTTATACCCCATACTCGGGAGGGCATACCCATCACACCCATGGAGGACATAATCATGGAGGACATAACCATGGAGGAAATGGGAACAATCGCAACCAAGACAACAAGACAGGCAATGGAAACGGCAATGGCAACCAGCATCGTCCTGCCCCGGCTCAGAAAGATCTGAGTCACATCACCTGTTTCAAGTGCCAGAAAACAGGGCACTATGCCACCGACTGCACGGAGGCCAAGCAGAGGAATGGAGACGGCAATGGAAGCTCAGCAAAGAAGCCCAACCCTTTTCCTCGTGCTCAGGTGAACCACATTGACGTGGAGGACGTATATGATCAGCCGGATAATCGTGGTTGGTAAGTTCTTATTAAATTCACATCCAAGATTGGTACTCTTTGATTCGGTGCAACGATTCATTCATATCAAGGGTAGTTGTGGAAAAGTACGGGTTGCCCACTAGAACCCTTAGAAGCCCTCTCCACGCCGGGCCCGCAGAGGAGAAATGATGGCAGGCTTAGGCTGTCATGCAACCTCAACATCGGAAACCATAAATTTCCGCAGACCTCATAGTATTGGAAACCCAGACCTTGGATGTAATCCTAGGCATGGATTGGTTGACGAAGTTTGAAGGAAACATAGACTGTGCTCAAGAAGTCGATTCTGCTCACCACCCCGGAGCAGAAGAGGATAAAGTATGTATCCAGACGTATCCCGATGAAGAATGAGGTGCATTCCCTCACGGGAGTTGTTCAGGAGGAAGTGCCAGTAGTGCAAGATTTTCCCGATGTATTTCCGGAGGAATTACCAGGAATGCCACCGGACAGAGACATTGAATTTCTGATTGAGTTACTGCCCGGCACAGCCCCAATATCCAAGAGACCCTATCGGATGCCCCCGAACGATTTAAAAGAGATCAAGAATCAAATTAATGAGCTATTGGAGAAGGGATATATTCGCCAAGCTCGCCACCTTGGGGAGCCCCAGTTCTTTTCAGAGAGAAGAAGGATGGAACCCGAGAATGGTTAGGATTATCGCTCGCTGAACGACGTGACCATCAAGAACAAGTACCTCTGCCGATGATTAATGACCTGTTTGATCAGCTAGTTGGAGCCAAGGTATTCTCCAAGATCGATCTTCGATCGGGTATCATCGCTTGAAGATCCGTGAAAAGGATATACCCAAAACAGCATTCACCACCGTATGGTTTATATGAGTATACCGTCATGTCATTCGGATTGACTAATGCCCTGCATACTTCATGAATTTGATGAACAAGGTATTTATGGAATATCTGGACAAGTTTGTCGTGGTGTTCATCAATGATATACTGATTTTCTCCAAGAGCGAGGAAGAGCATAAGGAACATTTATGCCTAGTTCGAGAAACTCCGAGAACATCAGTTGTATGCCAAGTTCAGCAAATGTGAATTTTGGCTGAAGGAAGTCGGATTCCTCGGACATGTTATTTCAGGAGAAGGAATAGCAGTTGACCCCGCCAAGGTTGTATCACTCACCGATTGGCGATCGCCCACCTCGACCAAGGAGATCCGCAGTTTTCTCGGACTCGCAGGATATTATCGGAGGTTTATTGAGAATTTCTCGAAGATTGCCAAGCCCATGACTGAGCTGTTGAAGAAGGACGCCAAGTACATTTGGACCGAGGATTGTGAAGCCGCCTCGTGAATTGAAGAAACGCTTGGTTACAGCCCCAAGATTGATTTTGCCGGACATACACAAGGATTACCAGTATATTGTGACGCTTCTCGTCGTGGACTCGGAGGAGTACTCATGCAGGAAGGAAAAGTTGTAGCTTATACCTCCGCATAGCTACGACCACACGAGATGAATTATGCCACACATGATTTGGAGTTAGCAGCAGAGTGCATGCACTCAAGACTGAGACATTTCCTTATCGGAAACCGCTGTGATGTTTACACAGATCATAAGAGCTTGAAGTATATTTTCACGCAGAAGAGTTGAACCTCGTGCAGGGAGATGGCTAGAGTTAATCAAGGACTATGACATGAGATTGCATTACCACCCAGAAAGGCTAATGTTGTAGCAGATGCTTTGAGCCGTAAGAGTTATGTGAATACTCTTATAGCGGAGGATTACCCAGAGTTAGTCGATGACCTCGTAGATCTTCGATCGAGATAGTTCCAGAGGATATGTTGCAACTCGAAGTTCAGTCCACTTTGGCCGAAAGAATTCGTGAAGCCCGTAAGTCGGACAAGGAAATTGAGGAGATAAAGAAAAGGATGAATGAAGGAAAAGCTAAAGGGTTTCGTAAGGATGAATACGGAGCTATATGGTTCGAGGATCGATTTATGTACCCAATGATCCCGAACTCGGAAGCTAATTCTTCAGAGGCTCATGATTCACCGTACTCGATTCACCCCGTAACACCAAGATGTATCTGGATTTGAAGGAAAGTTTCGTGGACAGGTATGAAGAAGGATATTGCCGAGTACGTAGCAAATCGCGATGTTTGTCAACGAGTAAAGGCGAACATCGAAGCCAGCAGGGTTACTTCAACCTTTGCCGATTCCCGAGTGGAAATGGGAAAACTTGGAATGGATTTTATCACAGATTACCCAGACCCATTCAGGTTATGATTCCATCCGGTAGTGGTTGATCGATTGACCAAGGTAGCTCATTTCATTCCCGTGAAGACTACCTATACCAGCGCTAAGTTAGCCAAGATATACATGACCAGGATCGTATGTCTGCATGGAGTTCCGAGGAGTTTCGTGTCAGATAGAGGAACACAATTTACCTCAAAGTTTTGGAATCAGTTGCATGAAACTTTGGGTATGAGGCTAGAGTTCAGTACAGCTTTTCATCCGCAGACAGATGGACAGACCGAGAGAGTCAACCAGATCCTGGAGGACATGTTGAGAGCTTGTGCGCTAGACTATGGGTCTAGCTGGGATGATAATTTTCCATACGCGGAGTTCTCGTACAATAACAGTTATCAGACCAGTCTAAGGATGGCCCCTTTCGAAGCTCTATACGGAAGGAGGTGCAGAACACCATTGCTATGGGATGGTGTTGGAGATTGAAAACTTTTCGTCCCGATCTTATCGAGATTCCAAGAGAAAGTCAAGCTAATTCGAGATAGACTCAAGGTAGCTCACCGAGGCGTAAGAGTTATGCCGACAAGAACGCAAGGAAGTAACATACTGAAGCGGAGACCGGCATATCTTCGTGTGTCCCACTTCGTGGAATCAAGAGGTTCGTGTTAAAGGAAAGTTAGCACCCCAGTTCATTGGCCCTACAAAATCCTCGAACGTCGTGGAGAAGTTGCTTACAAGTTGGAGTTGCGGAAGGATTGTCCGAGTTCATGATGTCTTCCATGTTTCTCACCAAGAAATGTCATGCCGACATGGCCGATATTCCGTTGAGAGACACAAAGGCCCCTAGAAGCCATACAGCTCGACAAAGGATCTGACTTATGAGGAGAAACCCGTCCGAATTCTCGAAACTGCGAACAGAGTCACCCGTAGCAAGATCATCAAGTTTTGCAAGGTGCTGTGGAGTCATCATTCCAAGGAGGAAGCCACCTGGGAGCGAGAAGAAGACCTCCGCCGAGACCACCCGCACCTATTTGCTAGCCAACCCGAATCTCGAGGGCAAGATTCATCTTAAGGTGGGTAGGTTTGTAACATCCCAAATTTCCCATTTGGAATGTTTTACAATTATAGCTAAGCATCTATGCATATTGTTTGAATTTGAGTGACATTTGAAGTTTCAGAAGATTTTGAGTTGTTGGAATTTGAATTTGAATTGGCAGTTGAAATTTATTTCAAATCAATGCCTGACAAATACTTGATAAAAAGTATGAGAGGAGTAAACATGACACTCCAAATATGTCAGAAAAAACTTTGCCAAAAAATTTGAATTCAAATCTGATTTTATTTGGAATTTATAGAAAATGATTTTTTTAAAAGTTTGAGTTTTGCCCCTGGAAAAATGTTCAAATTATAGGGAATATTCCCCTGATCATTTTGATATATATATGTCCTATATAAAATATATATATTTAAATATATTTTCCCCTCTCCTAATTCAAAAAATAGAAAAGAAACCCCAGGCGCCACCAGCTAACTGCCCAGCCCGCCGAGGCGGCCCAGCCAGGTGCAAAGCAGCCAGACCACGGGCAGCGCAGCCCACTGAGCGCAGCCAGCCGAGCCACCAGCACCAAGCCCCTTCCTTCGCCAACCGACTGTACGCCCCCTCCTCTCCCGCCGACACCCCGACCCCACCCCTTCTTCCTCTCCACGCCAAGCCACGCGACGGATCGCCTCGCGAATCCCAAGAATCCGGATCTCCTCCCGATCCGCCTCACCCAAGACGACGCCCCTATAAATACCGCTACCGACCCGTTCCCCACTTCCCCCTCGCCTGACCCTCTCTCTCGCCGAATCCGTCGCGGAGCCCGACGCCACGCCATTTGTTACCACCCCGCCACCTCCGACCCCGAGCTCCACCGAGTCCACCATCGAACCCCCTCGCTCCGCCGACTACTGGAGGTGTCCGCGGTCGCCATGGACCACCGGAGCCGCCGCGCCGTCGTCGCCCGAGCCGCCGTCGCCGTCGACCACCGCGGTGAGTCACCGGAGATCCCCGCCACCGTACGATCTAAGATCTACGCACTAGATTAGATCACCCGAAGGGGTATGTTTTTTAGTTTAAAACGCGGTTTTAGTTACGGTTTTTATTTTGGTTTAGTTAGAGGTTTAGTTTAGACCGGCCCGACTCGGTTTATTTCCTCGGGCGCATTTTAGTTATTTGACGCCCGATGCGTTAGATAGACCCATTAGCGACAGTTTCTTTTTAGTTAATTTTTTTCGTTTCTGTTTTTAACAGAATAGTTTCAGTTTTGTAAAATCCATATCTTTTAATTTACTTAATATTTTTAATTGATTCTTTTTTTGATGGTTTGCAAATTTGTTGTAGTTTCGGTAGAAAATATGTTTAGTCATGTTAAAATTATTAGAAATTGTTTTATTTTAGTTTTAGACAGATTAGTAATTCTGCTATAAAATGAGTTAGGATTATTTTATTTTGTGATTCTTTTGTCACTACTTTGTTTTGACCATGCTTAACCGTAGGAATTTAATTGGGCATTTTAGATTTAATAAAAAAATAGTTTTAATCAAAATCATGTGGTTCTTATTTATTTAACTAGCTACTGTTTTCCTATTGTTTTATTTAGCAAATAATTTTATTTTACCTATGTCATAGTTTATTTTAGATTAGTTTCTGTAACTTTAGAACATGAACTTTTACTTACAGTAAATAAAAATTTTATTTTATTTTTCCTTGCTAGGATTGTTATAGGCATAATAGGAGTTCTATAGTAGCTTTTGATGTGATTCTTTTTGCTCCTAGTTGCATGATGTTTTCTCTTCTGTTAGTTAGCAAAAACCCATGCTTAGGTTCTGTTAAGAAAAATTTGGTTGTGTAAAACTATTTCTTGGTTGTTGTATGATGTGGTGAAAACATTGATTTGGATTTCTTCGAGTTTTCTTTGGGTTTTGGTCCGGTTGTTTTGTGTGTTTTATGTTAGCATGTTGTTATGTTAATTGATTGTATGCTCTTATGCTTATATGATTATTGTTTGCCTCGGTAGAATTTCCGGAGTGCGAAGCTTGTTATCACGAGTCCCTAGCTTTCGAAGATCGTCAGCAAGGCAAGTCATTTGACCATGTTTACCTTTACAATACCTATGATTTTATTGCATTAGAATTATACCTCCCCACCATGCATGCAGTAGGTGAATTTTAAGTTATGTTCTTGAGTAGTATCATGAGGTAGGATGAAACCAATTCCCCTTGTTACCATGGCCCGGGACGAAGTAGTTTATTTTGCTATGCTCGTAGACGGGGTTGGTTGAGTGATTCATAAGGGAGATGTGAGAGTCAAGATGATGACAACCCCATGACTTCAGTCTCAAGATGGACTTCAAAATTCACTACTAGGTGGAGGACGGTTGACGGGCACCCTGGAGAAAACCAGCGGTTGGTCGGGATGCATGGAGAAGCGCCATGACATCTTGCGGAAAGCTTCACCCAGCCACGAAGAGACGGATGGATACCCCATTGACCGAAGCTTACTCTGCAGCCGCAAGCCATTATGGGCTCGCTTGGTCAACCCTAGGTGTGACTCTGGCCGGACGGTGCTACGAGATGTAGAAGAACGGTAGGATTGGATGGGTACCGGCAGTGGCTAGAGGAACTCTTCGGAAGACCCTGTTTCGTTCGTCCCGTCTTCAAACACCAGGAAGTGCGAAGACTTAAAGGAGGGAACGATTCTTGTGGGTAAAGTGCACAAACCTCTGCAGAGTGAAGATCTAATCGGTTAGCCGTGTCCCCGGTTACGGACAATTTGAGCCTCTGGAAACGTGGAGTATTTCGGATATCTCAACACCAAACTTAATAAATTAATTGAGGGGGTTATTATTTAATAATTGGGAATGCGACATTGGTTGGCGGAACCATCTCAATAATTACCAACATTTCGTAGTAATTGCAAACAAGTCCTTATTGTAGGGAAAAACTGGCTTTTTCAAAAAACAATGAAACTTAGAGCCCCACAGCCAAATTGCATATAGTGTTAGTAATTTTATTGTTATTCTCTCTTCATGACTTGATGGCATATTCAAAATGCTGACCTACACGGCTGCAACGCCTTATGTTGCAGAGGAGTATTCGATCAGAGTGAGGCTACGATCCACGCTTGGCGATTGCCCTTTGAGTCGGATGGACTCGCTATTCTTCTACGCCCGCAGCTTTATTTAGTTTATTTCTCATGAGTTGGCCTTCAGCCAATTTATTCTATTGTAATAAAGACTCGATATGAGAATCGTAATAAATTCAGGTGTGATTGAACTTTGATTATTTCATCAATGTACTTGTGTGTGCCAAAGATGATCTTGGGATGGTACAGCTACGTAGACTTGACCGATTTTGGGTCGAGTCGCTACAGAGATGGTATCGAGCACACGCCGACCGTGGGACGAACCCCTAGGATCGGAAAGCCATAGGAAGAGACTATTTATTTTATGTCCTTATCATTCCGTAATTCTCCCCTGTTCATTTCTGACTTCTCTCCGATTTTCAACATTTTAGATGGCTGCCGAGTTCACCCCAGTTTTGTTACCGGAGTTTTGCCAGCCAGATGAGACGATGCCTCTCGACAAGAAGCTGGTTCAGATCGTGAAGAAGCTGAAGATTGCTCTGCCCTCAATCACCGGGAAGCCTACCAATGCACTTCCGACGGATACCCGCTACAGGATTGAGGTGCACATTCCAGGGAGGACCTTCGGAGGACATTCAGAGCCCATTGACTTTGAGTTTACCGATTTCAATTGGATCCTCGGAAGAGACATGGTGATTTATCATGCACTTGGACATCTCCGAGAAGAGTACAGGGCCGAGCTCGACCCATCAGACCTCGCCATGATTTCTCGCAGAGCTAGGAATGGAGATATCATCCGCATCAGAGAGACGACTCCATTCTCTCATATGTCCAAGACTTGGAGTGTCTCCTCAGAAACGGAGATCCGGACTCGCCAGAACTCAAGGTACACAGGAGACTATTGTTCCGTGAGCTGAACCGGAGGAGAAAGCACACGCAGACTTCCTTGACCATGAAGAAGAAATCAAGGATTTCATGGAGAGACTCGACAAGCTGAAGATGGATGTTGCCGCATTAGAGGAGAAGATGGATCTGGGAGAAGACCTTTTTCCGAGTGGAGATGACGGACCTCTCGTGAGCAATGACCAGGATTATGAAGAGAGCTCCACGGAAGAAAGCCGCAAGAGGAGGCGCCGCATCAGAGGACGCCACACCGGAGGACGCCACACCAGAGGACGCAAGGATAATTGATGAAGACATTTAGTCGACCGCCATGTTATTCTATTTTTCCGTCGATCAGTTAGGCCGTTATTTTCCGATTAGTCGTGAGACTTTGTAATCCGAGATTGAACCATGTTTGAGATGATTGAATAAATGATTGGTGTGATTATGATTGTGCATTCATATGGGTAGTGATATTTCTCATTAGACCCTTGTTCTATTCTAATTTTCTCATCCACTCCAAAACACCAGATGCCTCCGAGACGTGACCCCGGTCTCAACTGATTGATTGATTGAAGGAATAGAAAAATGCAATGTCTCTCCTCTTTCTCCCATGCTTGGACGCATGTAGGAGTAGTACAGTATAGAGCACAGAGTCTACTCCCCTGTCTCTTCTATCACAAATCACACAGCAATGAGGCGTCAAATCACAAAACATGGACGAAGCAACTATCATTTCACTCTTCGCTGACTCCGCTTCTCCATCGTCTTCTTCGAGAAACCATCTCACCGCACTAGTACTCCTAGTAGTAGTACTAGTAAAGGACTTCCTGGATGCAAATAAGGCGGTTGTCTCGGCTTGCAAAGCGGCACTTGCGAACGACTTACCGTGGTCTCCTCAATGGTGTTCTCCGTCGAACGACTTCGCCAAACTACAAAAAAGTCGCCGACGCCACCGCAATGGGCAAGGAATTCAAATATAGTTACTACCTCCATTTTTTTGTACACAAGGCCAGTATATCAAAATTACAATTTGCAAAGGGCCACTAACACTAATCGAGGCAAAATTGATGGGGTTAGCAACCATGGACATTAATATCCCCTCCATGCATGCGGAAGTGAGAAGGTTCGTTTGCATGGCGCTGCATTAATCAAGCGATGAAGAGTGAGATGGTTAGCTCTTTGGTATTTCGAGAAAAAAATACGCTTTAATTGACACGTGAAACGAGGATTTGTATCGAAGGAAAACCCCGCTTTTCTTTTTTAACACTAGTACTCCTAGTACGTACTACCTCCGTCCTGGTTTATATGTCCCTTTTATAGTTTGTGCCAAATTTTGACTAAAGATTTAACTAACAAAATGTTAATGCATGTCAAGAAAAATTATCTCATTGGATTCGTATTTGAACATAGTTTAAAAAATATAATGTTTGGTGACATGCGTGAACATTTTCTTAGTTTAATCTATGGTCAAAATTTGGCACGAAATACAATGCGGAGCAATAAACCCGGACAAAGGTAGTACATACTTATCCTGTTTGGGTCTAGGCCTTGCATTGCCAAACTTCGCCACACATTTTTTGCCAAGCTTGCCTAAAGTTTTCAAAATGAGATGGAGGTACACTTGCGCACGGCTGTGTCGCGTCGTGATCGCACCTCACACGGTCGCTCCTGCACGCCATGGTCGCACCGCACCTCACATTTCGCTTCCTGCACGCCGCAAACCCAACCAAGGGAATGCACCTCATCGACACGCAGGTCGCATGTGAACAAACCAAACTCAGCCATCCTATCGCTGACACATAATTTTCGTTCATAGAGTATGTTTATCCAACCGGATTATCCGTACGGCCCGTGTGGTGGTCTGTTGGAGAAGAAGAAGAGGTGAGGAAGAAGGAAAGAAGGGTTAGGAGACGTAGGATATTCATCCAACCGCCTGAAATGGTAGACTCAGGCGACTTTCATAAAAATAGTATGTTTTTACACAGCAAAAGATCCATAATAATAATAACAACAACATAAAGAAAAACTATCATCGCTGCTCGGGAAAGAGACGGCCTCGTCGTCTTTGGCTGCCGGCCGAACCAGCCGCCGCTGCTAACGTGTGTCTCCGCACCGTGGTTGTCCTCGGCCTCCAGCTACTCGCTCAAGCGGAGCGTCGGGCGCTGCACGGACGAGAGCACAACCCGTTCAAGTCGAGGACGTGCGGTTCCGCTGCAGGAGGGCCTCGATGGCAGCGGCATCCGCGCTCCTTGTCGAGTCGAGCCTCCGCCGCCCGGTTCAAGTCCAGACTTCCGTTCCGCCGCAGAGGGCGCCGATGAGAGCGGCATCCGCGCTCTCCGCGTCGAGTCGAGCCTCTGCCGCCCGGTTCAAGTCCAGGACTTCCGGTTCCGCCCGCAGGAGGGCGTCGATGAGAGCGTCATCCGCGCCCTCTGCATCGAGTCGAGCCTCTGCCGCCCGGTTCATGTCCAGACGTCCGGTTCCGCTGCAGAGGGCCTCGATGGCAGCAGATCCGCGCTCTGCCTCAAGTTGAGCCTCTGCCGCCGGTTCACATCCACGACATCCGGTTCCGCTGCAGGAGAGCCTCGATGGCAGCGGCATGCGCGCCCCGCGCCGAAGTTGAGCCTCGCCTCCGGTCATCCTTTAGTATCGCCATGTTGAACCGCTGGTCCGCCAAGGCACCATGGGGCCTCGGACGCCGCACGAAGTCGACGCCCATCGCCTCATACCCATCGGGGCCTTCGCGCGCGACCTCCGGAGTGAACATTGATCGGCTTCTCCTCCTCGTAGCTTGGCTCCGAGAACTCGGCGATTGGCCCGCCGCAGCGAGCTTGGGAACGGAGGTCAGGGCGCCGACCGCCGCGATTTCTGCGCGGCGCCCGCGTCGAGATCTTGTAGTAAGTGATCTTACGGTGCACCATGGCTTTCCGTGAACTAGGGACGCTTGATGCGGCTAGGGATCGAAAGGTGGGGAATGGGCTGAGATTTGGTGTGGTTTTAGGGCAGTGGCTGGCGAGGCCGAGCAGCGAAGGTTCTCGTGTGAATAGTGGTTCCAGTGACGACCGGTCAATCGGTTTTGATCAGACATCGCTCTTGTCGCGTTAGCATTGCAGCCCGACATGCTGGACCTCCACGCCGCCACCGAATGGAACGCGCTGTCTTGCGTGCCGCCAGGGACCGCAGCTTGAGAGCAAACCGACGCCCCTCCCCTCCCCGCCCGCTTCATTTATTATACCACTACTCCTCCGCTTTATGCGGAGTAAATAAAACAGAGGGAGTATACTACGGATGAGGATCCTCGACGTGGCGAACCCATTGAGTAACCGACATGCGGGCCTAGCAAGCATGGGGTCCGCCAAGAAGTGACCGAAAGGGAGGGTAAGGCAGGATACCTACGCCGAGGATCCACTTCCACTATACTCTGACCAAATGTTAGAGTAATAATATATGACATGCAACTTACACAAATGTTAGAGTAATAATATATGACATGCAACTTACACAAAGCATACATGGTCTAATGCGTTTTTCGAGGATAACTTTGACCAAATGTTAGAGTAATAATATATGACATGCAACTTACACAAAGCATATGGTCAATTTCGTATGTGAAAGGAGTTTCCAATGATATAATTTTCACATTATACATCTCATGTACTCCCTCCGTCTAGGTGTGTAAGTCATCTTACGAAAACCAAATAATCCCAAAACACGTAGGCGCGGTGCATTAACTTCTACCTCGTTTCTTGTTTCTTGACATCTGAACCAATAAGAGATGAGGGTGTGCATGCTTTTAATGACCTGAGACTATCAAACATGACATGCAGTGGTTAGTTCATTGCATGCAATACTATTAATTAGCAAATAAACATTAATGTCTCTCGTTTTCCCCTTCTCCTTGGTCATGGTGCACAGCCTAAGATGACTTACTCACCTATGTGAAAGGAGTACTATTAATCTTGTCAATAGTGAAATTGGAAACCATCTCGAGTAAAAATCTAGGAGTACGTACGAATCTAACAATATTGATTGGGCGTTGTTGAATATTGATACCTTTTTTATCATAGTAGAGATACTTTGACTACACATAAAACTTATATGTAAGGTAGAAAGGATAGGAGGGAGTATATTGTACGTTCAAAAATGAAACGAACATTGAATATCCTTTATATATGATTTGCGGATGCTATGATCACCGGTTCAAAATTTTGAATCCGCCTTAGGTATCACGTGCCCCCACTCGTTCCCTCTCGATTTCATCTCGGGATCCGGAGATCTATTAAAAGAGGACTAGGGTGGGTACATGCGAATGATACTCGGTGGAATGTTCAAATGAGGCATGCGGGAAGATGGACTCGACTGGAGGGCGACATCAACGATGGAGAAGAGGGTTGGAGAGGAATGAGAAATAAGCAAACGCCACATGATTACACTTGAACGGCTCAAATAAACAATAAGTTGTCTCGCTTCGCCTACATAGTGAAAGGCCTAATGCGCAACGCGGAGCACTGACGCTCGAATATGGCAGGGAAAACAGGGAAACCGACATGTGGGTCACACCCGTCGGGACGACGTAGCGCAGACTAGTCCAATGGAGGAGCTGGCCCACGACCTCCTCGCCACCGACAACCGTTCATGTGGGTCTTTGGGGCCAACAACGGGGCGCAACTCCAGCACCGCCTCTTGACACGGTGACCATGGTGAGCGACACGCCATATCGCCGATAGACACGGTCGGTTTCAGCAGCCGATGGTGGCGTTTGTGCTGTGGCACGACCAACGGTATGTTTGGTTTGTGCCCAAGGTTTCCCCATCAAAGCATTGGGTAGCCAAAATTTTGGTTGAGGTATTGGTTGCCCATGATTTGGCCGACATTGGCAAGAAAAATGAACTAGAGTTGGCTAGAGTTCATTGGCATGCCAAAGAAATGGCAACCATCCAAACAAAGACCAATCTTTGGGTCATGACCAAAATTTTGGTAAGGTGCACTTTGGCCACAATCCAAACGCACCCCAACACCCGGCTCGTCGCGGATGCACGGGGCGCCGCGACGCGTCCGCCGAGTGGTGTAGCACGCCAACTGCATCCTCTCCGACCTGAGACCATGCCGGTCGTCTTGCTTTTTCAATGACATGCGGGATCGCATTTGAGCAAAGGGCATCTCCAACGCTGCCACGACCGCAGCTGACTACCCCGGCACACCAAAGCCCTCGCCCCTCGCCGTCGCGTGGTGCGTTCCCAGCCGGCGCCAGCTGCCCGCATTCATGTCGTTCGCTCAGATGTCGTTAAGAGGCTCGGTGCCCGAGGAACCAACTCCGCGACTTAATGACGCACCTGACGCTTGGCCTCCACGGAATGCGCTACTTAAAGCGGCAACGCCCAGCTAACCTCCACACCATAGCGCATCGCCCTCCTACCGACACCACATACGCCATGACCGCAAGAGCGAACGCTCGCGGAGAGTTTGTCTTCGCGGATGAAGCTCGAGGTCGCCGCCCTCGCCAAGTCGCCTCGTGACGCAATAGCGGCGTAGCCGACGCGACGCGACCGCCGCAAGCGGTGGCCACGCTGGCGGCCGACGACGGAGCATCGCCACCACGCGTCCCTACTTGCCGCCATCCAACGCCCGCACCGCCGAGGTCGGGACTCCTCCGAGGATGAGTAGGGCATGGAGGCGGCAGGCATGGTGTGCCAACTGGCGGTCCGTATCCGTGTTCTACTCTTCCTCGCCAGAGACCGCACCTTCACTTCACGGGTCTTGAACCCCGCCCGCACATAGAGATCGCAGATGGAGGACGTCGGTCGCCGCCGTAGAATAGGTTTAGGGTCGGGTTTCTTTTATTTTTCTGTCCTATAAAAGTTTGAAATGTAATGAAAATCTGCAGTGTTTGCATTAATCTCGGACGATGTATATGAACTTTCACAATAATATACATATTGTAGGAGTACTAGTGCACGGAAGATCAAGATCTTGTGGGAGAAAACGATGAACGAGGGAAAGCCTTATCTACAAATGTGGAGAGGAGTGCGGGTAAATTGTCATAGTTTCCTTCCTATCCGTTAGATATAGATTGGACGGCTTATATTGCAGGATGACAGGCACACCATCATCACCAACTCTGCTTTTTTATTGAACCGAGACAAATCTAAAAAACCCAACTAAGCCAACCTCCCAGCATATCGCGCGGGAAAAGACCCGGCCGCGCCGTTTTAGTCGGGATTACCAGATTACTATTAGTATTATCGATGGATCGCATGAAGCAACCTTTTTTTGAGGGGGCGAAGCACCTAGTTTAAAAGGAAAAAATGCGGTACACTCACAGCACTCTTGTCGCGGTCGCATTGCACCCCACACACGTTCGGTCTTACACACGGCTCACGTAAACGGAACACGCATCAGCTTGCCTCTTCACTGACACGTGGGACTGCACTTCGAGAAATCGACCATGCGCCAAACTCCCCGCCCACCGCGCAAAATCCCCCACAAAAATTGCCCCCAAATTCGATTCAACCGCCCTTCGGCCAAATATTCCCCAACCCCCCGTCCCCTCCACTCCATTCGCTCCGCCAAAGCCGCCCTCCCCGCCGCGTCGATACGTCGGCACCGCGGTTCATCGAGGGGACGCATGGCGATCCTCTCGCTCCCACAGTACGCTCTCGTAGACTGCCGTCCTCTAGCCGCGCCGCCACCTCTGGCTACGTTCTTGTGGAGGCGCACGGCGGTCAGCGCCGCCACCACTGGCGACGTTCGTGTGGAGATGCACGACGGTCAGCTTCTCCCATGGTACGCAACGCACATTCTAGATTGAGGCCCCGTTCATGTCGGTGTAGCGCTGGATGTTAGCTGATAGACGCTGTTAATCTCACTATTTGCCGAAGTAGTTTACTGTCAATATGCTCTGCTTAAGAAGCTTCCTTGCCCTGTTCTGCACTCAATCTGCATAGTTGAGATGGCATGCCAAGGCCGATTAGTTGCTAAAATATCCTGCCATATATTTATTGTGACGTAGATTGCCATGGTCTACTAGCCAATCTGTTAGGTGAAATAGCTCTACACCGTTTTATACTCGATCTTTGTTGCTGCGATGGCCTTCGATAGTTTGATGGCTGTGTGCTCGGGCTCATTGACTGCTAAAACAGCCTGCCATAATTTAGCACTCAAATCTTTTTGCTGAATTAGCTTTACATATATTTCGTTACTTAGATCTGCTCGTCCAAATATCTTGCCATAGCTTTAGACATCGACCTAGGTATTTTTTTTCTGGACTTCATAAAAAAGCATATATGTTTTTCCTGTAATATCTAGTAGAAGAACTAATATGTATGTCTAATGATGGACAGGACTTGATAACTTCGTCAAGATTCTCCGCTGCATATGTCGAGGGGTTGAAAACTTCATGAACTTTATCGAGCTGAGTACGGTGGTCCGAAATCAGATGTGCTCTGCCCATGTAGCAGTTCTATGAATTCAGTTACAAGACCCCAGTCAACTATGCAAAATCATCTACACTTGTATGGGATGTCGGGCACATATACTAGGTGGGTTCATCATGGTGAAGCTGTGAACGTCAATGCTATTGACTACGTGGAAGCAGCAGATCACCATCTTGATCTGCCTGATGCGCAGGTGGAAGAGGAGGAGGAGGTGGTGGTGGCGGAGCCAGTGAGTTTGACCAACATTGAAACAATGCTACGAAATGCTCGTGCATTACGTGAACTTTCACCTGCAGAAGAAAAACGGTGGGCCTGCATGTTGGAACAATGCAACGTTGATGTCACCCCAGGCAATAAGCTGTCAGTATTCTCAGCTATGGTCACCTTTCTTCAGGTGAAGACATCTGAGCGGATGACCAACAAATCATTCGGTGCGATGTTGGCTGCTTTCCGCTAATCTTTCCCAGATGCGTCTGAGCTTACACACACAGTAAAATGAAGAATTTCCTTCGTACAGTTGGAATTGGATATGATATGATCCATGTTTGTAAGAATAATTGTGTTCTGTTCCTAAGGATTATGCCAACTTAAGTGAATGCCCGAAATGCAAATCATCAAGATGGAAAGATGGCGATGCTGTGAAGAGGGTTCCTCATAATGTTCGAGACATTTTCCAATTACACCAAGATTGTAGAGGTTGTTTCATGATGTCAAACAAGAGAGGATGTACTGTGGCATTCTAGGAACCAGAGTACAGAGATCGAATGTAATGAGCCATCCATCTCATGGTAGTGAGTGGAAAAGCTTCAATGATAAACACAAAGAGTTTGCTGCTGACCCGAGAAACATTAGACTTGGCTTAGCTTCAGATGGATTTAACCCATTTGGCCACGGAGCGCCACATATAGCATGTGGCGGTGCTTGTTATCCTTAAAACATGCCTCCAAATGTCTGCACCAAAGAATCAAACTACATGATGGCCTTGCTCATCCCAGTCCAAAAAGTCCCGGAAAGGATTTTGATTTGTTCATGGAGCCTCTTGTGGAGGAACTTCAACAGCTATGGAAGGGTGTTCTCACCGAGACCTATATAGCAGCCCACCAGCTGATTTCTTTCAGCGTGTTGTTGTAATTTGGTGCATCCATGATTATCCGCTTTGGGCACTATGTCGTATTAACAACACATGGTTACAATGCATGTGTTCGCTGTGACAGAATCCGCTATCATACGCAATACTTAGCAAGATCTGTTACATTGACACCGCCGCTTCCTTGCCAAGGACAAGCCGCATCCTAGAAAATACCAAGACATGTGTTCAATGCAAAGCATGAAAACCGTGATGCGCCAAAGAGGCTCACCGCCGATGAGTTGCAAGTGGAATTAGAGAAGGTCAGCCATATTACACCGTGAAACCATCCCGTAATGGTAGCGGAAAAGGAAGCGTGTACGGTAGAAGAGAGATTATTGTTTACCCGCAGGTCCACTTTGTGGGACTTGGAGTATTGGAAAGATTTGGATCTGCGGCATAATCTTGATGTGATGCACATCGAGAAAAATATATGTGACATCATTATCGGCACACTTCTTAACATTGAAGGCAAGACGAAAGATACCTTAAAATCTAGGATTGATTTGACACACCTGGGTATCATAAAGGATTTGCAGGTGCAAGATGAAGGTAAACCACGGATATGGCACCAGCCAGTACGCCTTGGACAAGGTAAAAGAAAAGAATTCTTTGAGGTCCTATCACGTGTGAGATTCCCACATGGATTTGCTTCCAACCCCGAAAGGAGAGTCGGTCAGATGGAAACAAGGTACAAGGGTTGAAAATTCATGACCGCCATGTCCTACTTCAAAGGGTTTTACTGTTATCCTTAAAGGATTGGGCCGCCTGACTTATACAGAGCGAGTTGCAGAGTTGGGACAATTCTTCGAGGAACTCTGCAGAGAAATATCGTGGATAGATGCTTTGGAGCGCCTTAGAGACAAGATACCAACTATCCTATGCGACCTTGAGAAGATATATCCTCCAGCCTTCTTTGATGTGATGTTGCATTTGGTTGTTCATCTACCTGATGAGGCACTACTTAGAGGTCCAGTACAGTATGGCTGGATGTACCCTATTGAAAGGCGGCTAGGCACTTTCAAGGGCAATGTTAGGAGCAGAGCTAGACCCGAGGGTTCCATTGCAGAGTCCTACATTGCTACAGAAGCGTTGACATTCTTCTCAAAATACATTGAAACAGCTGATCAGCTTAGCAAAGAGGTGGTGAAGACAATCCCGGGCTCAATGTTTTCGATTATTCTGTTCGAGTTACAGGGAAGAGTCGACAAGAGGACAAACCTAAAGATTTGGACAAAATGGTTTGGTATGTGTTGAATAACTGTCCTGAGATACTACCTTATATCAAGTAAGTGTTGTACGGCAGCTTATACATCATAATCTACTAAACTTGCAGCACATTCTTATATATTTAGATGTTTGATGCGATCACTATGTTGTGTAGCATGTACAAAGAGGAGTTACTGCCGCAAAATCCAAGAAACATTGGAAAACTGGTTATGAAAGGATTTGCGAAATGGTTCAAGAACCATGTAAGCTTTTGAAGTGCACTGTCAGTTTTTTTAATATATTGAGTACATAAGATGATCAGCTTGTCTATTTTCTAACCATAGGTTAAGAAGATGCGGGAGGATGGGCAGGCAGTTGATGATGCCCTTTACTCACTAGCAATGGGTCCTGATACTCGGGTAAGACATTATGAATCTTGCGTTGTTGGAGATGTGCGCTACAACACCCTTGCACGAGAAGAAGGCAGGAAGACACAAAACATTGCCATCATGAGCACGCATACGTATGACAAAGAGACAACTGAAATGTATGCTAACATAATGACATTGTTCAGTTGCAGATATCTCCATTTTCGAGGATCATCGGTGTGTGGTTCTCATTGTCTTTGTCGTTGGTATAACCTGTTTTCCGTGATCGCAAAACCCAGAGCTGATGATTATTTCAAATCCATCAATGTCAAGGCGGCGTACTGCACCAACGAGCCTTTTATTTTGGCAAATCAAGCAACACAGATATTTTTCTTGGAAGACACATTTGCACATAGCGATGATGGAGAGTATTGCAAAGGTTTGAGCATAGGAATCCGTTTAATGAAGTTGCACAACAAGATGATGCTTACACTGCTCCTGATGTACAAGATAACACAGATGTTCCTAATATCTTTGAGAACCATCACGTCAATGACGCTGGCGAAAAGATTGCCTGTCGTGCTGTGGACATATCAAGAAGAAGCCAACGTTCGAGGACGTTGAGGACGAACAAGAAGATCACACCGTGGGGAATTACGATTCAGACTGATACACATGGTGAAGATGTTGACGCTGCTGCTGCGGATGATGATTACATTGCTTTTGTAGTATTTGCCTGTCAGAAGACGTTTTTTTATCTACTATGTGAAATTGTGTTTGCTATGACAACTGAAACCTGATGAACATGGTGTTTAGTATTTTGCTGTGAGAACATCACTTGTTATGTATGCTGATTTGTGTTTGGTGATTGTATGACAACTAAAACATGATGACATTGTTGTTTAGTTGTACTCATATTTGGCTGTGAAACTTGAATTTGATGACATAGTTTGCTATTGGACTACAATTTGCTCGACGTCTTCGAATGAGAACAAAGCTGACCCGAAAGGGCCTCTGCTATCTATTTATTTATATGAGCAAAAGGGGATACCCCCTGATTTCCGTTAATAGAAATCATTAGATGTTCACAACACTACGCCCAACCTGCTACACAGGTTTCATTCATTACTAGTTTCAGCAAAGTGCTCATGTCGTAGCCACTGAATACATCATGAGTGCTACATACACTGCAAATAAAGAGACAATCATCCTACAGAGCACATCAATTTTGCCCATTATCTTCACAAGCTCTTTCATCTCCTCATTGCTGTCAAGGCCGTTCAACAGCGCTTGGCCATGATCAGAGGAACTGCATCTTTAACCATCTGCTCTGCATCTTCCTCTTCTGCCGTTCCTTCAGTTACTTGTCCAACACCCCAACCTGCTGGTATTGGGATTCCTCGGCTAACCAAATAATCAGCGTAGTTGCATTCCCCCACATCAGCAACTTCCCAGAAATACAAATCACACGAATCTTCCCTTTTCTGCATGAATCAAATTGGAAGATCATCAACCAAACCATTAAAAAAATCAGCAACTGAAAGCAGCAGAACAACACTTAAACATATTATTACCCCATGATTCGGGCATTTGTAGAAGACTCGGACAGGGTTGCGGATTGTGGTTGAGACGCGATAGATGACTCTGCGTGATTTGCAGCAGTGGCACCACACCAACGGCAGCGCGTTGCGATGAGCAATCGGCTGCGGTGCGCGTGCCGGCGGGGGTGTGATGAGACCCACATGCGATGGTACGGGTGGCGACTTGGCGATATCTCGTTGTTGCTCGTCAAGAGCGGTGGACGAGCAGCCAGCGGACATGGTTGCTGCGCGGAGCTTCGATGCTAGGCGAGTAAGTAGAGAAGAGGAGAAGCGAACGTTGGATATGTCGGTTTCATTACTTGCGAGTAGCATAGCACCATATATAGTCATAGTCTAGGTTTGGATTCGAACCAGCTACAGAGCACACGCCTTTCTTTTTTCTAAAACTCGGCAATGTCTCTTGACTGGTATACTAACTTGTTCTGTACGCCTTCCCAAGTCTTTGGTTTTCTTTCCCTTTCTTTTGCGAGGAAGGAAGGAGGACAAAATTGAGAGTTCCTCGGACTCGAACCCAAGACCTCTCGGTTGAAAACCAAGGGTGCTAGTCACTTATGTGGCTTAACGCCTCGTGAGGAGGACGGTAGACGAACGATTTTCCTCGCAGTTTTCTTCCTATATATAAAAAGTATGCTACTTAGTGTCCGCTTAGTAAAAAACGACAGTGCCAAGCTTGACTGCTCGATTGACATTCAACGCCTCGCGTTTTTTAGTCTTTTCTTCCTCGAGCCGCCAAAGCCAAACCAGCGCCAAGCGGACCGCTCGCCCCGCCTCCCACGGCTGGCTGTGATCTTCCCTGCCTCTGTTCGTTCCTGTCCGAGGCCTCACCATCGTCCTCCGCGCTCGCCGTGGCGCCGCCCTCCGGTGTTGTCCACATGGTCAACAACTGAGAGGACTAAGGAGATGACTGTACATGGTGAGGTTGACATTAGGGACCCAAAGAATGCGCCTTGTGTAATTTTGTTTTTTCAGACGGAGAAGGGTATCAATCGGGTTGTGCGGGCCCGTGGCCTGCCTAGCCCAGTGCTTTTATTTCATATGTTTAGCACATGACCAGCCCAGTTTGTTTTTTTTCCTTTTTGAAAAATGGCTAGCCAGCTATTTTATTTTTTGCGAATAACCAACATAGGCCTACTTGCTTTTCACGCCTCTTTGGGCCGGAGATCTTTCAAGACGAGGAGGATGCATTTTGCCCGAAAATGGGCTATAAGTAATAATAAATGGGCTATAAGTAATAAGAAATGGGCTATTAGTAATAATAAATGGGCTATAAGTAATAATAAATGGGCTGTAAAATGAAGAAAATACAAGAAAGGCAATTAGTTCCCAAATATTGTTTTCTTTCGATTTTGATATTTTAAATTTCATTGTTTTTGTGCGGGTAAAATTTCATTGAATTTAAATTAAGTTATATTTAGATTTAAAATTAATTTGAATCTGCTAGAAATTTCGGTCAGATGTTTGTTTGGGATGATTTGGAGGCTGACTTGTGGGTCTACTAGGTTGACGTACTTTGGCTTTGTCAACTTAGTCCAGAACGATTCTAGCAGCAAAGACCATTGGATGTTAATCCAACGACCGTGCTTCTTCTTCAATATCTGATCTTCTTGCTCCAAATTACCAAACCAGCTCCGAGGGACTGCTGCTCCGCCTCCGTGGCGGTCAGTGTGCTACCACAGCCGCACCGCCCCACCCTACTTCATTGCTGGCCGGCCATTCCTCTACTCACCCACACCTCCTGTTATTTTCGGCGATGGCAGCCGGACCAAAAACCTCAGACTCCCCACGCGTGGCAACCATTGCCGAGTCTTCCCGGCCCGTGTCGTTCCTTCCTAGGCCTCGCCGTCGTCCACCGCCATGGTGCTCTCGGCGCGACCTGGTCAACGTGGTCAACGAACGACATCCATCGGCCGTGGACTGTACGCGCAAAATAATGATTCCTCCACCTGCCAGCTGGGACCCAACGGAAGGGCCTCTGTATTTCGCGAAAAAAACGTTCCCCCCGATGACATGTCGGACCCACCAGCTATATCTTCGCATGCAAGGAAGTGCCTCCTTATTACGCACAAAAAAATGAATACCCACCCTGCTAGATGGGACCCACCATAGTGGGAGGATGACTTGTGGGCCAACTAAGTTGACGGGGACGGAGGGCTTTGTCAACTTAGTCAATATGAACGATTCTAGCTCCAAAGGACCGTCGATGTCCATCCAACGCCATAGTGCTTCTTCAACCTCTGGTCTTCTTGCTCCACCCGCCCAAAGCAGCGCCGGTCGTGCCGCGTGCTCCTGCCTCTCGTGGCAGGTTGTGATGGCACGGAGGCCTCACCGCCCCCTACTACTCCCACCGCTGGCCCAGGGTATCCCTCTACTCACCCACACCCCCTGTTATTCTGCGGCGACGGCAGCCTCACGCCGCAGCCGAACCAAAGAACCTCGTATTCCTCTCCGCACGGGCTACCACTCGCTGCGTTTTCCCGGCTCGCGTCGTCCCTTCCTAGGCCTCGCCGTCGTCCGCACCACCGCCTGTGCTCTCGGCGCCAAGCGTGGTCAACATGGTCAACGACCGACTTCCATCGGAAGAGTACTGTACATGGAGAGGCTGATAGCTGGGTCCAGGCGGCCGCAAGGAAGTGCCTCCTTATTACACGCAAAATCATTATTCCTCCACCTGGCAGCAGGGACCCACCGGACGGGCCACCTTATTTCGCGAAAAAAATGTTTCTCCCTGACTGCTGGGACCCACCGGACGGGCCAGCGTATTTCGCGAAAAAAACGTTCCCCGCGTTGTCAGCTCGGACCCACCGGAACCTCCTTATTACGCACAAAAAAATGAATACTCCCCTTGCTAGCTGGGACCCACCATGCTGCGAGGCTGACTTGTGGGCCTACTAAGTTGACTGGGACGGGGGCCTTTGTCAACTTTAGCCAATATGAACGATTCTAGCTCCAGTGACCGTACGATGTCCATCCAACGGCCGTAGAGCTTCTTCAACCTCTGGTCTTCTTGCTCCAGCCGCCCAAAGCAGCGCCGGTCGTGCCGCTGCTCCTGCCTCCCGTGGCCGGCTGTGCTGCCGCGGAGGCCTCACCGCCCACTACTATTCCCACCGCTGGCCAGGCCCTGCGGCGATGGCAGCCTCACACCACAGCCGAACCTGTGAACCCTCGTACTCCTCTCCGCGCGGGCTTCCACTGCCGCGTCTTCCCCGGCTCCATGTCGTCCCCTTCCTAGGCCTCGCCGTCGTCCACCACCCTGGTGCTCTCGGCGCAGCGTGGTCAACATGGTCAAGGAACTACTTCCATCGGACGTGGACTGTACGTGGAGAGGCTGACAGCTGGGTCCACGGCCGCAGCAAGGAAGTGCCTCCTTATTACGCTGAAAATAATGATTCTCCACCGACAAATGAGACCCACCAGACGGCCATCGATTTCGTGAAAAAACATTTCCCCGATCGCCGGGACCCACCAGCTACATCTTCGCACGCAAGGAAGTGCGTCCGGGCAAAAAAAAAACCAAAACGATTCGCCCCCCTGGCTGCTGGGACCCACTAGCTACATCTTCGCACGCAAGGAAGTGCCTGACAGTCGGGACCCACCTGGTCGAAGCGTACGTAGCGTTGTCATTCTGGTCGTGAACGTGTACATACATATACACTGGTGGATGTAGAGGCACGCACGTGTCGTAATAGAGGCGCGCACGTAGCATGTACACATACGTACAGCGGCGAGGGTGCAAGAAAGAAAATACGGCCACGTACGTACATACGGGCAGGGTCTCTAACGCCTATCGCGCATACGTACATGGCTGGGTCGGAACGGAGAAACAACGTCGTCGTCGTGTTCATGGGGAGCCAACAGGCTGGGTCGGAACGGAGAAACAACGTCGTCGTCGTGTTCATGGGGAGCCAACAGGCTGGGTCGGAACGGAATGCGTGGTCGTGTTCATCGGGAGGGCTTGGACGGAACAGGCGATGGACACGAGGCCTGGCGTACCGTACAATGGAGGAAACGGCCTTGTGTTCGACCGGACACGTTCGAAACGGGGTCCTGTTGATCGGGAGGGGCCTGGTGTACCGCAAAACGGAGGAAACAGACCTCCTACGGTCGAAACGGGGATCCTGTTGATCGGGAGGGGTGTGGCATACCGCAAAACGGAGGAAATAGACCTCCTACTGTCGAAACGGGGGTCATGTTGATCGGGAGGGGTGTGGCGTACCGCAAAACGGATGAAACGGACTTGTGTTGGAGCGCCACGGTCGAAACGGGGGGGGGGGTGTGGTGTACCACAAACGGACTCCACGGATACTGTTCATCTCCATCGTCGACCTCCTCCGGCCTCCACGGACTACCGTCGACCTCCTCCAGCCTCCACGGGCTCCGCTCAGCCAGCCTCCACCGTGCGCTACTCCACCGCCATTGCTCAACCACCCTCCACGGGCACCCTCCACCGCTTCACTGCTCATCCAGCCCTCCACACCACGGGTCCTGTTCAACCACCCTCCACGGCCACCCTCCACCGCTCATCGCTCATCCAGCCTCCACACCACGGGTTCCTGTTCATCCACGTGCAACGCCACCGCCATCGCTCATCCAAACCCTCACCCCGCAACGCCACTTCGCTCATCCCAGAGGCAGCATCGATCGGCTTCGCTTAGCAGCAGAGCAAAGGAATCGCCCATCGGGTTCGCTAACAGCCATCGATCAATCACTCGTTCAAGAACGCGTAGCTGCGCAGCAATCGCCGGGTTCGCTTAGAGCCTAATGCCTCGCCGGTTTCATTAGAGCTAACGCCGCACACACGCCAGCGTATGTACGAGAGAAACGTGCATCGCTCCGCCCCCGACCTCCCACCGTAACCGGCAACTCCCCGAAAGTTTCCTCCCCCTCGCTTCTACCACGGTTTTTTCCGTCATGGACGGCCCAAAGAATGTCATGCAGCTGCGCCTCCGCCCGCCAGGATGAAAAGCCCATTTTCCGTCATGATTTTTGTCATAGAAGTAGGAGCCCACCACATCTATGATGATACCGGGTTTTGTCACAATTATCGTCATAGAAGTGTCATATGTATGACAGAAAAAAATTTCGTTCGGCCCAAAATGTCACGGATGTGTCTCTTTTTTGTAGTGTGGAGCGGTATACCTTGTGGTCGAAGTCAATACCATTTTCATCAGTGCATAGATGGCCATTTGTGGGCATAGGAATTTTGACGCCCTTGCAATCTTGCATGCCGAATTTCCTCAGAACATCCTTGAGGTATTTCTCCTGAGATATGAATATGCCATTCTTGTTGATTTAATTTGAAGACCTAAGAAGAATTTCAACTCTCCCATCATAGACATTTGATATTCTTCACTCATCATATAGGCAAATTCATCACTATAACGTTGGTCAGTACAGCCAAAGATAATATCATCAACGTATATTTGGCACACAAACAGTTCACCATCATAAGACTTAATAAAGAGAGTAGGGTTGAGTGAACTGGGTGTGAAGCCATTCTTCATGAGGAATTCCTTCAAAGTATCATACCACGCCTGAGGGGCCTGCTTGAGGCCATAGAGGGCCTTGTTGAGTCTAAAGACTTTGTCAGGATTCTTTGGATCTTCAAAACCTGGGGGTTGAGCAACATATACTTCTTCCCCAAGCTTACCATTGAGGAATGCAATTTTCACATCCATTTGATATAAAGTGATATCATGATGGTTAGCATAAGCAAGTAATATGCGAATAGCCTCAAGTCTAGCAACAGGTGCAAAAGTTTCATCAAAATCAATTCCTTCAACCTGTGTGTAGCCTTGAGCTACAAGTTGTGCCTTATTCCTCACCACAAGGCCATTTTTATCTCGCTTGTTGCGGTAGATCCACTTTGTGCCAATGATATTATGCTTGCGAGGATCTGGACGTTTGACCAGTTCCCGGACATTGTTGAGCTCGAATCGATGTAATTCTTCTTGCATGGCTTGAATCCACTCAGGCTCGTAAATGCTTCATCTATCTTAGTGGGCTCTGGATA
Organism: Aegilops longissima; assembly: GCA_021605205.1. Taxonomy (NCBI): domain Eukaryota; kingdom Viridiplantae; phylum Streptophyta; class Magnoliopsida; order Poales; family Poaceae; genus Aegilops; species Aegilops longissima. Next base: position 637,604,559 of record CM038678.1, on the reverse strand, counting down.
GAGACAAAAGCATAGTGCCCACAAAAGTTAGATAAATGTGAAGCTTTTGAGCGTGTGAGAGGACCTGGTGCTTCAATGTCATCTTTTGCAACGCGAGGATGAGCTGGTTGTCGTCGAGGAATTTGATCAGCATTTTCTTCAGCACCATTTTCTTCAGCATTATTTTCAGGTGCATCAGCTCGACGTTCTTCACATTCTGGAATGAATTCTTCAGCAGATTCTTCATTAGGAATGACATCCTCAGTCGCCTTGAACTTGATAGATTCCTCAGGTGCTGGTTCATCTATCACAGAAGGTAGGTGCTCTCTTTGCGAGCCATTAGTTTCATCGAACCGTACATCTATAGTTTCAACATCCTTGTGAAGAACGTTGTTGAAGACTCTGTAGGTGTGCGAGTCCTTTCCTTAACCAAGCATTAAACCTTCATGTGCTTTCGGTGCAAATTTAGCATTGTGATGAGGATCTCTGATCCAACATTTAGCACCGAAGACTTTGAAATAACTCACATTCGGTTTCTTGTCAGTGAGGAGTTCATAGGCAGTCTTCTTGAAGAATTTGTGAAGATCTACTCTGTTGATGATGTGGCACGCGGTATCAATTGCATCAATCCAAAAACGACGAGGCGTTTTGTATTAATCAAGCATAGTGCGAGCCATCTCAACAAGAGTTCTGTTATTGCGCTCCACGACGCCATTTTGCCGAGGAGTATAAGGAGCAGATAACTCATGAGTAATACCAAGTTCATCAAGATAGTCATCAAGACCGAATTCTTGAACTCAGTTCCATTGTCACTCCCGATGTGCTTGATCTTCACACCGGTTGGTTGAAGCCCTCGAGGAAAATCGCTTGAAGACTTCCTGCACTTCATGTTTGTAAGTAACAATGTATACCCATGTGTAACGAGAGTAATCATCAACAATAACAAAGCCATATAAAGATGCATCATTAGTAATCGCTGAGTAATGATTAGGACCAAAGAGCTCCATGTGAAGCAATTGAATGGTCGAGTAGTGGTCATGATAGTCTTCACCGGATGCTTGGCCTTGGTCATTTTTCCAGCTTCACGGGCTCCACACAAGTGATCCTTGAGGAATTTGACATTCGAATGCCAATGACATGCTTCTTCTTCGCAAGGCGTGTGCAAATTCCTCATGCCTGCGTGACCAAGTCGCCGATGCCATAGCCAGCCTTCGAAGCTTTTGCAAGTAGGCACATGGCGGTTGTGGTCTGTAGAGAAATCAACAATATACAAGTCTCCTCTCCTAAAGCCTTCAAGACTTTGGAATGGTCACTTCCATAATCACAACACAACGATACTTGCCAAAGACAACAACCATATCAAGATCACAAAGCATTGAGATCGACATGAGGTTGTATCCTAAGGACTCAACAAGCATGACTTTGTCCATGTGTATGTCCTTAGAGATCGCAACCTTACCTAGACCCAATACGACTTTTGCCTTTGTCAAGAAGATGATATGCTTCAGATGTGATGGTGATAAGGGAGCATCCATCAATAGATTCTTGTCACCAAATATGTGATTTGTACATCCACTATCGAGGACCCATTCAAGGGCTTTGGGAAGATCATCCTGCAGATGAATTAGTGCAACTTACAAACTCATATACTTCATCAGTGAAGAATATGATATCAAATTCATTAGACGAAATTCGTCAAACAGTAAAACAGATATAGCAGTATGAAGACGTGTGAAATGAAAGTTCATTTCATCATGATTAGCCTGCATCTTTTCAGGCAATTTTGTCAGGCCCCAAGCAAATTCTTCAGACGTTATAGCACGTCTGGAGACCTGACCCTGCAGAAGAGATTAGTTCTTTTTCTTCACCACCCACATCTGAAGGGGTGGCAAAGAGTTCATCACTCTATGAGATCCATATGAGAATGGTGGCATAGAAGCCAATCCATTTCGTTTCATATAAGAGGGGTTAGGGTAAAAATATGAATAAGCAGAGAAATTCTTCGAGGACTTATGAACATAATGGTTTGAAGAATAATGCACATATTCATAGCCCTTAGCTCTACCCTGCGAAACAGAGTTGTTAGCACGATGATAATCATATGAGGACTTTGATCCTTTTGAGGAATTTGATCCACGTGAGGAATTTGGTCCGTATGAGGAATTTGATCTGGGGTTCCTATTCTTCACAGGTGGTGTCATGAGGACATTCACCTGAAGACTTTCAAGGCACCTTTTGGGAACCCAAATTTTCTTCATAGGAGAACCGTTCCTGCAGTTAGTGCCAACATATCTAGCAAATACGTCACCATTCTGATTTTTGAACAGTTTATAGTTGGAGTCAAATGACTCATCAGAAGAATGAGGAGATTCACATGTAAAGCCAGATAAGTTAGATGGATCAACTGGAGGTCCCTTTGCAGCAACCCATGAGGTTTTGGGGTACTGCTCAGGCTTCCAATATGTTCCATCAGCATTGAGTTTCCTCTCAAAGGCAATACCCTCTTTCCTAGGGTTCCCGTTGAGGATCTGCTTTTTAAGCACATCACAAAGAGTCTGATGCCCTTTGAGGCTTTTGTACATGCTCGTCATGTACAATTCCTTCAACCGTGCATCGTCAAGGATACTAGCAATGTCCTCAGATGAGGAATTAGTGATAGCAGAGGCAGGTGAAGAAATTGTAACAATAGAAGCATTTGAACATTCAGGTGAAGAATTAGCAGATTCACGTTCAATGCACTTTAAGCATGGAGGAACAAATTCTTCCTGAGCCGTGCTGATTTGTCGAGCAAGTAATGAATCGCGCTCCTTCTGAAGATCTTCATAACTCACTCTTAGATTCTCAAGATCTTGCTTTCTTTGAAGAAATTCATAAGAAAGCTTCTCATGATGAGACAAGAGAGTGTTATGATGACCTTCAAGGCTGTCAAACCTAGACTGAAGTCTTTGAAGATTTTCAGTCAGGGCTTTAGTGCGATCCATTTCTTCACCCAACATATCATCACTTTTATCTAGCATGTTTTGAACCTTTTCAAAAGCCCTTTGTTGTTTTACAGCAAACTTAGCAAGTTTAGAGTAGTTGGGCTTGAGGTCTTCATCAGATTCATTCTCACTAGATTCAGAGGAGGTATATTTGAGTACCTTGGCACCCTTTGCCATGAAGCAATAGGTGGGAGCGTAGTCATCATTATCTTCATCAGCCTTGTTGGTGAGGTCAGTTTCTTCAGAGTTGAAGATAGACTTGCTGACGAATGCAGTAGCAAGAGCTAGACTCGCCACACCAGACTCAGACTCCTCAGATGCCTCCTCTTCCTCATGTTCCTCAGATTCAGCTTCGGAGTCCATTTCTTTGCTAATGAATGCCGAGCCTTCTTGCAGCTGCTCTTCTTGTGAGATGAAGACTTCGAGGATTTTGATGATGAAGATTTTGACGATTTCTTCTTCTTCTTAGCGTCATCAGAACTGTAATCCTAGTATTTCTTCTTCTTTAATTCCTTTTCCCAGTGAGGGCAATCTTGAATATAGTGACCAGGTTTCTTGCATTTGTGGCATAGCCTTCTCTTATAGTCACTGGATGAGGAATCACTGCTCCTTGAGGATTTTCCAAAGCGACCACGTCTTGAGAACTTCTGGAACTTCTTCATGAGCAGTGCTAGCTCCTGGCTCAATTCTTCAGGATCACCAAGGCTTCTACCAGAATCTTCACATTCAGATTCAGACAGTGCCTTGGCCTTCAAGGCATGTGATTTGCCATAGCTCGAACCATAGAGATCTCTCTTTTCAGCAAGCTGGAACTCATGAGTATTTAGCCTCTCGAGGATATCAGCGGGATCAAGTGACTTGTAGTCAACACGTTCTTGTATCATCAGTGCCAGAGTATCAAATGAGGAATCAAGCGATCTCAACAATTTCTTCACCACCTCATGGTCGGTGATGTCAGTGGCACTAAGCGCTTGAAGCTCATTTGAGATGTCAGTGAGGCGATCGAAGGTTTGTTGAACATTTTCATTGTCGAGACTTTTGAAGCGGTTGAAGAGATTGCGAAGAACATCAACTCGAGAGTCACGCTGAGTTGAGACTCCTTCATTTACTTTGGACAGCCTATCCCAGATAAGCTTAGCAGTTTCCAAAGCACTCACTCTTCCATACTGTCCTTTGCTGAGATGGCCACATATGATATTCTTCGCTTGAGAATCGAGTTGCTTGAATCTCTTCACATCGGTAGCGTTCGGTGAGGGTGAGACAAGGGGAACACCATTTTCCACAACATACCGTAGATCGTTATCAATTGCCTCAAGATGCATTCGCATCTTATTCTTCCAAGAGGGGTAGTCTGTCCCATCGAAGGTAGGACAGCCAGCGAGACCTTGATCATACGTGCGGTTGACATAACTAAAACTCCAAAGGTTAAACTAAAATCACACGTAACAAGGAGTACCTTGCTCGATACCAATTGAAAGTCGTTATATCGACTAGAGGGGTGAATAGGCAATTTTATGAATTCTTCATCGAGGAATTTGCGGTGGGAAATTCCTCATCAAGAACTACTTGCAGCGGAATAAGTACTCAAGAGTAAGCATAAAAGAATACAAGCATGGTCATCATGATGAAATGAAGACAAGCACAGAGTACAGAAAGCGTAATCACAGGATAACACAAGATGAAGAGAAACAGACTGAAGAAATTGAACTGAGGAAATTAAGAAAGTCTTCAGTCAAAGTCTTGAAACACAGATATGAACAATCATCAACACAGTAATGAGGAAATGAAAGAGTTGAGGAAATAGAACCAGTAAGGTTGATGAAGACAATGATTTGGTAGACCAGTTCCAACTGTCTCAGTTGTACGTTTGGTTGGAGCGGCTGAGTATTTAAACTCGTAGACACACAGTCCCGGACACCCAGTCGCTGAACACGCTGCTCAGGACACGAAGTCCTCACCGTATTCTCCTTGAACTAAGGTCACACAGACCTCGTACAATCACTCGTGGTAAGTCTTCAGGCGACTTCCAAACCTTCACAGACTCAGTCACTCAGCGATCCACAATTCCTCTTGGATGCTCTAGACCATGACGCCTAACCGTCTGGAAGAAGCACAGTCTTCAGAGGTAACAAGCGTCAGATCCACGCAGGATCAATCTCTTCAGTTATGCTCAATCACTTTGGGTTTGTAGGTGTTTGGTTTTGGGTTTTCCTCACTCGATGATTTTCGCTCAAAGTCCTCGCAGGATGGGATGCTCTAAAATGACAAGTGTTAGTTTCCCTCGGAGCAGCCAACCAGCTAGTTGTTGTAGGGGGCGGCTATTTATAGCCTAGGGAGCAGCCCGACATGATAAGCCACAAATGCCCTTCAATGATATGACCGTTAGGTGGATAAGATATTTTGGGACAGTCATGGCAGAGGAAGAACGGTCGGAAATTTGACTCTCAAATTCCTCAGGGCTATCATGTTCCTCACTGTGTAGGCAATCCGCACTGGCGAATTCCTAACTCCTCAGTCAGAACAAATTCCTTGGCGATCAGAAGAACTTCGTCTCTGTTACAGAAGAAATTGACTGAACTGTATGAGATTTCCAATGGCTTCACTCGAAGGGATTGGTAGGTGTAGGATTTTGAGTTGAGCATCACATGGAAATTTTTCGTTAGTATTTCCTCGACCCCCTTTAATAGTACGGTGTTTCCTATGACTCAAGAAAGAGAAAACGAAACTACGAAAACAAAAGTCTTCACGCTTCATGTTCCTCAAGTGAATACCAAGTCTTCAAGGTCACACCAATTTCTTCACTTTCAAAGTCTTGAAAGTCTTGAATATCAAAGTCTTGATCGAAGAACTTCATTTTTAGGGGTCAACTTTTTCTGTAAATATCAAACTCCTCATAGACTTATACACCTGTGTACACTCATAAAAACATTAGTCCCTTAACCTATAAGTCTTCAATACACCAAAATCACTAAGGGGCACAAGATGCACTTACAGCCACTCTGATTGCCAATGACTCGGACCTTTCCAAGTACCATCCGACTTATAACCAGGAGAATCAAAAGAGGCCGACCCCGGCTTACAAAGTGATGGACTTAATCCCGCCAATTCGTAAGCACACCTTTGCTCCTGAGGTCCATCTGTCTGAGCTTATAGATGATGAGGCTGAATTTGAAGCTTTATTTGGCATCGATTGGTCATCGCCAACTTTTCAGACGACAGAGGAAGACGAAGAGCCGGCAAAGGATGATGCAGGAGACTCCGAGCAGCAAGGCCAAGAAGATTGAGCCATCAGATGATGCAGGAGACTCTAAGCACTTGATCTTTGGAAAAACACTTTGATCTCATTCGGCCCATGGAGGCATGTAATAGGGTAGTAAAACTTTTGAGTCTGCCGTGCCATCACGCACGTTCTGCTTTACATGAGGCTGTTGATCTGCCAATTAAATATCGACCAGATGCCTATAATATCAGCTTTTTGAGTATGTTCCTGTATGCAAAACAGATCACATGTGTCCCACGGTTTACCATAGGACGGGTCATAATGCCCGATGTATAATCACTGGAAACTAAAATAGTTTATAACCAGGAATGGTTCAATTATAACAAAATATGTCATACTTGTGGTATGTGACCATATTGTTGGTTTACCAAGCCAGTGTAATAAGGGTGATAACCCAAAATTTGAGCACTGGTAATTATCATAAATTGTTGGTTTATGAACAAAACTAGGCCGGATTAATAAACTCCGGATATTATCGTATCTCATAGTGGCGACTTATAGTCAAAAGCCAGGCTGGGTTAATAAACGCCGGATAGTATCTCATCTCATACTGGCGACTTATAGTCAAAAGTCAGGCCGGGTCCGGTGAACTATAATCATAAAGCATTATAAGCCTCATCAAATAAACCTCAATAAATATGTCGAACAAAAACAAACGAAAAATGAGGCTTTTCATGGGCTGCCAGGCCGAAAATCGAGTGCTTTCATGGGCCGCACAGCCACTGAGTTAAACATATATACAAACCTTATAATATGGACCTCACATAACCAATCATCGTTTTAACTTTGACAAGTTCAGGGTCTGGATAAGATTGACTTGTCAAGCGTTCGGCGGGTCATTCCAGGATTACCTGGGTGGAGTGACTTACTTAAAAAGGCAGGATAACCCGGGGTTTTAGGTGAATACACCTGGCTTCCAAGCCTGGCTTTTAAGCCTATTAAAAGGGTTATAAAAACTCCTTGTTCTTTAGAACAAAAGAGCCCCCAAGCAATATTTTTGAGTTGTGCTCAATGGGCGCCTATGTTTGAGTTGTGCTTTTGCAACAGACTCTCTTTGGTTCCTTTTAACCTGGGCAACAAACCCCCAAGTTTTTTTTACAATTGGATTTTAAGCCGGTCCAAAGGGTAATCATAGCTTCGCTCATGAGCCAGAAGCCCCCAAGTAACCAAAAGACTCTTTATTTAAAGAGAAAAAATGACAGAGGCCCTGCTTTAGCAGGGATGCTGACTTTATTATATTAATCATGATATATACATTCTCAAAAATAGGTACACCAGAAGAGCCATCGGCTCAAGTGTAGTAAGGCCGAAGATGAGCAATATTCCATGGCCGGTGGGTCTCCTCCTCCGACTTACATGAGTCTTTGTGCTCTCGAACATCGATAAGGTAGTATTACCCATTGTTGAGATTCTTACTGACCACAAAGGGCCCTTCCCAAGGTGGGGACAACTTGTGCATATCAGTCTGATCCTGGATGAGCCGGAGCACCAGACCGCCTTCTTGAAAAGTTCTGGTTTTAACCCGGTGGTTGTGGTAACGGCGCAGATCTTGCTGGTAAATCGCCGAACGAGCCACCGCTTTGTCACGCTCCTCATCTAACAGGTCAAGTTCTTCCTGACGTGCTTTTTCATTGTTAGCTTCAACATAAGCTGCCACACGAGGTGAGTCGTGACGGATGTCACTAGGGAGAACCGCCTCTGCCCATAAACCATGAAAAAAGGTGTGTAACCTGTAGACCTGTTGGGGGTGCTATTAATGCTCCATAACAAGGAAGGTAAATCCTCGACCCAACAACCTGTCGTCCTCTGTAAGGGAACCATAAGCTGGGGCTTGATGCCTCTTAAGATCTCTTGATTGGCTCTCTCAGCTTGACCATTGGATTGGGGGTGAGCCACTGATGATACATCAAGCCGGATATGCTCGCGTTGTCAAAATTCTTTCATAGCACCCTTGGAGAGATTAGTGCCATTATCTGTTATAATGTTGTGTGGAAAGCTAAAATGGAAGATCACCTTCTTCATGAATTGAACCATCGTGGCTGCATCACACTTACTGACCGGCTCTGCCTCTACCCACTTAGTGAACTTATAAACCGCCACCAAAAGGTGGGTCTTCTTATCCTTGGACCTCTTAAAAGGTCCAACCATATCAAGCCCCCAAGTTGCAAACGGCCAAGTGATTGGGATCATCCTCAGCTCCTGAGCTGGAACATGAGCTCGACGTGAAAACTTCTGACAACCGTCACATTTTCTGACCAAGTCCTCAGCATCAGCATGAGTCGTTAGCCAATAGAAACTGTGATGAAAAGCCTTGGCTACCAGAGATTTAGAGTTGGCATGATGACCACAATCTCCTTCGTGGATCTCACGCAGAATCTCACAGCCTTCTTTAGGAGAAACGCAACACTGAAACGCCCCTGTAATACTGCAATGTTGCAGCTCCCATTGATAATTGTCATTGACTTAGACCGTCGGGTTATCTACCTGGCCAAGGTCTCATCCTCAGGTAACTCACCCCGGGTCATGTAAGCCAAATAGGGAACTGTCCAATCAGGAATATCATGAAGAGCCGCCACCAATTGTGCTTCCGGGTCAGGAATAGCAAGGTCCTCCTCCGTAGACAACTTGACCGAAGGGTTGAGTAGAACATCCAGGAATGTATACGGTGCCGCCTCATTCTTCCTTTGATAGATATGTTCAACTTGGTAACCCTTGAAATGACCTGCAATGGCATCGACCTCTCGATGATAAGCCGCCGTAAGCGGATCCTTGGAATCCCAAGTACCACCACCAAATCTGAATCGCCAAAGCATCTCACCCGACTTAAATTCATCTCCTTAGCCATCCGAAGACCATGGAGCAGGGCCTCATACTTAGCTGCATTGTTAGTACAAGGGAACATTAACCGGAGGACAAAAGAAAATTTATCACCTCGTGGGGAAGTCAAGACAAATCCAGCCCCCGAGCCCTCCAGCTGTCTAGATCCATCAAAGTGAATAGTCCAATATGTGTTATCCGCCTTTTCCTCCGGTGCCTGCAACTCCGTCCAATCATTGATGAAATCCACAAGTGCTTGGGACGTGATAGCTGTACGAGGCACATATTTTAAACCATGAATCCAAGCTCAATGGCCCACTTAGCAACCCGTCCAGTTGCTTCCCTCTTTTGGATGATATCTCCCAAAGGAGCAGAGCTAACCACAGTGATGGGATGACCCTGAAAATATTGCTTAAGCTTCCGTCTTGCCATGAAAACCCCATACGCAAGCTTCTGCCAATGTGGGTATCTCTGCTTGGACTCAATAAGCACCTCACTGATATAATAAACCGGTCGTTGAACCGGATATTCCTTGTCTGCCTCCTTCCTTTCCACCACGATGGCCACACTGACGGCCCGGCTATTAGCAGCCACATATAACAAACAAAGGCTCTTTATCAACGGGGGCAACAAGCACGAGCGGCTCAACCAGTTGCTTCTTTAGATCGTGAAACGCTTGGTTAGCAGCATCACTTCAAACAAAATGATCTGTCTTCTTCATCATTTGATAGAGGGGGATAGCCTTCTCACCCAGCCGGCTTACGAACCGGCTCAAAGCCGCAATACGACTCACCAGGCGCTAAACATCATTAATGCACGCCGGCTGAGCCAATGAAGTAATGGCTTTGATTTTCTCCGGGTTAGCTTCAATGCCTCTGTTAGAAACCAAGAAACCCAAGAGCTTGCATGCGGGCACACCAAAGACACATTTAGCCAGATTAAGCATCATCTTGTAGACCCGGAGATTTTCAAACGTCTCCTTCAAATCATCAATCAGGGTCTCCTTCTTTCTCGACTTCACCACAATTTCATCGACATAAGCATGAACATTGCGCTCAATCTGACTGTGAAGGCAGTTTTGCACACACCGCTGATAAGTCGCCTGGGCACTCTTGAGCCCAAAAGGCATAGACACATAGCAGAAGGCTCCAAACAGAGTAATGAAAGTTGTCTTCTCCTGGTCCATAACTGCCATCATGATCTGATGATAACTAGAATAAGCACCCAAAAAACTTAGACGCTCACAACCCGCCGTAGCATCAATGATTTGATCAATACGAGGGAGAGCAAATGGAGCAGCCGGACAAGCTTTGTTCAAGTCCGTGTAATCCATGCACATCCTCCAAGTGTCATTCTTCTTGAGCACCAGCACCGGGTTAGCCAACCACTCAGGATGGAAAACTTCGACGATAAACCCGGCTGCCAAGAGCCGGGCCATTTCCTCTCCAATGGTCTTCCGCCTCTCCTCGTTAAACCGGCGAAGAAACTGCTTAACCGGCATAAATTTTGGATCAATATTAAGAGTGTGCTCAGTGAGTTCTCTCGGTACACCCGGCATGTCTGAAGGCTTCCATGCAAAGATGTCCCGGTTCTCACGGATGAACTCGATGAGCGCGCTTTCCTATTTTGGATCTAGATTGGCACTGATAATGAACTGCTTCGACGAATCGCCAGGAACAAAACCAACCATCTTAGTGTCATCCGCCGACTTAAACTTGAGTGAAGGATCCTGCTCTGTGGTTGGATTCTTTAAAGACGTCATGTCCGCTGGGTCAACATTATCCTTATAAAATTTCAGCTCCTTAGTTGCACAAACAGACTCAGCATAAGCAGCATCTCCTTCCTCACACTCCAAGGCTATCTTCCAGCTCCCATGTACCATGATGGTTCCCTTGTAACCCGGCATCTTGAGCTGCAGATACACAGAACAAGGCCGTGCCATGAACTTGGCATAAGCCGGTCGTCCAAACAAAGCGTGATATGGGCTGTGGATCTTGACCACTTCAAAGGTCAATGTCTCCGACCTAGAGTCATGATCATCTCCAAAAGCAACTTCCAGAGCTATCTTACCAACTGGGTAGGCCGACTTACCAGCTACCATGCTACGTCTTGAGCTTGCGTTGGTTTTCCACGAAGAGGAGAGGATGATGTAGCAGAGTAGCGTAAGTATTTCCCTCAGTTTTTGAGAACCAAGGTATCAATCCAGTAGGAGGCCACGCGCAAGTCCCTCGTACCTACACAAAACAAATAGATCCTCGCAACCAACACGAATAGGGGTTGTCAATCCCTTCACGGTCACTTACGAGAGTGAGATCTGATAGAGATGATAGATAATATTTTTGGTATTTTTTGGTATAAAGATGCAAAGTAAAATAAGAGGCAAAGTAAAATAGCAAAGCAATAATAAAGCGTAGGAAGATTAATATGATGAAAATAGACCCGGGGACCATAGATTTCACTAGTGGCTTCTCTCAAGAGCATAAGATTTTACGGTGGGTGAACGAATTACTGTTGAGCAATTGACAGAATTGAGCATATTTATGAGAATATCTAGGTATGATCATGTATATAGGCATCACGTCCGAGACAAGTAGACCGACTCCTGCCTGCATCTACTACTATTACTCCACTCATCGACCGCTATCCAAATGCATCTAGAGTATTAAGTTAATAAAAAGCAGAGTAACGCCTTAAGCAAGATGACATGATGTAGAGGAATAAATTCATGCAATATGATAAATACCCCATCTTGTTATCCTCGATGGGAACAATACAGTCGTGCCTTGCAACCCTTTACACATCGGGTAAGGACACCGCAAGATTGAACCCAAAGCTAAACACTTCTCCGATTGCAAGAACTACCAATCTAGTTGGCCAAACCAAATGGATAATTCAAAGAGACTTGCAAAGATAACTCAATCATACATAAAAGAATTCAGAAAAGATTCAAATATTGCTCATAGATAATCTTGATCATAAACCCACAATTCATCGGTCTCAACAAACACACCGCAAAAAGAAGATTACATCGAATAGATCTCCAAGAGAGAGGGGGAGAACATTGTATTGAGATCCAAAAAGAGAGAAGAATCCATCTAGCTACTAACTATGGACCCGAAGGTCTGAGGTAAACTACTCACACTTCATTGGAGAGGCTATGATGATGATGTAGAAGCTCTCCATGGTGGAATCCCCTTCCGGCGGAGCTCCGGAACAGGCCCCAAGATGGGATCTCGTGGATACAGAAAGTTGCGGCGGTGGAATTAGGTTTGTGGCTCCGTATCTTATCTGTTGGGGGTACGTAGGTATATATAGGAGGAAGGAGTACGTCGGTGGAGCTTTGAGGGGCGCACGAGGCAGGGGGCGCGCCCTAGGGGGGGGCCCTCCACCCTCATGGCCGCCTCGTAGCTTTCTTGACGGAGGGTCCAAGTCTCCTGGGTCTTATCCGATGAGAAAATCATGTTCCTGAAGATTTCATTCCGTTTGGACTCCGTTTGATATTCCGTTTCTTCGAAACACTGAAATAGGTAAAATGCAGCAATTCTGGGCTGGGCCTCCGGTTAATAGGTTAGTCCCAAAAGTAATATAAAAGTGGAAAGTAAAGCCCAATATAGTCCAAAACAGTAGATAATATAGCATGGAGCAATAAAAAATTATAGATACGTTGGAGACGATCGCATCATCTAAGCTTAATTCCTGCTCGTCCTCGAGTAGGTAAATGATAAAAAGAGAATTTTTGATGCGGAGTGCTACTTGGCATAATTTCAATGTAAATCTTCTTAATTGTGGTATGAATATTCAGATCCAAAAGATTCAAGACAAAAGTTCATATTGACATAAAGATAATAATACTTCAAGCATACTAACTAAGCAATTATGTCTTCTCAAAATAACATGGCCAAAGAAAGTTCATCCCTACAAAATCATATAGTTTAGTCATGCTCCATTTTCGTCACACAAGAATGCTCTCATCATGCACAACCCCGATGACAAGCCAAGCAATTGTTTCATACTTTAATAATCTCAAACCTATAAACTTTCACGCAATATATGTCGCGATCCATGGACATAGCACTATGGGTGGAATAGAATATAATGATGGGGGTTATGTGGAGGAGACAAAAAAGGAGAAGGTCTCACATCAACAACGCTAATCAAAGGGCTATGGAGATGCCCATCAATTGATGTTAATGCAAGGAGTAGGGATTGCCATGCAACGGATGCACTAGAGCTATAAATGTATGAAAGCTCAACAAAAGAAACTAAGTGGGTGTGCATCCAACTTGCTTGCTCACGAGGACCTAGGGCATTTGAGGAAGCCCATCGTTGGAATATACAAGCCAAGTTCTATAATGAAAAATTCCCACTAGTATATAAAAGTGACAACATATGAAACTCTCTATATGAAAAACATGGTGCTACTTTGAAGCACAATATATGAGACTCGCTATATGAAGAACATGGTGCTACTTTGAAGCACAATATATGAGACTCGGTATATGAAGAACATGGTGCTACTTTGAAGCACAAGTGTGGAAAAGGATAGTAGCATTATCCCTTCTCTCTTTTTTTTGGGCCTTCTCTTTTTTATGGCCTTTCTCTCTCTTTTTTTATTTTTTCTATTCCTCACTTGGGACAATGCTCTAGAAAATGATGATCATCACACTTCTATTTTTTTACAACTCAATGATTACAACTCGATACTAGAACAAAGTATGACTCTATATGAATGCCTCCGGCGGTGTACCGGGATATGCAATGAATCAAGAGTGACATGTATGAAAAAATTATGAATGGTGGCTTTGCCACAAATACTATGTCAACTACATGATCATGCTAAGCAATATGACAATGATGAATGTGTCATGAAAAACGGTATGGTGGAAAGCTGCATGGCAATATATCTCGGAATGGCTATGGAAATGCCATAATGGGTAGGTATGGTGGCTTTTTTGAGAAAGATATAAGGATGTTTATGTGTGAAAGAGCGTATCATACCACGAGGTTTGGATGCACCGGCGAAGTTTGCACCAACTCTCAATGTGAGAAAGGGCAATGCACGGTACCGAAGAGGCTAGCAATGATGGAAAGGTGAGAGTGCGTATAATCCATGGACTCAACATTAGTCATAAAGAACTCACATACTTATTGCAAAAATCTACAAGCCATCAAAAACCAAAGCACTACGCGCATGCTCCTAGGGGGATAGATTGGTAAGAAAAGACCATCGCTCGTCCCCGACCGCCACTCATAAGGAAGACAATCAAATAACACCTCAAGTTTCAAATTTGTTACATAACGTTTACCATACGTGCATGCTATGGGACTTGCAAACTTCAACACAAGCATTTCTCAAATTCACAACTACTCAACTAGCACGACTTTGATATTATCACCTCCATATCTCAAAACAATTATCAAGCATCAAACTTTTCTTAGTATTCAACACACTCACAAGAAAGTTTTTATTATTTTTATATACCTAGCATATTATTAGTTTAAGCAAATTACCATGCTAGTTTAGACTCTCAAAATAATCTAAGTGAAGCATGAGAGATCAATAGTTCCTTTAAAACAAATCCACCACAGTGCTCTAAAAGATATAAGTGAAGTACTAGAGCAAAACTATAAAGCTCAAAAGATATAACTGAAGCACATAGATCAAAACTATCAAGCTCAAAAGATATAAGTGAAGCACATAGAGTATTCTAACAAATTCCAATTCATGTATGACTCTCTCAAAAGGTGTGTACAACAAGGATGATTGTGGTAAACTAACAAGCAAAGACACAAATAATACAAGACGCTCCAAGCAAAACACATATCATGTGGTGAATAAAAATATAGCTCCAAGTAAAGTTACCGATGGAAGTGGATGAAAGAGGGGATGCCTTCCGGGTCATCCCCAAGCTTTGAATTTTTGGTGACCTTTGATTATCTTGGGGGTGTCATGGGCATCCCCAAGCTTAGGATCTTGCCACTCCTTGTTCCATAATCCATCAAAAAAATTCACCCAAAACTTGAGAACTTCACAACACAAAACTCAACAGAAATCTCGTGAGCTCCATTAGCGAAAGAATACAAAAGATCACCTCAAGGTACTGTAATGAACTCATTCTTTATTTATATTGGTGTTAAACCTACTGTATTCCAACTTCTCAATGGATCATAAACTATTTTACTAGCCATAGATTCATCAAAATAAGCAAACAACACACGAAAAACAGAATCTGTCAAAAACAGAACAGTTTGTAGTAATCTGTAACTAACGCAAACTTCTGGAACTCCAAAAATTCAGAAAAAATAGGACGACCTAGGCAATTTGTTTATTGATCAGAAGAAATTGGAATCACTATTTTATCATGTTCTTATGATTTTTAACAATTATTTTCGTGAACCAAAAGTTTATGGAAATGACAGCAAGATCAAATAACTATTATCCAAGAAGATCCTATAGGTTTAACTTGGCACAAACACTAATTAAAACATAAAACCACATCTAAACAGAAGGTAGATGGATTATTTATTCCTAAACAGAAACAAAAAGAAAAAACTAAAAATAAAATTGGGTTGCCTCCCAACAAGCGCTATCGTTTAACGCTCCTAGCTAGGCATAAAAGCAAGGATAGATCTAGGTATTGCCATCTTTGGTTTTCAACTTTTTAGCGGAATCAAGCTCGAATCCAGGAGGTTCTTTACGTTTCCCTTCATATTCCGAAATTTTTAGATCTAAAGAATCCAACCGCTTATTGCAAAGAGTAATCAACATATTCATGCGGTGAATATTTCCGCTAACGTTCTTAAGAGGTTCAAGAGACTTTTGTAAATTCTTAGTAACTTCACAAAAAAATTCAAGGATTTGTGTCTCTTCCTGTAGGATGATGTAACGCCCTCGATGCGGCTATATCTCCCACATGTCGAAGCACGACTTAGAGGCATAACCGCATTGAAAGCAATGTCGCAAGTGAGGTAATCTTCACACAACCCATGTAATACATAAGGGAAAAAGATACATAGTTGGCTTACAGTCGCCACTTCACACAATACATAAATAAACATCCAACATTCAGAGTACACTCAAGGTCCGACTACGGAACCAAAATAAAAGAAGATACCCCAAATGCTACACGGATCCCGATCGTCCCAACTGGCTCCACTATCGATCATCGTGGAAAAGACACATAGTAACGACCACGTTCCTCTGAACTCCCACTTGAGCTCGGTTGCGTCACCTGACCGCATCGTCGGAACTCGCAACTGTTTTGGTAGAATCTGTGAGTCACGGGACTCAGCAATCTCACACCAGCGAGATCAAGACTATTTAAGCTTATAGGAAGGACAGAGTTGTAAGGTGGAGCTGCAGCAAGCGACTAGCATATATGGTGGCTACATCGCAAAAGAGAGCGAGAATAGGAGCAAGGCACGGTCGTGAAGCTAGTAGCGATCAAGAAGTGATCCTGAACTACTTACGTCAAACATAACTCCAACACCGTGTTCACTTCCCGGACTCCGCCGAGAAGAGACCATCATGGTTACACACGCGGTTGATGTGTATTTTAATTGAGGTCAACTTCGGGTTTTCTACAACCGGACATTAACAAATTCCCATCTGCCTCATAACCGCGGCACGGCTTTGAAAGATAATACCTGCGCAGGGTGTCCCAACTTAGCCCATTATAAGCTCTCACGATCAATGAAGGATATTCCTTCTACCGGAAGACCCGATAAATCTCGAAATCCGGACTACAAGACATTTCGACAGAATAAAACAAGACCAGCAAAGCCGCCCGAATGTGCCGACAAATCCCAATAGGAGCTGCACATATCTCGTTCTCGTGGCACACCGGATGAGCAGTCCGTACAACTAAAACCAGACCTCAAGTTTCCTTGAGGGGCGCTGCAAAGCACTCTAGTTTGGGCCAGCACTCGAAGGAGCACTGGTCCGGGGTTAAAATAAAGATGACCCTCGGGCTCGCGAAACCCGGGGAAAAGGCTTAGGTGGCAGATGGTAAAACCAAAGTTGGGCCTTGCTGGGCGAGTCTTATTCAAAGCGAACTGTCAAGGGGTCCCATAAATCACCCAACCGTAAGGAACGCGAAATCAAGGAACATAACACCGGTATGACGGAAACTAGGGTGGCAAGAGTGGAACAAAACACTGGGCATAAGGCCGAGCCTTCCACCCTTTACCAAGTATATAGATGCATTAATTATAGCAGATATATATTGTGATATCCCAACAAGTAAACATGTTCCACAAGGAACAACATCTCCATGTTCAACAAGGAACAAACTTCACTTCAATTGCAACTAGCAACGCTATAAGAGGGCTGAGCAAAGCGGTAACATAGCCAAACAACGGTTTGCTAGGAAAGGATGGTTAGGGGCTGACATGGCAATATGGGTGGCATGATAAGCAAGTGATAGGCATCGTAGCATAGGCATAGCAAAAGAGCGAGCAACTAGCATAGCAAAGATAGAAGTGATTTCGAGGGTATGGTCATCTTGCCTGCAATGTTCTCAGAGTTGTCGAAAGCTTGATCCTCGTAAGCGTTCTCAACAGGTTCCTCGTTCACGTACTCGTCTCCCGGCTCTACCCAAAGCAAGAACACAAACAAAGGAACCACAATAAATCACGGTGCAATGCACAAGCAACATGATGCAAAACATGACATGATATGCGGGATGTGATATGCAATGCGTATGCGCGCTTCGGAAGGAAAATGATGAACCAGGAATCAACTTGGCAAACCAAGTATGCCGCTGGAAAGATGAGATGATTTCGGTTGAAATCGATATAAAGATCACCAGAATCGGATGCACGGTTAGCAAATGACAAGCAAAACAAGAATGGCACAAATCTGCCATTAACAGCATGATGCCACTTAGCAAGCAACAAGAAATTAAGCTACTGCACCCAAACGTACCAACAAAGTATATGGCAGTGATCTACTCAAGATGCTTGACAAAAGATGAACACTGAGCTACGGCTAAAACACATCACAACAGGTTCAAACAAGCATGGCAAAAGTGCAACAAAATATCAGGCTGGACATGGCAAAAACAGCATCAGGTAGCAATGTTCAGAGCAAGGAAACAACATGCTACAGGAACTTATAATAGCAAAACATGGCATGACATGAATCTACTCAAAGCATAGAACAAAAGTCCCTTACTGACCATAAGCCAAAAAGGATCAGAAAATATAGAAACACCCATGTCAAAATGGCAAGTTTCGTTAACAGATTCAGCAACAGGGCATGTCAAAAACAGATAACAAGTAGGCATGTTTGAGAGCTCAAAGCACTCACTACAGAGCCTTTCATGATAAACTAAGCATACCTACATCAAGAAGACATGGCATAGAAGACATACATGGCAAGATCAACATCATAGCATACATGGATCAACCACAACAACCTTGGCAAAATTGAATAACATGTAAACAATCTGCCAGGAAACATTTTGTAGCAAAAGTAGAGCTCGATTGACTCAAGCTATGGCACTCCATAATTGCAAACAAAGGCATGGATGGATAGAGCATAACCATATGTTCAAAACATCCTTACTGAAGTATCTCAAAATATGCATGGATCTCTCGGTAGCATCAAGTTAACATGGCATCAAAATATCAGCTAAACAGGGCTGAAAACAGCAACATCAGGACACCTACTTTGCATGCTTGTGCTAGTCACCACATAGATCACAAAACTACATGGGATACATCCCTGGAAAGATGGCATGTCATATTACAAAACACATGTAGGGCTCAAATTCATAGGGTGCACACATCAATCATAGCAAAAATAACAAAAGTGCATGTTCTGTTAAGAAACAGAAACTAACATCACATAGCCCTCTTCCAACAGCATTTCGGGCATCAAGATGAGCTCAAATGAAAATGATGCAATGAGATGAAATGATCTACTCTTCGAGACGAACATTTTGACATATTACACGCACGAAACGGAGCTACAGGTGCAGAGTTATGATGCATTGAAAATGCCACAAAATAATCACCGGATGAAAAACTTAGACGAATTTAGGGGGAAAGAAAGTCAACCGGGCTCGAGGTTGGATCTGAGATCCGGCCGGATCCGAGGCGGCCGGCGGCGTGGCTCCTCGCCGGAGAGGAGACGAGACCGGATCGGGGCCGGCCGGAGGAGAGGCGGCGGCGCTGGGCGGCCGTGGGCAGCCGCGAGGGGGGCGGCGACGGAGGGACACCGGGGCGGCGGCGCAGGCGCCAGCGTCGGCCAGGCCAAGGCGGGGGGACGGGCCAGGCGGCGGGCGGCCGAGCGGCCGAGCGGCGGAGGCGGCGCAAGGGCGAGGCGCCCGGCGGCGGCGCGGGGCGGGCGGGCGCGGGTCGGGCCGGCCCTGCTCGGCCGGGCGGCCGTGGCCGGCGGGCAGCAGCGGTGGAGGAGAGAGAGAGAGGCAGGCGGGTGACGTGGCAGCGGCGGATTCGTCGGGATGGCGGCTCGACACGTCCGTGGCGGGGTTCTTTGTCCGTGGCGCGAGGTAGGGAAGGTGGGTTGGACCCGGATTTGGACGGGGGAGGTGTTTAAATAGGCATAGAGGGAGCTAGGAGAGTCCAAATGAGGTGTAGTTTTCGCCCACACGATCGTGATCGAACGACGGAGAGCATGGAAGTGACTTAGATGGGTTATTGGACTATTTTGAAGGGGTGTTGGGCTGCAACTTAAAAGAGGCCTTTGCGAGAGTGCGGTTAACCGTTGGAGTACCAAACGAGCTCCAAATGACCCGAAACTTGACCGGTGGTCTAAGGGCGGTATACCAAGGCCACTTGACAAACCTCGGTCCATTCCGAGAAGGTTTAGTACCCGCTCATGGAAAAACGTAAAAGGGGCCGCCGGGGAAGATAGGAGTGCCGGATTGTAAAACGGACAACGGGAAAAATGCTCGGAATCATGAGACGAACACGTATGCAAATGCGATGCACAAGATGACATGATATAAAATGCATGACATGGACAAAATGCAAAAGGAAGAAAAACCCAACCACGGAGGGAATATCATATCACAATGCCGAAAATGGCAAGAGTTGGAGTTACAATTATGGAAAGTTACTTCCGGGGTGTTACAGATGAGTACCCTTTTGTTGAGGTAGTGTTCCCACTATACCTTCTATAATTTCAAGCGCAATATGGGGATCAATTTCAGTAAAGTTGCCCTTGGCAACACAATCCAAAAGTTGTCTATGAGACATATTTAATCCAACATAAAAATTGCGAAGCAAAATTCTTAGATTTACTTCAAAGGTACAATTACGATAAGGCTCCATTATTCTCAACCTGGCATCTTTTAAGTTTTCTCCTTGTCTTTGTTTGAAGTGAAAGACTTCAAACTCAGGGGACAACGGAGTGGATAAGGGACTAGCCATGACGACAAGCAAGCAATCCAACACACGAGCAAACAAAAAAAGGCAAGCGAAAAGAGAGGAGATGATTGGGAAAAAGAGGGCGAATAAAACGGGAAGGGTGAAGTGGGGGAGAGGAAAACGAGAGGCAAATGGCAAATAATGTAACGCGAGAGATAAGGGATTGTGATGGGTACTTGGTATGTTGACTTTTGCGTAGACTCCCCGGCAACGGCGCCAGAAATCCTTCTTGCTACGTCTTGAGCTTGCGTTGGTTTTCCCTGAAGAGGAGAGGCTGATGCAGCAGAGTAGCGTAAGTATTGCCCTCAGTTTTTGAGAACCAAGGTATCAATCCAGTAGGAGGCCACGCGCAAGGCCCTCGTACCTACACAAAACAAATAGCTGCTCGCAACCAACGCGAATAGGGGTTGTCAATCCCTTCACAGTCACTTACGAGAGTGAGATCTGATAGTGATGATAGATAATATTTTTGGTATTTTTTGGTATAAAGATGCAAAGTAAAATAAGAAGAAAAGTAAAAAAGCAAAGCAATAATAAAGCGTAGGAAGATTAATATGATGAAAATAGACCCGGGGACCATAGATTTCACTAGTGGCTTCTCTCAAGAGCATAAGTATTTTACGGTGGGTGAACGAATTACTGTTGAGCAATTGATAGAATTGAGCATAGTTATGAGAATATCTAGGTATGATCATGTATATAGGCATCACGTCCGAGACAAGTAGACCGACTCCTGCCTGCATCTACTACTATTACTCCACTCATCGACCGCTATCCAGCATGCATCTAGAGTGTTAAGTTAATGAAAACAGAGTAACGCCTTAAGCAAGATGACATGATGTAGAGGAATAAATTCATGCAATATGATAAATACCCCATCTTGTTATCCTCGATAGCAACAATTCAATACGTGCCTTGCAACCCTTTACATCGGATAAGGACACATAAGATTGAACCCAAAGCTAAACACTTCTCCCATTGCAAGAACTACCAATCTAGTTGGCCAAACCAAATGGATAATTCGAAGAGACTCGCAAAGATAACTCAATCATACATAAAAGAATTCAGAAAAGATTCAAATATTGCTGATAGATAATCTTGATCATAAACCCACAATTCATCGGTCTCAACAAACACACCGCAAAAAGAAGATTACATCGAATAGATCTCCAAGAGAGAGGGGGAGAACATTGTATTGAGATCCAAAAAGAGAGAAGAAGCCATCTAGCTACTAACTATGGAGCCGAAGGTCTAAGGTAAACTACTCACACTTCATCGGAGAGGCTATGATGATGATGTAGAAGCCCTCCATGGTGGAATCCCCTAATGGCGGAGCTCCGGAACAGGCCCCAAGATGGGATCTCGTGGATACAGAAAGTTGCGGCGGTGGAATTAGGTTTTTGGCTCCGTATCTGATCTGTTGGGGGTACGTAGGTATAGATAGGAGGAAGGAGTACATCGCTAGAGCTTCGAGGGGCCCACGAGGCAGGGGGCCGCGCCCTAGGGGGGCGCCCTCCACCCTCGTGGCCGCCTCTTAGCTTTCTTGACGGAGGGTCCAAGTCTCCTGGGTCTTATCCGATGAGAAAATCACGTTCCCGAAGATTTCATTCCGTTTGGACTCCGTTTGATATTACGTTTCTTCGAAACACTGAAATAGGCAAAAACAGCAACTCTGGGCTGGGCCTCCGGTTAATAGGTTAGTCCCAAAAGTAATATAAAAGTGGAAAATAAAGCCCAATATAGTCCAAAACAGTAGATAATATAGCATGGAGCAATCAAAAATTATAGATACGTTGGAGACATATCATACCACGCCGTGGAAAACAATGTTTGACGGCTTAAGATTTTTATCAGTCAACCCCATGCGACGGAAAGTTTCATAATAAAGGATATTGATGCTGCTCCCTCCGTCCATGAGTACCTTGGTGAACCTATATCCTCCAACCTGAGGTGCGACCATCAAAGCCAAGTGACCCGGATTGTCAACCCGGGGCGGGTGATCTTCCCGACTCCACACAATGGGCTGCTCAGACCAGCGGAGGTAATGGGGAACTGCCTGCTCAACAGCATTGACTGCCCTCTTATGAAGCTTCTGGTCATGCTTACATAAGCTAGTGGTGAAGACATGGTACTGTCCACTATTAAACTGCTTCGGGTTGCTCTGATAACCAGACTGTTGCTGCTATTGACTCCCCTGATTACTCTGCTTATTGTAACCACCCTGGTTGCCGTGATTACCTAGATTTCCTTGGAATTCAGAGTTAGAGCCACCACCGCCGTAACCCGGTCCGTGAGAGCCAGATCCTGAACCTCCACCTGGTCCATGACTGTCTTGAAAAAGATTGGAATTCTTGTACTCCTTCACAATGTAACAATCCTTCCACAGGTGCCCGGACGGTCTTTCTCGCGTACCATGTCTTGGGCAAGGCTAATTTAGCATCTGTTCAAGATTGAAGTTGGATCCTCCGGTCCGTGGGGGCGGTTTACCCTTACGGCGCTGACCATTATTCTGTGCATTGGTGTTAGCCACAAAGTCAAAACTATTATCAGCTTTGCGCTTACCGTTGCCTCCCTGGTTCGCCGAGTTATGCTGCTGCCCCATGGTGTTGCTGCTCTTCTTTCCCTTTCCCGGCTTTTCGTCATCAGACTCGAGGTCCTTGGTACCATCAGAGTCAGCATACTTAACCAGAGCCGCCATGAGTGTCCCCATGTCATTGTAGTGGCGTTTGATCCGCCCTAATTTCTGCTTTAGGGGCGTGAAACGACAATTGTTCTCCAACATCAACACTGCTGAGTCGGCATTGATACGATCCGACGAGTGCAGGATTATCGAGACCCGGCGTGCCCAATGGGTTGTCAACTCACCTTCTTCTTGGACATAGGAGGCTAAATCCAAAATTGACATAGGCTACTTACACGTATCCTTGAAATTTTGGATAAACCGGGCTTTTAACTCGGCCCGTGACCCAATAGAATTGGCGGGGAGCCCCTTCAACCAAGTGCGGGCCGTTCCATCCAACATCAGAGGGACATACTTTGCACACGCCGCTTCACTAACATCTAGCAACTCCATGGCCATCTCATAACTCTCGAGCCATGCCTCAGGAGGTAAGTCGGTCGTATAGTTAGGTACCTTGCGGGGACCCTTGAAATCCTTCGGTAGACGTTCATCATGTAGAGCCGGCACTAAACACGGCACCCCCAAGTTCCTGAAGGTCACACCTGGCTCCACAGAAGTGGCCGGACGCAATGGAGAAGGTTGACAGGCCGCATACTGAGCCGCCAGCTCGGCCTCCTGACGCACTCTACCTTGATCCGCCCGCCGGGTTATGTCCGCGAGGCAGGTTATGGTTCCGCCCACAGCTTGACACAGCCGGCTCATTGATATGCCTGCTGTAACTCCGGCTTGGGCAAGGGGTGGAATGAATCCTGCTACGGCTGTAATAATAAGCCCGTCGGATGACGGGTTCCGGCAAAACCCTCAAGGTTTGAACACTAGGGTGCGCGCGAAGATTTCCTCCCTACCGATCCACGTCCTAACTGGCTAAGATCTCAAGAACGAACTCGACGAACTCACAACACAAGGGACACAAGATTTATATTGGTTCGGGCCACCATTGTGGTCTAATACCCTACTCCAGTGTGGTGGTGGCGGATTGCCTCTTGGGCTGATGATGAACAGTACATGGGGAAGAATAGCCTCCTGAGGTTGAGGTGTTCTTGTGCTTGGCGAGCTTGTGTGTGTGAGGATTACTCAAGATCAGATGCCTTCTACTATGGTGGCTAGTCCTATTTATAGAGGCCCTGGTCCTCTCCCCAAATATTGAGCGGGAAGGGAGCCAACAACGGCCAATTTGAAAGGGGACAGCTGGTACAGCTTATCCTGACAAATGCAATCTTCGCCTGCAAAAGGCTCTGGTGGTAACGCCGCCTTGGGCTCCATGGTGACCTCCCTCTAGTCCTGCTAGTATTGGTCTCGTTGCACTGATATGGAAACCTTTGCTTGATGCCTCGGTACTCCGCGCCTGCGCTTGCCTCCTTAGCACCGAAGAGGAAACAAGGATGCTGCCCGCGCTGGCGCCCGCCTAGTCTCGGTCATCATGGCCCACGTCACGAGAACCTCGCGAGGTTTGCCTTGCCTTGATCTCTCCGCCCCTCGCGAGCCTGCCTGGTGAGGCCGCTCCCGAGGAGGTCTTGCATCGTCCGCCTCGCGAGGCTTGGCCCCTCGCGAGGGTCTTGAATGCCTTGTTGATGAAGATGGGCCGTACAGGCCTGCTAGCAGAGCCACACTGTGGGCCGCAGGCAGGCAAGTCTGGGACCCCCGTTCCCAGGACGCCGACAGTAGCCCCCGGGCCCAAGGTGCGCTCGGGCTTGGCTTTGAGGCAAAGCCAAAGGTCAAGCGCGGAGCGCCGCGGGTCATGAAAGCCTGCGGCCTTGGTCGATGCGTGGCGGTTGATTGGACGTGGGCATCTCCGCTTCCCCACGCTGCCTTGGAATCCGCCTGGCTATGCGGCCCCCGCAACCTACACAGTTATTCTTCCATCGCCCGTGCCACACTTCCCCGATTCCTCTGCTCCCCCGAGACTCTGCTTCTCCTCCCAATCTGGCCTGTGCTCTGCCCGCTCCATCGCCATGGCGCCGAAACAAGATGACAAGGGGAAGAAGCCTCTATCTTCTGCCGGCGTGCCTTCGGCCATCGAGCCCCCGGTTGGCCGATCGCTGGTGCTCAATGATGAGGCCATGGGCAAGGTGGGCCCCATGCTCGCCTCCAGTTTCAATGAGTGGGAGAAGACGACGGCTTGGCCTGCGTCTCGTGCTCGTATTGACCGGGCAACCACCGAGGTCCCAATCTTCATTGATGCTCTTTGGGCCGGCCTGGTCCCCCCTTTATCCGCCTTCTTCAACGTAGTGCTGGAACACTATCAGATCCACTTGCTGCATCTTGACCCCCAATCCGTGACCCTCCTTGCCGTCATCGCCTTTGTGTGTGAGGCCATGGTGGGCATTTCCCCTTCCGTGGCCCTTCTTCTCCACTTCTTCTCGTTGCACCTGATTGATCCTCGGCAAAGCTCGGAGTGCGTGAGCTTCCAGGCTGTGGCTGCAACGGCAGGCGCAGGGATCAACTTCGAGCTTCCTCCATCCACGAGCGAGTTTCGGGCATGGTGGGTATTTGTTGATGCCAGGGTGCTCAGCCCCCTGCTCCATTCTCCGTCAGCACCTGCCGTTCCTGATGACCCACAAGTATAGGGGATCTATCATAGTCCTTTCGATAAGTAAGAGTGTGGAACCCAATGAGGAGCAGAAGGAAATGATAAGCGGTTTTCAGCAAGGCATTCTCTGCAAGTACTGAAACAAGTGGTAACAGATAGTTTTGTGATAGGATAATTTGTAACAAGCAACAAGTAACAAAAGTAAATAAAGTGCAGCAAGGTGGCCCAATCCTTTTTGTAGAAAAGGACAAGCCTGAACAAACTCTTATAATAGGAAAAGCGCTCCCGAGGACACATGGGAATATCGTCAAGCTAGTTTTCATCACGTTTATATGATTCGCGTTCGGTACTTTGATAATTTGATATATGGGTGGACCGGTGCTTGGGTGCTATTCTTACTTGAACAAACATCCCACTTATGATTAACCTCTATTGCAAGCATCCGCAACTACACCAAAAGTATTAAGGTATACCTAACCACAACATGAAACATATGGATCCAAATCAGCCCCTTACGAAGCAACGCATAAACTAGGGTTTAAGCTTCTGTCACTCTAGCAACCCATCATCTACTTATTACTTCCCAATGCCTTCCTCTAGGCCCAAATAATGGTGAAGTGTTATGTAGTCGACGTTCACATAACACCACTAGAGGCTAGACAACATACATCTCATCAAAATATCGAACGAATACCAAATTCACATGACTACTAATAGCAAGACTTCTCCCATGTCCTCAGGAACAAACGTAACTACTCACAAAGCATATTCATGTTCATAATCAGAGGGGTATTAATATGCATAAAGGTTCTGAACATATGATCTTCCACCAAATAAACCAACAAGCATCAACTACAAGGAGTAATCAACACTACTAGCAACCTACTAGTCCCAATCCCGGACTTGGAGACAAGAATTGGATACAAGAGATGAACTAGGGTTTTGAGATGAGATGGTGCTGGTGAAGATGTTGATGGAGATTACCCTCTACCGATGAGAGGAGCGTTGGTGGTGATGATGATGATGATTTCCCCCTCCCGGAGGGAAGTGTCCCCGGCAGAACAGCTCTGCCGGAGCCCTAGATTGGTTCCGCCAAGGTTCCACCTCGTGGCGACGGAGTTTCATCCCGAAAGGTTGCTTCTTATTTTTTTTTCTCGACGAAAGACCTCATATAGCAGAATATGGGCATCGGAGGGCCACTAGGGGGCCCACGAGGTAGGGGGCGCGCTCATGGGGGTAGAGCGCGCCCCCCACCCTCGTAGACAGGGTGTGGGCCCCCTGGCCTTCATCTTTGGCGAGGATTTTTTATTATTTATTGTAAGATATTCCGTGGAGTTTCAGGACTTTTGGAGTTGTGCAGTATAGGTCTCTAATATTTGCTCCTTTTCCAGCCCAGAATTCCAGCTGTCGGCATTCTCCCTCCTTATGTAAACCTTGTAAAATAAGAGAGAATAGGCATAAGTATTGTGACATAACGTGTAATAACAGCCCATAATGCAATAAATATCGATATAAAAGCATGATGCAAAATGGACGTATCAACTCCCCCAAGCTTAGACCTCGCTTGTCCTCAAGCGAAAGCCGATAACGATAAATATGTCCCCATTTTTAGAGGTAGAGGCGTCGATAAAAATAAAATACAGACATGAAGGCATGATGATTATTCTCATAACAGCAACATACATAGATATTGTCATATGATTTCTTATGTTCAAGTAATAATCTATTCACAATGTAGAGTACGAATCATAAACTTTATTGAGAACCAACAAACTATAATCTCAGTCATTGAAGCAATTGCAATTTATCATAA
Organism: Aegilops longissima; assembly: GCA_021605205.1. NCBI lineage: Eukaryota > Viridiplantae > Streptophyta > Magnoliopsida > Poales > Poaceae > Aegilops > Aegilops longissima. The sequence continues at coordinate 637,577,085 of CM038678.1, read as the reverse complement.
CATCGGAAAGAGTCTATGCCAGAGCTTAATAGCAAGTCCACATACTCAACTATCATTTAGTCCTTCATAATTGCTAACACTCACGCGATACTTGTGGTTACGGAGTTTTAATCAGACACAGAGAAAGATAGGGCTTCTAGTTTCGCCTCCCAACCTTTTACCTCAAGGGTAATGTCAACAATAATAACTCACGCCCCTACATCCAATTAGATATATCAATCAGATCTTTCCAACACAATCTTGTGCTTGCCAAAGGATAAAATGTAAAAAGGAAAGGTGAAGATCACCATGACTCTTGCATAAGGTAGATGATAATAATAAAAGATAGGCCCTTCGCAGAGGGAAGCAGAGGTTGCCATGCGCTTTTATGGTTGGATGCACAAAATCTTAATGCGAAAGAACATCACTTTATACTGCCCCTTGTGATATGAACCTTTATTATGCAGTCCGTCGCTTTTATTACTTCCACATCACAAGATCGTATAAAGCTTATTTCTCCCACACCAATCAATCATACATATTAATTGCAATTTTTATTGCTTTGCACCGATGACAACTTACTTGAAGGATCTTACTCAATCCATAGGTAGATATGGTGGACTCTCATGGCAAAACTGGTTTAAGGGTTTTGGAAGCACAACTAGTATCTCTACTTGGTCCTGAGAATTTGGCTAGCATGAGGGGGAAAGGCAAGCTCAACATGTTGGAAGATCCATGACAATATACTTTATCTCAGATGTAAGAAAACACAACTCATTACGTTGTCTTCCTTGTCCAACGTCAACTCTTTAGCATGTCATATTTTAATGAGTGCTCACAATCACAAAAGATGTCAATAATAGTATATCTATATGTGAAATCTCTCTTTCCTTATTACTTCCTATTAATTGCAACGATGACCAAAGCTATGTTTGCCAACTCCCAACAACTTATAATCAACATACTCTTTCTATGTGAAGTCATTACTTTCAATAAGATCAATATGAACCTTTTGTTTCTTTTTATTCTTTTTTCTTTATTCTTTCATTCACTCAAGATCATGGCAAATAAATCAAGCCCTTAACTCAACACTAATCTTTATTATATAGCTCACGGACTCGATTACATAGAGAGATCATAAAGCAAAACTCAAAACTAGATCATGCCATAAACTTTATTCTACCAGATCAAGATACTACTAATAGGATCGAACTAAGAAAAACGGTAAAGATAGGAGATGTGATTGTGATACGATACCGGGGCACCTCCCCCAAGCTTGGCAGCTGCCAAGGGGAGTTCCCATACCCATGTGATTATGTCTCCTTTGTTGGCGAAGAAGGTCGAGGTGTTGTTGATGATGCGGGCTTGCCGTCCATCTTCCAAGGCATGGCCTCACTGTGATAGAAGGATGATCGAGTCTCCGAGATCCTCAAATCTGCATCCAAACTCATCCTTTTGAATCTATATTCATACTCACAGTTTTGATTTTGCAGGTCATAGATTTGGGCTTGAAGGTGCTCGATCTTCTCATGAAGCTTGAAGATGGCCTCCCCGATGTTGTCGGCATCCGACTTGTGGTTGCTAGTGAACTCCGCGATCATCATGTGGTTGGAGTTGAGTCCATGTTCCACCATCCCCTGACACTTGAAAACTTGTTGCTCCACTGCTTCGAGCCTCGTCTCCACGCTTCCGGTCCCGTTGGGTCCCTCTTCATCGCAGATGTGCATCAACCCATCACGCATCTCATTGGTTTGAGGGTGTCGCAGCACCTCCGTGAGGTAAGGATTGATGACCTTCTCGAAGAACTTGTCCTTGGAAGCACTTGGGGACGTCATGGTAATCTAGATTTGTCAAAAAAATAGCTCGAAACAAGAACATAGGAGATTTGTGTGATACGGGAGTCAAACCTTCGGGAGAATATATAATTAATTTTTACCGACCAAAATACGTATCGTACAAGAAAACGGAGTCCGGGAGGCACACGAGGTGCCCACGAGGTAGGGGGCGCACCCAGGGGAGTAGGGCGCGCCCTCCACCCTCGTGTCCTTTTCGGACTGCTACTTATTTTTCTATTTTTCTAAATATTCCAAAACGGAGAAATATTGCCTTAAAAACTGTTTTGGAGTCGGTTTACTTACCATACCACATACCTATTCCTTTTCGGAGTCTGAAACGTTCCGGAAAGTGTCCCTTATGTATTCCACCGGGGTTACGGTTTCAATAACACTGGTTTCAACATTTATAGGATTACCTGAGATATAACGTTTAATTCTTTGACCGATTACCACCTTCGGATTTGTGCCTTCAAAGTAATTGATTTTTATGGCACCGGAACGATAGACCTCCTCGATAACGTAAGGGCCTTCCCATCTAGAGAGAAGCTTTCCTGCAAAAAATCTTAAACGAGAGTTGTATAGCAATACATAATCACCTACATTAAACTCACGCTTTTGTATCCTTTTGTCATGCCATATTTTAACTTTTTATTTAAACAACTTGGCATTTTCATAAGCTTGGGTTCTCCATTCATCAAGTGAGCTAATATCAAATAACCTCTTCTCACCGGCAAGTTTGAAATCATAGTTGAGCTCTTTAATAGCCCAATATGCCTTATGTTCTAGTTCGAGAGGTAAGTGACATGCTTTTCCATAAACCATTTTATACGGAGACATACCCATAGGATTTTTATATGCAGTTCTATATGCCCATAATGCATCATCAAGTTTCTTGGACCAATTCTTTCTAGACCTATTGACAGTCTTTTGCAAAATTAATTTGAGCTCTCTATTACTCAATTCTACTTGACCACTAGACTGTGGGTGATATGGAGATGCAATTCTATGATTAACATCATATTTTGCAAGCATTTTACGGAAAGCACCATGAATAAAATGTGAACCACCATCAGTCATTAAATATCTAGGGACTCCAAACCTCGGAAAAGTAACTTCTTTAAGCATTTTAATAGAGGTGTTATGATCAGCACTACTAGTTGGAATAGCTTCTACCCACTTAGTAACGTAATCAACAGCAACTAAAATATGTGTATATCCATTAGAGGCAGGAAAAGGTCCCATATAATAAAAGCCCCAAACGTTAAATGGTTCAATAACAAGTGAATAGTTCATAGGCATTTCTTGATGTCTACTAATATTACCGATTCTTTGACATTCATCACAAGACAAGACAAACTTACGAGCATCCTTGAAGAGAGTAGGCCAATAAAAACCGGATTGCAATACCTTATGTGCAGTTCTATCTCCAGCGTGGTGTCCTCCATAAGCTTCGGAGTGACACTTGCGTAGGATCTGTTCTGTTCATGCTCAGTACACAACGCCTAATAACACCATCTACTCCTTCTTTATAAAGATGTGGGTCATCCCAAAAGTAATGTCTCAAATCATAGAAAAACTTTTTCTTTTGCTGGTATGTGAAACTAGGTGGTATAAATTTAGCAACGATGTAATTAGCATAATCAGCATACCATGGAGTACTACGAGAAGTATTTATGACATTTAATTGCTCATCAGGAAAGCAATCATCAATAGGTAGTGGGTCATCAAGAACATTTTCTAACCTAGACAAGTTGTCTGCAACGGGGTTCTCAGCTCCCTTTCTATCAACAATATGCAAATCAAATTCTTGTAGCAAGAGAACCCATCTAATAAGTCTAGGTTTAGCATCTTTCTTTTCCATCAAATATTTAATAGCAGCATGATCAGTGTGAATAGTTACTTTAGAATCAACAATATAAGGTCTGAACTTATCACATGCAAATACAACTGTTAAAAATTCTTTTTCAGTAGTAGCATAGTTTATTTGAGCATTGTCTAGAGTCTTACTAGCATAATGGATTTAATTTCTTATCACCTCTTTGCCCTAGAACAGCACCTACAGCATAATCACTAGCATCACACATAATTTCAAAAGGTAAATTCCAATCAGGTGGTTGAACAACAGGTGCAGAGATCAATGCTTTCTTAAGTATTTCAAATGCTTCTACACAATCATCATCAAAGACAAATGGTATATCTTTTTGTAATAAATTAGTCACAGGCCGAGAAATTTTTGAGAAGTCCTTAATGAACCTCCTATAAAATCCGGCATGACCAAGGAAACTTCTTATACCTTTAGTGTCCTTGGGACATGGCATCTTTTCAATAGCATCAACCTTGGCTTTATCAACTTCAATACCTCTTTCAGAAACTTTATGCCCCAAGACAATACCTTCATTAACCATAAAGTGGCACTTTTCCCAGTTCAAGAAAAGATTAGTTTCTTCACATCTCTGCAAAACTCGATCAAGATTGCTCAAGCAATCATCAAAAGAGGATCCATAGACGGAAAAGTCGTCCATGAAAACCTCACAAATATTTTCACAAAAGTCAGAGAATATAGCAATCATGCATCTTTGAAAGGTAGCAGGCGCATTACGTAAACCAAAGGGCATATGTATATAAGCAAAAGTACCAAATGGGCATGTAAAAGTAGTCTTTGATTGATCCTTAGCCGACACAGGTATTTGAGAGAAACCAGAATAACCATCTAGAAAGCAATAATGTGTATGTTTGCATGATCTTTCTAGCATTTGATCGATAAAAGGTAAGGGGTAATGATCTTCCCTAGTGGCTTTATTTAATTTGCGGAAATCAATTACCATCCTATAACCTGTAATAATTCTTTGTGGGATCAATTCATCTTTATCATTAGGAACAACAGTAATATATCCCTTCTTAGGGAAACAATGGACAGGACTTACCCACTGACTATCAGCAACGGGATAAATTATACCTGCCTCGAGAAGCTTTAGTATTTCTTTTCTTACCACTTCTTTCATCTTAGGATTAAGCCTTCGTTGATGATCACGAACCAGTTTGGCATCTTCTTCCAAATTTATTTTGTGTTGATATAGAGTGGGACTAATGCCCTTAAGATCGTCAAGAGTATATCCAATAGCAGCACAGTGCTTCTTCATAGTTTTCAATAATCTCTCTTCTTCATGCTCTGAAAGGTTAGCACTAATAATAACAGGATATATTCTCTTTTCATCAAGATAAGCATGTCTAAGATTATCAAGCAACGGTTTAAGCTAAAACACGGGATCACCCTTGGGTGGAGGAGGATCCCCTAGGATTTTAACAGGTAAATTGTGTTTCAGAATAGGTTCCTGTTTAAACAATACTTCATCTATTTCCCTTCTTTCATTCATAAACATATCATTTTCATGATCTAGCAAATAATGTTCTAATGGATCACTAGGAGGTACGGCAATAGAAGCAAGACCAATAATTTCATCCTTACTAGGCAATTCTTCTTCACGGTGTTGTTTACTAAACTTAGAGAAATTAAACTCATGAGTCATATCATCCAAGCCAATAGTAACAACATTCTTTTTGCAGTCTATCTTAGCATTAACAGTATTCAAGAAGGGTCTACCAAATATAATGGGACAAAAGATATCTTGTGGGGAGCTAAGAACAAGAAAATCTGCAGGATATTTAGTTTTCCCACACAAGACTTCAACATCTCTAACAATTCCCATTGCAGATATAGTATCTCTATTGGCAAGTTTAATTGTAACATCAATATCTTCTAACTCAGCAGGTGCAATTTCATGCTTAATTTCTTTACATAAGTCATAAGGTATAACACTAGCACTAGCACCACCCATATCACATAAGCCATGATAACAATGATCTCCTATTTTAACAGAAATAACAGGCATGCCTACCACATGTCTATGTTTATCTTTAGCACTAGGTTTGGCAATTCTAGCAGTTTCACCGCAGAATTGAATGACATGCCCATCAATATTATCAGACAAGAGATCTTTAACAATAGCAATATTAGGTTCTACTTGGACTTGCTCAGGAGGTGTATAAATTCTAATATTGCTTTTACGAACCACAGTTGAAGCTTTAGCATGATCCTTTATTCTAACAGGGAAAGGTGGTTTCTCAACATAAGAGGTAGGAACAATAGGATCATTATAAGTGACAGTCTTTTCTTCAACTTTAATAGGTGCAGCTACTTTTACTTCTATGGGAGGATGATATTTAAACCACTTATCCTTGGGGAGATCAAGATAAGTAGCAAAAGATTCACATAAAGAAGCTACTATCTCAGAGTCAAGTCCATATTTAGTGCTAAACTTACGGAAAATATCGGTATCCATAAAAGATTTGACACAATCAAACTTAGGTGTCATACCTGACTCCTTACCTTCGTCGAGGTCCCAATCTTCAGAGTTGCGTTTAATTCTATCCAATAAATTCCATCTGAATTCAATAGTCTTCATCATAAAAGAGCCAGCACAAGAAGTATCGAGCATGGTTTGGTTATTATGAGAAAGCCGAGCATAAAACCTTTGAATAATTATTTCTCTCGAGAGCTCATGATTGGGGCATGAATATAACATTGATTTAAGCCTCCCCCGAGCTTGAGCGATGCTTTCTCCTTCGTGAGGCCAAAAATTATATATATAATTGCGATCACGATGAACAAGATGCATAGGATAAAATTTCTGATGAAATTCCAATTTGAATCGCCTGTAGTTCCATGATCTCGTATCATCACATAGCCTATACCATGTCAATGCATCTCCCTTCAAAGATAAAGGGAATACCTTCTTCTTGACAACATCATCGGGTATACCTGCAAGCTTAAAGAATCCACAAACCTCATCGACATATATTAAGTGTTCATCAGGATGCTTGGTTCCATCTCCTGCAAAAGTATTAGCTAGCAGTTTTTCCATCATACCCGAAGGAAATTCAAAGGGAATATTTTCATATTCATTTTCAGCAGGTTCATTAGGTTGAGGAGAAACTCTTTTCTCTACTGGTCGGGGTGAAGATACCCCGAACAAGCCCCTCAGAGGATTACTTTCCATAGTAACAAGTGACAGTAAATTTAAGCACACTATATAAAATTTTCTTACCAAATTCCACCTACCAAAGGCGCTTCACTCCCCGGCAACGGCGCCAGAAAAGAGTCTTGATGACCCACAAGTATAGGGGATCTATCGCAGTCCTTTCGATAAGTAAGAATGTCGAACCCAACAAGGAGCAGAAGGAAATGATAAGCGGTTTTCAGCAAGGTATTCTCTGCAAGTACTGAAACAAATGGTAACAGATAGTTTTGTGATAGGATAATTTGTAACGAGCAACAAGCAACAAAAGTAAATAAAGTGCAGCAAGGTGGCCCAATCCTTTTTGTAGCAAAGGTCAATGAACAAACTCTTATAATAGGAAAAGCGCTCCCGAGGACACATGGGAATATCGTCAAGCTAGTTTTCATCATGTTCATATGATTCGCGTTCGGTACTTTGATAATTTGATATTTGGGTGGACCGGTGCTTGGGTGCTGTTCTTACTTGAACAAACATCCCACTTATGCTTAACCTCTATTGCAAGCATCCACAACTACAACAAAAGTATTAAGGTATACCTATGTCACGCCCAAGATGCGACCCTATCCTAAAGGAACTCGAAGGTCCCACCAAGGATAGAGGCGCATCTTGAAGACGCTTTTGCAAGGTGGATATCATTACATCAACATTACATAATAGTGGGGATACATACATAAGGCATACAATGCCACACGAATACAACATCACATCATATACAAGATCAACATCCGACTACGGATGAAACATAAACAAAAACTCAAACAATATCTACCACCGCTAGCCCAGGCTGCCGACCGAACCTATCCCCGATCGAAGAAGAAGCGTAAGAAGAACTCCAACACAAATAAACATCGCTCTCGCGTCATGATCATCGCATAACCTGTACACAAGAATCGGTGGTGTAGTAATCTGTGAGCCACGAGGACTCAGCAATCCCATTACCATGGGTATCAAGACTAGCAAAGCTTAAAATGGGAAAGGAAGGGGTAAAGTGGCGAGGTTGCAGCAGCGGCTAAGCATATATGGTGGCTAACATCCGCAAATGAGAGCGAGAAGAGAAACAAAGGAACGGTCTTCAACTAGTAATGATCAAGAAGTGATCCTGAACTCCTACTTACGTCAAACATAACCCAGAAACCGTGTTCTCCTCTCGATCAACCCCGAAAAGAGACGCTCACGGTTACGCACACGGTTGGTGTATTTTAGAAGAGTTTGCTTCAAGTTTACAACAACCGGATATTAACAAATTCCCATCTGCCACATAACCGCGGGCACGGCTCTCGAAAGTTTATACCCTGCAGGGTGTCCCAACTTAGCCCATGATAAGCTCTCGCGATCAACGAAGGATATTCCTTCTCCCGGAAGACCCGATCAGTCTCGGAGTCCGGCTACAAGACATTTCGACAGCAATAAAACGAGACCAGCAAAGCCGCCCGATCCGCCGATCCCGATAGGAGCTGCACATATCTCGCTCTAAGGGCAACACCGGATGAGACTAGCTACGAGTAAAACCAAACCTCGGGTTGCCTCAAGGTGGCCCATGAGGTAGCTTGTTCAGGCCAAGACTTAGAGAAGCACCGCCCGGGGGCTAAAATAAAGATGACCCTATGGTTGGCCGACCCAAGGAAAGGGTATAGGTGGTGGTGAGGCAAATGGTAAAACCAAGGTTGGGCCTTCTTTGGAAAAGTCTTATTCAAAGCGAACTGTCAAGGGGGTCCCATAAATCACCCGACCGCGTTAGGGACGCAAAATCCGGGAACATAATACCAATATGACGGAAACTAGGGCGGCAAGAGTGGAACAAAACACCAGGCATAAGGCCGAGCCTTCCACCCTTTACCAAGTATATAGATGCATTAATTTAAATAAGATATATTGTGATATCCCAACAAGTAAACATGTTCCAACAAGGAACAACATCTCCATGTTCCAACAAGGAACAAACTTCATCTTCACCTGCAACTAACAACGCTATAAGAGGGGCTGAGCAAAGCGGTAACATAGCCAAACAACGGTTTGCTAGGAAGGGTGCAAAGGTTAGAGGCTGACATGGCAAATTGGGAGGCTTGACAAGCAAGTGGTAGGTAAGGCAGCATAGCGATAGAACGAAGCAACTAGCATAGCAATGATAGTAGTGAGATCCAAGGTGACGGTCATCTTCCCTGAAATCCCGCTAGGAAGAAGAACGAGTCCATGAAGAAGACGAACGGAAGTAGTCGAACGAATCCTCACAATCGCAACATTACCGGAACCAAGAAGCAACACCGGAAAGAAACAAACAACATGATAAATGCACAAGCATAAACATGGCACGATGCACAATCAAGTATGATGCATGTCCGGTTTAACGAGGCATGGCATGGCAAAGTGCAACAAACAATACTACAAATTAAGTGGAGCTCAATATGCAACGGGTTGCATATTGACAAAACACCACATTGACATAGTTAGTTTGATCTCGTTTAGGTACACAACAATATTAAATGTTTTTAAACATGGCAAGGGGTGAAGCATAATTAAACTAACTATTTAGGCAAGTTTAAATGAGGCCGGAAATAAGAAACAACAATTCCAGAAAATCCTCATGAGCAATATTTTTGATTCGGTACTGTTCTGCCCTAAAACATATTTTATTGTTGTTAAACAGGAAAATAAAGTGGACCATGTTAAACTAGGCATTTTTCCACCCCAAATACATATAAAGTTTGTTTAAAACCGAGCTACGGTTATTTAGTTATGAAATAAATCATTTTAACATGGCATATTAGCAAATTTAAATAAACAGCAAGTTAAACATTTTAACATGGGATGAAAATGGCATATTATTAATCTACACAAAATTCTAAGCATTTTACATATACAAATCATTTACATAAGATGCACAGATCATGAGTTATTATATGCATGAAGTGCAAGGGGGTTTTCTGCAAAACTGTAAATACTGGATAAATAGACAAATTCGCAGCGCAGGAAAAAAACTACCCGGGCCGAATCTGGCTGGCCCAAACGGTGAAAAAAAAACAGAGGGGCGCCGGGGGGGCCTGCTCACCCATGGGCTCGGCCCAGTCGGTGTAGGAGGCCTGGCAGGCCGGCTTCGTGGTGTACTGGGGTGGCTGAAGGGCACGGCTGGGCCGGTCGCCGTTGGGCCTTGCTGGGCCGAATGAGGGGGGCTGGGGGCCGTGGTCAACGCGCGACGACGCGGATGAGCGGGCGCCTCGTCCTGGAAGCAGAGGACACAGGCGGCGGTGGACCTGGCGCTGGCGTCTCCCAGCGACGAGGACAGGAGCGGCACGGAGGAAGTCTGGGGATGGGTGGTCCATGGCGGAGGCGGCGAGATCCGGCGGTTGCCGGCCGGATCTGACGCGAAACGGCAGCGGTGGAGCTCAGGGGCGGCCATGGCTGCGGCGTCTTGGTTCAGAGAGAGAGAGATGTGAGAGGAGGGAGCAGAAGGGAGAGATGGAGGGCAGGGGCACCGCGACCTGAGCGTGATGGCGCTCGCAGGCGGTTGGGGAGGAGGGCACGTCGGCGCTTGCTGCTGGTTCGAACGACGAGCGGCGGGGCGAAGCTCCGGTGGTGGCTGTCCTCGGCCAGGGAGGAGGCAGGAACCAGGGCGCGAAGGTCAACCGGGAGGGCAGCGCGCTCGTTGCGGGTTCGCGGATCCGTTCGGCCTCGGGCGTCGTCCTCCTAGACGCGCATGATGAGCTTCTCCGGCGACGGTGCTGATACAGAGAACAGAGAGAGAGAATCGGGTAAGACAGAGCGCAACGAGGGAGACGGAGGAAAGAAGAAAGGGAGAAGGCAGGGGCGTGAGGTCCTGCTCAAGGCCTGCTTGCGGCCGGCTCAAGGGATTAGGCGGCATCTGAAATCGAGGAGGGATGGATTGGGGAAGCGGGCACCGATTGATGGGGATGGATCCCAGGGATTTCGTGGAGTGGCGGCGTGGGATGGATGGGACATGATCCCTAGATCCTAGGGTTGGGGTCTATTTATATAGCAAGTAGGTAAATAGGAGGGTATTTGGATCACCGGATTAAAATCGAACGGTGGAGATAAATGGCTTAGGGAGTCCAACAAAGAAAACGGAGATGTTTTATAGACGCTTGGGGATGATCTGAATTCAACGGTGATAACTGGCGGGTCGGGTTCGGGCAAGTTTTGGACACGCGAGGGGCTCTTGAGCTGGCAAGAGAGGTTAGGTGGTCGGACAAGAGGAAACGAAACACGGTTGGTCTCGGACGGCCACCGAACGCAACAGAGAGAAGCGAGGAGCGGCAACTACGAGCGGATGCAAGTTTTATGAAAACATGCAGATGCAATGCGCATGATGCTATGAGATGAAATGCAAGACATGAACAATCTGCAAAACAAAAGACAAAAACCCAACCACGGAGGAAATAAAAAAATCACATAGCCGGAAATGGCAAGAGTCGGAGTTACGAATATGGAAAGTTGCATCCGGGGTGTTACAACCTAACCACAGCATGAAACATATGGATCCAAATCAACCCCTTACGAAGCAACGCATAAACTAGGGTTTAAGCTTCTGTCACTCTAACAACCCATCATCTAATTATTACTTCCCAATGCCTTCCTCTAGGCCCAAATAATGGTGAAGTGTTATGTAGTCGACGTTCACATAACACCACTAGAGGCTAGACAACATACATCTCATCAAAATATTGAACGAATACCAAATTCACATGACTACTAATAGCAAGACTTCTCCCATGTCCTTAGGAACAAACGTAACTACTCACAAAGCATATTCATGTTCATAATCAAAGGGGTATTAATATGCTTAAAGGATCTGAACATATGATCTTCCACCAAATAAACCAACTAGCATCAACTACAAGGAGTAATCAACACTACTAGCAACCTACTAGTACCAATCCCGGACTTGGAGACAAGAATTGGATACAAGAGATGAACTAGGGTTTTGGCTGAGATGGTGCTGGTGAAGATGTTGATGGAGATTGCCCTCTCCCGATGAGAGGAGCGTTGGTGATGATGATGATGATGATGATTTCCCCCTCCGGGAAGTGTCCCCGGCAGAACAGCTCACGGAGCCCTAGATTGGTTCCGCCAAGGTTCCGCCTCCTGGCGGCGGAGTTTCGTCTCGAAAGGTTGCTTCTTATTTTTTTCTCAATGAAAGACCTCATATAGCAGAAGATGGGCTTCGGAGGGCCACCAGGGGGCCCACGAGGTAGGGGGCGCGCCCAGGGGGTAGGGCGTGCCCCCACCCTCGTGGACAGGGTGTGGGCCCCCTGGCCTTCATCTTTGGCAAGGATTTTTTATTATTTATTTTAAGATATTCTGTGGAGTTTCAGGACTTTTGGAGTTATGCAGAATAGGTCTCTAATATTTGCTCCTTTTCCAGCCCAGAATTCCAGATGCCGGCATTCTCCCTCCTTATGTAAACCTTGTAAAATAAGAGAGAATAGGCATAAGTATTGTGACATAACGTGTAATAATAGCCCATAATGCAATACATATCGATATAAAAGCATGATGCAAAATGGACGTATCAGTTCCTAACTCTGGCTGGGGCCATGAGAAGCTCGCGAGCCCCTGTCTTTTCCCCGTCTGGCTTAGGCTGAAGGACAGTGGCGTGACCGCGCCTATGGTGGTGCTTCAGCGCCATTCTCGCTTGATGTGGGCCTTGCTCAACAGTCAGGACCATATGAGGCTTCAGGAGTCCGGGCTTCCTCTTGAGACGTGGCAAACTATGCTCGAGGTCTTGATGGGTGTCGCATCGCTGGACGACATCCCTGGGAGGAGCTGCCTGCTATACCGCTGCAGGAACAAGGCATAATTTGCGGAGCACATGCCTTCCTTCGATGAGTGGGGGCTGCGCCCGGACGTCCTGATGGGGTCCCGCGAGAATCCTATCAATGTGGTTCCTTTCTTCGTCGTTGGCACCGAGCTCGCCCCGAATGTGGATGCAGGGGGCGAGCACCGCCGGAGGCTGGCGGCCCGAGTGCTGAGGCGCAGATGTCGTCAGGGGCCCGTGGGGCGTCATCCTCAGGAACTCATGATTCTTCCCCTGGGGTGTCGGTTGCTGAGACGATGCAGCATGCGGCTCCCGAGGCCGAAGCTCCTGTGGTCTCGGGAGACCGCGGTGAGACGGCGCCTGACTGATCTCCGCAGCCTGGCACCCCTGAGGCTGTCCCTTCGAGTGCTTCTCCAGTCGCATCCTGTGCCGGCCGCCACGTCGTTGATGAGTAAGGGATCCCCGAGCAGCAGCGGTATATTCGAGCCATTGAAGCGAAGGAAGTACATCGCCGTCGATGAGTAAGTACTGTACCTTTGTGATTTCTTGAGTGCTGCTTTCCTTCCTGACGGTGGTCCTTCAGGATCCCTTCCACCAAGGCTGTTGCATCTCCTGAGGAGCAGCCTCCTCTTTCCTCGACTCCCCCGCTGGCCTTGAGCGCCCCGAGCCTGCATGCCGTCCGCAGGGCCGGTCAGAGGGGCGCGCTTGCCTTCATGGTGCTTAGAATCTGCGGCCCCGTGGTCCTTCCTTCACGGCCTGGCTTGGGGCTTGGCGGGTGTGCCCAGGACCCCTCCTATGGTCTTGGACACCAGTTGGTTGGCTCCAGTCTTCGTCTCCTCTTCAAGCAGCGGGCCCCGACTAGCTAGGGCCCCTCGCGAGGCCTGGCTGGCGCCCGGGGCAGCACCAGCCCCAGCCCCCTGCAGAGAGGGGGTGTGCCGGCTTACGTCCCGCCCGCGGCCCCTGTGGTGGAGGACGAGGTGGGCTGTGCGCTTGAGTTTGAGCGCGAACGAAGCGTCGTTCGCCACGAGCTCTTCCAGGAGGCGATGGGCGCGATGAACAGACTCGGTGGTGAACTTGCGGACGTCGACGCGCGCCTCAAGGCCGAGGGTCTTCGGCTGGCGAAGGAACGACGTAAGATGAAGGTGGCTATCAACCTTGGCTGCTACCAGCGTTATCTTGATAATGCGAAGGCTGAGGCGTACCTCAAGGTTTCCCGTGAAGCTTGCTCCCGAGCTTTGGAGGAGGCTCGCGAGGCTGACCGCCATCGCGAGGCCGCGGAGAAGTGCGCGTGGGAGCTCCAGGCCTGGAGCGCGTCCCTGGAGCGGCACGTGGAGGCGCACAAAGCCGCCCTTGCGTTGATGAGGGGGCCACCCGCCGAGGAGGAAGAGATTCGAAAGCTTGAGGAGGCGATGGCGCTGGAAGCTGTGGAGCGCAGCCTCGAGCATGAGCGACTAGAGACGAGGGAGCACCAAGTTGTCCAAGCGGAGGATGCTATCGATGCGTGCGAGGCCAGGGCTCAGGAGGAGGTTGATCGCCGGGTGGCCGAGGCTCGCGCGGATCTTGACGGGAGGTATGACTTGAGGTTGAAGCTTGCGGGGATGGAGGCTGTGGGTAGGGCCGCCACCCTTAGGCCCAAGCTGGCTGAAGTGGAGAGGCGCGAGGAGGCTACAGCCGCCGCCTTGGTCACGGCGCAGGCGGAATTGGCCTCTGCTCGTGCCGAGCTGCTTTCTCTTCAGAAACATGTTGATGATGCCGAGGCCGTTGCGCGGCTGAACAAGGAGGAAGTGCTTCAGCGGCGGACATTCGAGCGCGAGCACGCCCCCATGCTCCAGGTTCTCAGGAACAGGGCTAATGATACGCTCGGCCATATCTGCGACGAGAAGGCCCCTCATCCTCATACGGATGACTATGCCAGCCATCTTCACTTCTTCTCCGACGTGGTGACGCGTCCTGAAGCTCGATCCGATAGATCTTGCCAGCTTAACGAAGAGAGGAGTCGCGGCTTGCTCGGGCGCGTGTTCTCCCGTGTCTTCAGCCACCTCCAGAACACCTACCAGGATGTTGACTTTGACGCCGCCATCGCCCCAGTTCCGCAGGCCATCCGGGGCGACCTGGCGTGGTGGGTGGAGGACAATGTGGATGCGCTGGTCAGAGCCTTCGCTTCTATGATGACGCGGTGGTGGTCGCTGCAGACAAAGGTGACGTGGTCGACAACGGCGATGCCGGCGCCGGTGAAGGTGGAGGCGACGCCCACGATGGCGGCAGCAACGCCAGCGGTGCGTCGGAAGATGACATGGGAGACGCGGTGAGCAACATATCCGGCTGATCCCACGTTACCCTACTGTTTACCCTGTAAAAACTTGGGCGCGGCCCCTAAAGATTGTAAGAGCATTTTGAGAGGGGGAGCCCCTCATGTAAACAAGTCGCAACTTTTATTCTTCTATGTCAAGTTGGGTATGCGTCTATGCATGACCGCGAGTCCGATGGAGGGTTTTTGGTACGGCTTACCTTAGCCAACGCACGTCCCGAGCTGGGTCTCGGGGTTGTGCATTTTCGAGGCTCCTGAGGGGCCTGCTGATCCTTCCGAGGGGGCCTCGTGAGAGGTAAGCGTCTGCTGTGACGCTGGCGCGTGCGTGGCACACGTGTGCCTCGCCTAGTCCCGCTCGCGAGGGGCTCGTGAGGGGAGGCAACTAGCGTGAGCTCCAAGTAAGGCGAGAACCGGAAAGCAAGAAATTGCTCGAACGAGAAAAGGTACCCCCAAGATCAATGAAAATTCAACTTCAACTTAAATCCAAATCCAGAAGGCAAGGCTACAAAAAAGGGATTCAAAGCAAATGGCCATGTCCGGCACCTAGTCTAGTCTTCTTGTCTTCAAGTCTTCTCACCAGCGCGGAGCTAAGTGCTGCCACTAGGGTGTGGGAGGGAGCCCCCAAGGCTCGAGGGCGGCTCTCCTGAGGCTCTGTGGCGTGTACAGCCCCACTTATTACGTGAGAGTGTCATGGGCGGCGATCTTCACAGGCGTGAGCCTTACTTCATATTGCCAGACGAGGGCCCCGCCTTGCGCTACCCTCTACCACCGTTGGGATGACCGGAGACCAGGACAGCACAAACGGGGCAGATGGGACACCAGTGGCGCCCTCGGCGACCACGGGTCGTCTGCCGGGGGAGGGCTCGCCGGCGCCTCCCCGGCAGAGGGCCTACCTCCGGGCAAAGCCTTGCTCCATGAGGCATGGGGAGGGGCCTTGCTCCTGGCTCCTCCCACGCAGCCCCCAGCGGGTTTCTCCTAATGGGGCGGGCATCGCTGTGCCAGAACCATCGCCTGGCGCTGTGACCTGGTTCATCTAAGACTCATGGTTAGCGTAAGCTTGTCCCTGAGGGATTAGCGGTACCCTATATCTGTCGTTGACGGCGCGGCTGGTGGGGCTCTCTAGCGGCTCCTGGAAGGCTTCAGCTCCTAACGCCTCCTCCTCCCGTCCTGGCTCGAGAAATGAGCCGGGGTCGTCCTCCAACGTGTACTCCTGGTCCATCATGCGGGGAACGTAGGCCTCCGAGGCCGATGCCCCGAAGACCTCGCCGAAGTGCCCCACGCTCCATGTTGCTCCGCCTGTCACGCTGTCCTGAAGATGGCAGGGTGGTGCTCCGATGGGGCCGTATGTGGCAACACTTGTGCCCGCACCCATCTGGGGTGGTACGGGCGCAGCAGGGCGCCCTCCACGGTGGGTCATGTTTACGTCGACGAGGCCCCCGGGCGTACCCGGAAGCACGCGGGCACGACGAGGCCCGCCATGGGACCCAGCTGCCGCCTGAGGCGTGAGCTGATAGCAGAAGGGCGGTGCTCCTGTGGCCGCCGCATCCAGTAGCTCGGCGACGCGTTCCAGCAGCGCATCCCGGCCGCTCTCCATCAGTCGGCACCGCAGCAGCTCCCGCGCCACTTTGAGTGCGGCCCGCATGTTCGCCTGCTCCCACAGGGTGTGTGGCGCTGTTGCCGCGGCATGGCTTAAGGCCCTTGCAGTGGGTCGAGCTTGTCGTGGAGTAAGGGTGGATGGCGCCTGGCCGCGCCGCCCGAGGCAAGCAGCGTTAGGTGGCGCCCGTGCCGCCTGGAGCATAGGGTTGAGGTCTTCCTGGGCAGGCGGCGCTGCCCGGGCGGGCCAAGCTGCCCAGCGGTCGGCGTCAGCCCTCGGGTCGCTGAACATCGGAACCACGGAGCGTCGGCGGATCGACTGGTGGGGAAGAGGCTCCGGCGGAACCCTAGCTGGCGTGCCACATGTCAGATCACGGGTTCCGGCAAAACCCTCAAGGTTCGAACACTGGGGTGCACGCGAAGATTTCCTCCCTACCGATCCACGTCCTAACTGGCTAAGATCTCAAGAACGAACTCGATGAACTCACAACACAAGGGACACAAGATTTATACTGGTTCGGGCCACCGTTGTGGTCTAATACCCTACTCTAGTGTGGTGGTGGTGGATTGCCTCTTGGGCTGATGATGAACAGTACAAGGGGAAGAACAGCCTCCTGAGGTTGAGGTGTTCTTGTGCTTGGCGAGCTTGTGTGTGTGAGGATTACTCAAGCTCAGATGCCTTCTACTATGTGGGCTAGTCCTATTTATAGAGGCCCTGGGCCTCTCCCCAAATATTGAGCGGGAAGGGAGCCAACAACGGCCAATTTGAAAGGGTACAGCTGGTACAGCTTATCCTGACAAAAGCAGTCTTCCCCTGCAAAAGGCTCTGGTGGTGACGCCGCCTTGGGCTCCATGGTGACCTCCGTCTTGCCGTCCTGCTGGTCTTGATCTCGTTGCACAAATATGGAGACCTTTGCTTGATGCCTCAGTACTCCGCGCCCGCGCTTGCCTCCTTAGCACCAAAGATGAAACACGGACGCTGCGCACGCTGGCGCCCGCCTGGTCTCAGTCGTCATGGCTCACATCACGAGAACCTCGCGAGGTTTGCCTTGCCTTGATCTCTCCGTCCCTCACGAGCCTGCCTAGCGAGGCCGCTCCTGAGGAGGTCTTGCACGTCCCCCTCGTGAGGCTTGGCCCCTCGCGAGGGTCTTGAATGCCTTGTTGATGATGATGGGCCATACAGGCCTGCTGAGCCACGCCGTGGGCCGCAGGCAGGCAAGTCTGTGCACCCTCGTTCCCAGGACGCCGACAAAGCCTGCTGCTGAACCAACGTTTTATGAAGAAGCTCTCTAGCCCTCCGTGTTTCAGCCGCCGCTGGAGACTCGCCTTCAACTGGAAGAGCCACCAATCGCGACGCCGCAGCGATCATGTTATCCAAAGGGTTAGAGTAATGACCCGATGGTGTTCGCACGTGTTGTGGTGGGATATTGTTCTGACAAGGCGGGTCCATCGTCCGTGGCTTAGCCGGCGTTCCTGTCACAGGCGCTTCAACCCGATTTATCACCGGCGGGTAACTGGTCCCTGCTCCTGGCGTGTTAAAGAGATTCCTCGCCTCCTAAACCAGCGGCAGGCGAGTCTGTTGCCTTCTCCTCATGACCTCGTTTGAAGCGTTCTGATCTAGCATAAGCTGGTAAGACTCCGACTGAATCTGCTGCGCCTGGGCATCCAATGTAACCCACTCTGCGGCCATCCTAGCATCTTCAGCCATTAGGTCCTCCTTAGCTTTTGCTATCTGATCTCGCAACTTTACAACTTCCGTGTTATGCCGATCTCGGTTATCCGGGTTAACCTCTGTCGCCAGCAGTGTCCTAAGGTGTCTAGTAAATCGGACAAGACTTGAGCCGGCGGTGCATAGGGCCTCCTGCCCCGGCTGCTGTCACATCTGCTGACCTGGAAATCAATGCCGCTGCCGTTGAAGAATGTTGTACCGGCTGCGTACCAGCCATGAAGATCGCGACCCGGTTCGGCGGCTCGTAGGGGTCCAGAATAGTGTCGCCATCGGAACAGCCCCCAAGCCAGCCGTCTTGCAGTTGATACAATGACTCGGTCTCGCCGATGGACGACTCGCCATCAGAGTAAACAACCATCTCACCACCAGACGCCGATCTATCCTCAGATTCCGCTCCATGGATGAATCCCACGAAGGCATGTTTCATAGTGGGCCGAACTCGGGCGGGTCTCACACGCTGAGCCGTCTCGAAGATGTCGGTGCAGATGTTCGGCTCAGGGGCCGGTTCACCGATCTTGCCGATGAAGACGTGAATTCCGCCGAAGGGGATCCGGTACCCATACTCAATTGAGCCGGCCTCGGGGCCCCAGCCTACGTCGTCGATGTAGAGCTTGCCGCGACGACTCTTGGTCATCCGGCCCATGTCGTATCCCTTGATCCCTACGAAGTTTCCCTCTAAGAACTTGAAACCATCATGCGATAGCCCCGCGGTGGGCACCAACTGTCATGGAATTGTCACGACATATGTCCTAGTATCAGGACTTAGTCGTGGAGCCATCGCAACGAGATTAGCTTAAAGGGGTTAATCAGGACAAAGGACATGAGGAGTTTATACTAGTTCGACCCCTTGCGGTGAAGGTAAAAGCCTAATCCAGTTTGAGGTGGTATTACTAGGGTTTCGATGACCAGGGAGCGAATACGCTTAACCTAGCTCTCGATCTGTTGTCTCTTGTCCTAAGCCGCCGCTGGGTCGTCCCCTTATATACACTGGTTGACGCCCTACGGCCTACTGAGTCCCGGCCGGCTCATACAACGTGACCGGCTCGGTGACCTTTCTTACATGCCTTACAATACAAGTCTACATATACATGGCGGTTTATATTCGTGGGCCTTGAGCCGCCTTCGGGTCTGGGCCCTCTACTAATCCTATCTATGAACCACCATCGTTATTATACTCTTGGGCTTCATTGAGATGAACCGCCACAGGGATGACCCGGCCCCTCCTGGGCGGGTCATCCCTGATAGTCATATCCCCAACAGGTTTAAGGGTTTTTGGATGCACAAGTAGTATCTCTACTTAGTGCGAAATTTTTGGCTAGCAACGATAGGGGGCCAGCACCACATGTTGAAGGATCTATGACAATATGACTTCTATATGAATATAAACAAACATAAACCATTAAGTCGTTTTCCTTATCCAACGTCAACAATTTTGGCATATAATATTTTGATGAGGGATCACAATCACAAAAGATTTCTAGGATATTATATTTATATGTGAATCTTCTCTTCCCTTATTAATTCTTTCACGAGTTGCATCATTGACTAATGCTATGTTTGTCAATCTCTAATAAAATTTCCTACTTATACTTTTCCTTATGTGGTGCCATCACCTACCATAGGATTAGTATATGATCTTCTTGATTTATTTCCTTTCTTTTATTTATTTTATTTCTCCCTTTCTTTCTTATTTATTTTCTTTTATTTGCAACATGAAAGTAAAGAAAGCAATAACTCTAAACTTTATTATATAACTTGCACATGATTACAAGCATAGATCACTAAGCAAACACTCAAAGAAGAAAGGATCAAACTAAACTTTTATTCATCTAAAGCAAAATATCAAAGTAAAATAAATAAAGGTAAAAAGATATTGGGATGATACGATACCAGGGCACCTCCCCCAAGCTTTAAAGAAGCCAAGGGGAGTGCGCATACCCGATACTTAATTATCTTTTGGTGGTGAAGAAGAAGGTGGTGATGATGAAGAAGAGATCTTGTCCTCGGATTTCCATGGCAGTGGTCCACCATCATATGAGGAGGAGTGAGTCTCACGGTTCCTGCAACTAGCAGCCACACTCATACCTTTAAACCTCGCCTCATATTCAAAGACTTGGTTTTGGAGATCATAGATCTGGCTTTGGAGGAAGTTGGTTTGCTCATTGAGGGTGAAGACGATGTCCTTCATGGGCTTGCCATCCACCTTGAGATCACGGGAGAGGTCCGTGATCATGAGGTGATTGGTGTTGACTCCACGCTCCACCATCCCCTTGCACCGGAAGACTTCCGGCTCCATAGCTTCAAGCCTGGACTCCATGGTTCCAATCCCCTTGGGTCCCTGCACATCGCGGAGGTGAAGCACCCCCTCATACATTTGGATGGTTTGAGGGTGCTGCACCACCTCCCGCAGATATGGGTTGATGACGTTCTTGAAGAACTTGTCCTTGGAGGAGCTTGGAGCAGCCATGGTAGATGGGATCTGATAGAAAACAGCAAGGAAAAGAAAACAGAGGATTTCTCCGTGATACGGTGGTTAACAGGTTCGGGAAGTATATATAGATTTTTTTATCTTGGGGGACAAGTAACCTGTAGAAAAAACAGAGTCCGAAAGGTGTCCCAGGTGGGCACAACCAACCTGGGCGCGCCGCGCCCTGGTGTTATGCCCACCAGGGTACTCTTCCTGAAAGTTTCTTATTTTCATAATTTTCTAAATATTCCAAAACTGATAAAAACATTTTTGTGGATTTTTCGGTCTCCATTTACTTACCGTATCACTTACCTCCTTATTTTCACGATTCTGGAGTGTTCCGGAAGGACACTTTTATGTGTTCTTCCGGTGTCAAAATTTGGATAATATTACTTTCAACATTAATGGGCGTACCTGAGATGTAAAGTTTGCGTACCTGAGATGTAAAGTTTTATTTGTTGTCCACTGACAACCTTCAGGTTAGTTCCTTCGGCATTATTTATTTTGATGGCTCCAGACCGATAAACCTCCTCAATAATATATGGGCCTTCCCATTTTGAGAGGAGTTTTTGTGCAAAGAATCTGACACGAGAGTTGTACAAAAGAACATATTATCCGAATTAAAACTCACGCTTGTGGATTCTTTTGTCATGCCATGTTTTAACTTTTTCTTTGAATAATTTTGCATTTTCATAAGCTTGGGTTCTCCATTCATCTAAAGAACTAATATCAAATAACCTCTTTTCACCAGCAAGTTTGAAATCATAATTATGCTCTTTGATGTCCATTGACAAGTATAGGGGATCAATTTTAGCTCTTTTCGAAAAGTAAGAGTGTGGAACCCAATGAGGAGCAGAAGGAAATGACAAGTGGTTTTCAGCAAGATAATGTATGCAAGTGCTGAAATCGTAAGTAGCAGAGTAGGTTGGTAGCAAGATAATTTGTAACGGGCAAGTAACGACAGTAGTAACAAAAGTGCAGCAAGGTAGCCCAATCCTTTTGAGGCAAAGCACAGGCTAAAACGGTCTCTTATGATGAGCAAAGCGTTCTTGAGGGTACACGGGAATTTCATCTAGTCACTTTCACCATGTTGGTTTGATTTGTGTTCACTACTTTGATAATTTGATATGTGGGTGGACCGGTGCTTAGGTGTTGTTCTTACTTGAACAAACCTCCTACTTATGATTAACCCTCCCGCAAGCATCCGCAACCACGAGAAAAGTATTAAGAATAAATTCTAACCATAGCATTAAACTTCTGGATCCAATCGGTCCCTTACGGAATAGCGCATAAACTGGGGTTTAAGTTTCTGTCACTTTCGCAACCCATCATCTAATTGCTACTCCACAATGCAATACCTTAGGCCCAAATATGGTGAAGTGTCATGTAGTCGACGTTCACATGACACCACTAAGGGAATCACAACATACATACTATCAAAATATCGAACACATATCAAGTTCACATGATTACTTGCAACATGATTTCTCCCATGACCTCAAGAACGAAATTAACTACTCACAAATGATAATCATGCTCATCATCAAAGGAGTATTAAATAGCATATTGTATCTGAACATGTAATCTTCCACCAAATAAACCATATAGTAATCAACTACAAGATGTAATCAACACTACTAGTCACCCACAAGCACCAACACTACAAAAAAATACACTTCCGTGATGATACGTGTTTGTCACAGTAGGTCACATTTTTTGTCATGCATGTACATCCATGAAAAATTTATGACAGAATCAAGATAGTCATACATGTGCTGTCGTAGAAGTGTTCCATGACATTACCAAAATTATCATCACGGAAGTGTCCACTTCCATGATGATAAATCGCGCGTCACAGAAGTGCTTTCGTCAAGGGTGACCGACACTTGGCATCCACCGTAACGGAACGCCATTAAGCTATCGGGTCCGGTTTTCTATCCGATAACTGTTGGAGATATGCCCTAGAGGCAATCATGTATGATGATATTTCCTATGTGTTTATTGTCGGTGTCAAAACCGGCGGATCTCGGGTAGGGGGTCCCGAACTGTGCGTCTAAGGCGGATGGTAACAGGAGGCAGGGGACACAATGTTTACCCAGGTTCGGGCCCTCTCGATGGAGGTAATACCCTACTTCCTGCTTGATTGATCTTGATGATATGACTATTACAAGAGTTGACCTACCACGAGATCGTAGAGGCTAAACCCTAGAAGCTAGCCTATGATTATGATTGTTGTTGTCCTACGGACTAAACCCTCCGGTTTATATAGACACCGGAGGGGGGTAGGGTTACACAGAGTCGGTTACAAGGGAGGAGATCTACATATCCGAACTGCCAAGCTTGCCTTCCACGCAAAGGAGAGTCCCACCCGAACACGGGACGAAGTCTTCAATCTTGTATCTTCATAGTCCAACAGTCCGGCCAAAGGATATAGTCCGGCTATTCGAGGACCCCCAAATCCAGGACTCCCTCAGTAGCCCCTGAACCAGGCTTCAATGACGATGTGTCCGGCGCGCAGATTGTCTTCGGCATTGCACGGCGGGTTCTTCCTCCGAATACTCCATAGAAGGTTTTGAACACAAGGATAGTGTCCAGCTCAGCAAAACAAATTCCACATACCACCGTAGAGAGTATAATATTTCCACAAATCTAATTTGCTGACAACTTTTCATATCGTGACATCACGGCACGGCCCGGTCATTATTTGAATCGCTTTTCTCAACCAGCTACTGCACATATTGCGAGGCAGTTTTCTTGGCACATCTTGTCGAAGCAGAGATCGTGTCCCCTTATCACGGGATTCTCATCAATACGGGTATGGGTAACCCAACCGTGCCTATTGGTATGACTCCTCGATTTCAGGCAAGTTCCAAACGGCCACACGAAGGACGCTTGATATTCACCCTCTTTATAAAGGGGCCAAAGCCTGTCCTTTTCTTCTCGCGCTCGATCCTTCCCTTCCCCCACATCTAATTCCAACACCCAAGGCTCGGGCTAAGTGCTTCGGACCTCCAATTATGTCCGGATCCAACCTTCAAGGTCGCTGGATGGCCTCCTCTATCACAGAGGAGGACATCAAGAAGCTAAGAGAGCCCAGGTATCTGACCGCCGAAATCTCGCACAGGCTGCCTGCTCAAGGATAGGTCATGCCCACTCCCAAACCCAGCGAGAGCGTAGTATTTGTTTTCCACTTCCTCCGAGGGCTAGGCTTTAGTCTTGATACCTTTGTTAGAGGGCTTATGTTCTATTATGGGCTTGATTTCCATGATCTGGCTCCGGATTCCATCCTTCACATCTCGTCGTTCATCGTCGTGTGTGAGGCCTTCCTCCGCATCACCCCACACTTCGGCTTATGGCTCAAGACCTTCAATGTGAAGCCGAAGATGATCAATGGGCGACACGCAGAATGCGGAGGTGCCATAATAAGCAAAGGCACTAATGCTCCATGGCCAAAGGGTTCCTTTCCGGAGGTGTCCAGCTTATGGCAACGTGAGTGGTTTTACATCACAGCTCCCCGAGGTACGAAGTTGGTAGCTGCCCCTGCCTTCCGCTTCCGCCACAACTGGTGTCATGGGTCAATAAGGGGCTGGACTGGGGGCCATTAAATGATGTGCTGACATTATAGAGTCGCATCCGAGATCTCCTCCAGAGAGATATGAACCTTGTCAAGGTAATGCAAGTTATGCTAGTTCGTCGAGTCCTGCCTTGCAAATGTCGACCTCTTCGTATGTGGGAGTTCAACCCGGAAGGACCGCGAACTATTCAGCAATTCTTCGGCGTGACGCTCGAAGAGATGTATGGATTGTTCTTCGGATCACGAATAAAGTGTCCGGACACCACCGAGGATGCGGGTCTGAGCTGAAATCATCCAGACACCCATGTAAGTAATTCCGCAACCAAACACGCTGTCTTTTTACTTATCACAACATCATTCTGAAAAGTCGCTCTTTGACCAGGACTGGATAAAAAAGGCTAGATTATGAGGTGTTCGGCCCCCCTTCCCGAAGGCTCACCGGATCTTGTGCTAGCCAGGATGCTTGAGCTTGCACCTTATCAAGCGCCATCAGTGGAACATAAAGGGAGGAATGAAGAAGCCGCGAGTGGGCCTCACACATTACTCATCCAAACCGGGGGAATTAGTGTCTCCGCGAAGGAGGATAATCAGGGAGAAGAATCTGAAATCCCCTCTCCCCAAGGAAGGAAAAGGACCGCCTCTCAAGACTTGGAAACAAGGGTCTCCAAGCGAGGGAAGAAACCTTCGCCAGGCGGCCCTGCCCCGGAGGGCTTTCTTACCGCACAATGCCCTCAAGGGGATCAGCCCTCCACCGAGCTGTAAGTAAACAAGTGTTCTTTATAGTTAATATATCCTGCTTTATTTTTGAGAACAATAACCGAGACGTATGTCTTGTAGTTCAGATCGTAGCCCTTCTTAACAAAGTTCGTACTCGGGGGATCTTCTTCCGGAGATGATGGAGAGCGAAACGCCTCCCCTTGCATCCCGGCCTCGAGGGGCGGACGACCCTGAGGTGTCGTAATGGAGGCTTTCTCCTGATCCGCCAGGGCCAGAAGGTAACCCTTCGGCTACCCGAAGTCCGGAGTATTCGGCTCCTAAGGAGAGCAACCGAAAGAGTCCGGGACTATCTGGTGCACAACCGTACGTGCTGATGGGTCTTCTGGAGCAAGCGGCTATCTCAGAGGCACATCGTACTTTAATGGGTACGGTGGTTGAAAGAATTTCATCTGCCAAAAGTGGATTGCATGAAGCTTTTATGAGCCTACTACGAGGCTTTGAGGTACGCAAAGTAACATATATATTTTCGACGGTACCGCACATGCTAAGTGTGCTCTGTACAGATAGTAGCCCCTGAGACTCTGGTTTCCGTCCAAAGGCGGCATACAGAGGATCATAGTCCCAGGTAGTGATCGCGCTGCTTACATGTGCAGGCGGCTGAGGGTCCGGAGGCTGGCCGGACTGAGTTTGCCAAACTAAGGCGGCATCTTGACGCGGCAGATGCCGACATCGCGCTTGTGAACAAGCGGCTTGACGAGGCACAGGGTATGTATTTCCAGGTGGCCAACAAATATTAAGAGGAGCATGATGCTAGTACCTATAGTATGTTATTTATTGCAGATGGAGCTGCCGCCGTGGAGACCCTTCGGGTGGAACTTGCCCATGCCAAGGAACAAGCCAGGAGAAGTGATGCGGCCGCCCTAAAGGCGGCCGAAGTGTTAAAAGCTGAACAGGCTGCTTATCGCCAGAACGAAGATAAAATAGCCAAGATGGCTGTTGAGCTGAAGGATGCCGCCGACCGGTATGAGCTTCTTGAAAAGGAAAGCCAGGAGAAAACGGCAGACCTGGAGAAAGCCATGGTAGCAGCCAAGGAAGCCTGCTCTAAAATCAAAGCGGCGAAGGAGGAGCTTCGTCAAGCCGGAGATATCACAGCTGGGAAGCCCTTTTTGTTGCGGTCAAAGTTTGGAGATCCAAAGTATGCCCCTCTAGATCAGTTATGGAGTGTTGCAGACGCGTATTCGGACTTGGCAACTAGTACTGCTGATGCGACTGAGTTTTTCAAGGATCGAAAATATCACGAAGTGGAAAAGTTGTTCTGGTCGCAGTTTAGTGCTCCAACGCGTCCGATGTTGTTAAATGAACAAATGGCCGAGTGGGCTGAACTCCATAGATTGTCCGGGCTTGCCATGAGGTCTGTCGTGGATCATCTTTGGCCGGAAGGACCAAGGCCGAATAGTTATTTTAGTTTAGTGCAACGATTCCTTGGTGTTGTGCCGCATATCGACGTTGTGAAGAGGTCGACGCATAGAGGGTGCGCGGATGGCTCTTGCCCGTGCTAAGACATACTGGGCAGAGATGAAGGCCACCGCTATTGCAACCCAGGGTCCGGCCGTAGGCCAGGTCTCGGCCGAGCACTATTTTGAAGAAGTCCTAGAAGGTGCTCGTTTAATAGAGGCCCAGTGCTCGAAGAGTATCATGTTCGAGTGACATGTATCACGATTGTAAAAACAATGCTATTTGAATTATGAAGGCTGTGTTTATACTTTTGCCTGAAAGTATTATTATGCCTCCTGTGCGGCCGTTTATGGATATATGTATATATATATAACCTGAAAGTTTGCAGTCATCGGCTTCTGCCCCCACACATATAATGCGGGGGTGTTCGGAAAAGCGTGTATTCACACTTGATCCAACGTCTTGGTCCATTAAGGAGGTGATAACTCGGCGAACAAGGTAATCGGACTATATTGCTTTAACACTTTCACTTAGCCATTGGAGTTTGACAGTGGGGCTACTATATAGCCCCTGGTACTTCCACGCTCATCGGAATACGAGGCGCGTACATACATGGCCGGGAAACGGCCCTTCGTTAATGCGGAGGAATCGTGAAGATTCCGCTGGGTCATCGAGTGGTTGACCAGTCTCGCGCTTTATCATGACAGTCAATTTTCGCTTTCATCGAGGTGCTCATCCGGATGAACCAGGCACAATCGCAGTAGTTCTCCTGGTGCCACCTTAGCCGATAGAGCGGAATGCAAGGTAGCAAAACACAGGAGCCGGGCAAACCCAACTATTGACCAAAGACATGATTCGGAGCTGATGCATATAAGGCCAAACTCGCGATGCCAAACACTCCTTAAGGTATTCGGACTTTACAACATATACCGGGCTGGGTAAAGCCCTTGATAATGAACCCTGAATTTCCAGGTACGTGCATTAGTCTGACGTGGCAAAATGCCAATAACGCCAGCATCCGTCTTGGTTGTGTTGAATATCCGGAGGGTGTGAAACAAGAAGAGACAGTAAAAAAGGTTTACACAGGGTCTTAATCTAAAAAGAAACCTTTGAACGGGGCCCTGCTGCACGTCTGCGCCTATGTCTCTGTTGTGCCGTATCCTGGAAGGGTGTAGCACGATGATCATCTACAAAAGACAAAAACCCAGGTGAAAGTCTTCGTGCGAAAAAATTGGTTATTCTTAATGAACCATTAAAATTCAACCTATATAAGGTTAAGATGAACTATAGTTCTTTTTACATGCGGGAAGCTCCTAGCACCACCTATGGGGGTATATCCATTCGCCCGATCTCAGGTTTATCCGATTTGTTACAGCTAGGGGTGCGCCGGACTCGTCTAGCCGTGTCCGCGGTCTTGACGACCGATCATTTATTCTGGTTGGAGAGGTCGTTCAGTGTTCGGCTGCTAAAGCCGCCACAAATTCTTCCGTACTTAAGGAACGCTCTATGCTTCCGCTAACTATGATGGTGCCACGTGGACCGGGCATCTTAAGCTTAAGATAAGCGTAGTGCGGTACCGCATTAAAACGAGCAAAGGCCGTTCTTCCGAGTAGTGCTTGATAGCCGCTTCGGAATGGAGCGATGTCGAAGGTTAATTTTTCACTTCGGGAGTTGTCAGGAGAGCCGAATACAACCTCTAGTACTAGAGAGCCCGTACAACGGGCCTCTGGGCCTGGTATTACTCCTTTAAAGGTAGTATTGCTTTGGCTGATTCTTGCCGGGTCTATCCCCATTTTGCGGACTGTGTCCTGATATATCAGATTAAGACTACTGCCGCCGTCCATAAGGACTCGGGTGAGATGGTATCCGTCAATTATTGGGTCTAGCACCAGGGTGGCTGATCCTCCATGCCAGGTACTGGTCGGGTGATCCCTGCGATCGAAAGTGATTGGGTAGACCGAACAAGGGCTGAAGTTGGGGGTGAGGGAGTCCCGGACTAGGGGGTGTTCGGATAGCCGGACTATCGTCGCGGTCGGACTCCAAGACTATGAAGATACAAGATTGAAGACTTCGTCCCGTGGCCGGATGGGACTTTCCTTGGCGTGGAAGGCAAGCTTGGCGATACGGATATGTAGATCTCCTACCATTGTAACCGACTCTGTGTAACCCTAACCTATCCGATGTCTATATAAACCGGAGGGTTTTAGTCCGTAGGATGAACAACAATCATACCATAGGCTAGCTTCTAGGGTTTAGCCTCCTTGATCTCGTGGTAGATCTACTCTTGTACTACCCATATCATCAATATTAATCAAGCAGGAGTAGGGTATTACCTCCATCGAGAGGGCCCAACCTGGGTAAAACATCGTGTCCCTTGTCTCCTGTTACCATCCGCATAGACGCACGCTTCGGGACCCCTACCCAAGATCCGCCGGTTTTGACACCGACATTGGTGCTTTCATTGAGAGTTCTCTCCGTCGCCGCCATCGTAGGATGCCTCATCTCGCCTTTTAAAGACGATACCATCGCCAAAGAAGCCTTGGCCACCGGTCGACTCTTCGCTAGGCGGTTTTCTCATGACCGCTAGTTCGGTCGTCATACCGACGATGACCTCTCGAGTCATCGAAACCAATCTCCATGTCAGTTCGAACTTGCCGAATAGTTAGATCCGATCGAGCTCTCCTCCGTAAACGAAGCTCTTGATCGCATCGCCGCCCTGGGAGTCGCCAAAGATTACGACCGGATCGGGCCTAAAACCGATCTGAGAGAGATCAACTCTCCCCAGGCTACCCATCATGTTGTTGTGATAGAGGATCAACGCGCGACTCTTCTCCTATCTTAAGGACTAGCTACGTCCGATTCCCGATCCTCCATGCCGGATTCCTCGCGGAGGGACGGATGTCGATCAAGCCCTCAACTTAAAGTCAGCGGCGGGTCGACTCGCTGGATAGCACTCAAAATCCAAGCTTCCGAAGTTCGAAACTTCCCGCCCTTGAGTCCTAAATTGGACGGGTTCCGGATTTAGTGCCACCCGCCCACCCAAAAATTAGCGATCTCTCTCGAATTCGCAAGAGCCCGCCAAACAAGACATCATTATCGGACCGGATTCTCCCGGTTATGAACAGGGTAAAGGACTGCCGAGAGGAGGACGCAATACCAATCTTCTGCAATAATTGCACGGACAAGGAATCCTAAACGCCATAAGTCGTCATAAATCACACGCTTTTCGACTTGGTGACCATCGTACAAAAGTACTGTATGATGGAGAGCGCTCGAAAACCGAAGTAAATTTTGGGATAATCCGACCCCAATACATCCCTAGTCCGGAACAAAAGGGTGCATCATTATCAAGCACCTGGGTTGAATACCAAAAATCAAAACTCCCTAAAGGGTACGGAACCGCATCGAGGGTTGGCTAAACGGACCTCGCAAAATTCATAGCACGAGGGTGCCACTCCAACTCATAGCCTTCGAGCATGTTGGATACTACGGCAGTGGCCAAAAGTGGCGAAGAGCTTCTAGCTTCGTAATCCCAGCCCAACAACACCAAGACGGTGTTAATAGCTTCGAGACTTTCGTGATCAAACAACATGCGAAAACGACAAGTCCGCAACCTTGCCGAAATCTACCAAGTAGCAACAATAAATCCATGGAGTGACACAACTATTACCTTCAATGCTAGTGACAAACGTAAATTCCGAACTGCCCGGGCACCAGCCGCATTGGTCCTCAGCCCGATAGTAGACGGCTTTCGCCTTACTAAGGTACTCATGGACGGCGGCAGCGGACTAAACCTCATCTATGAGGAAACCCTACGAAAAATCGAAATAGACTGGAACCGCATTGAGCGAAGCAAGACAACCTTTAGAGGAATAATCCTCACCGGAAGCATGCTGCACAGAAAAATCACGCTGGACGAGTGTTCGCTCGCGACAATTACAGGTCCGAGGAGGTCACATTTCAAGTGGCCCTGCTCAACAGCGGATACCATGCTTTATTAGGACGAGAGGCATTCACAATTTTTCAAGCTATACCCCATTATGGGTACATGAAGCTTAAAATGCCCGGTCCCAACGGAATCATCACTCGCTAGTGATCCGAACATAGCACTCACTACCGAAAATAAGACGGCCGACTAGCCCTCGAGGCACTATCCGAAGCCCTAGCGGCCGAGGAACTCACCGCGATGCGCCCACGGTGAACAGGATGATGTGATACTTGATAAAAGATCCAAGTCCACCTCTTTTAAACCAGCGGATGAAATAGTCAAATTCCAAGTCCACCCAACGGACTCGCAAAGACGGCTCCATCGGGCACAATTAAACCCTGATGTAGACGCCAAGACTACGAGAATTTCTACAAGAAAACTGGGACATCTTTGCCTGGCACCCTTCAAACATGCCAGGAATCCCACGTCAGCTGGCTGAGCACAGCCTAAACATCCTAAAAGGATTCAAGCCGGTCAAACAGGCTCTTCGGCGCTTTTCCGAACCCAAGAGACAGGCCATGGGAGAGGAGCTAGCCAAACTTTTGGAGGCCGGATTCATCAGAGATATAAAACATCCGGACTAGCTAGCAAACCTAGTGATGGTACCAAAGAAGGATAAATCCTGGCGCCTATGTGTTGATTTCAAAGACCTTAATAAGGCTTGCCCAAAGGATCCCTTCCTCCTCCCTCGAATTGAACAAATCATTGACGCTACAGCAGGACACGACTCATTGTGCTTCCTCGACGCTGCACTCGCTACCACCAAATCAAGATGGCGGAGCTGCACCAAGCTGCAACAGCATTCATCACTCCATACGCCCGCTCGCTTCAACACAATGCCCTTTGGGCTCAAAAACGCCAAGCAACATATCAGCGCATGATTCGTATATGTCCGCAAACCAGATCGGCAAAACAATGGAAGCATATGTAGATGACGTGGTCGTCAAAACCAAGCACGCCGAAACTCTAGTAGACGACTTGAGGCTCACATTCGACAATCTTCAAAATATGACATCAAGCTCAATCTGAAAATGCGCTTCGGCGCTCCACCGGAAAGCTCCTCGGCTTCATTGTGTCCGTAGAGGAATTGAAGCAAACCCAGCCAAGATTCGAGCTCACACAATTGATATTCCAAAAGACCTCAAACAAATACAAAATTGACGGATGCGAAGCGGCTCTAAGCCGCTTTATCTCCGCTTAGGAGAAAAGGCATTACCTCTTTACCGCCTCCTCCGCCAAGACCAACACTTCGAGTGGACGGATGCCGCCACGCCGGACTCAAGAAATAAAGGCCATTTTGGCAACAAATCAGGTCTGGCCGCGCCCAACATGGGCTAACCAATGCTATTATACATCGCCGAACACATCAAGTTATCAGCGCGGTGCTCGTTGTCGAACGAGAACGGATTTGACACCGGTTCCCTATTCAAAACCGGTTTATTATGTGTCCACCGTCCTAACTCCATGCAAGTCCTGTACACACACTATCAAAAGATAGCATACGCGTGTTCATGGCATCCCTAAGCTGCGACACTACTTTCAAGAGTGTTCGATAATGGTAGCCTCCAAGTACCTCTTAATGACATTATAAACAACCGACACGATGGGCCGGATTGCTAAATGGGCCATAGAGCTCCTCCCATTCGACATAACTTATAAGCCACGACGAGCTATTAAGTCGCAGGTTTTGGCCGACTTCGGGTCGAATGGATCAAGCCAACTCCCTAAAGAGTACGGCGATACTCCAATTGATCATGCACTTTGACGGCTCCAAAATGTTGGTCGCCTGGGCTGGCGTCATTCCGACGCCCCCAACCGGGACACAGTCCAATACGCCCTTCGATAATGTATACGGACTCCAACAACGCAGTTGAATACGAGGCCCTCCTGCACGCCTCCGGATGGCGCCCATGGGCATTAAACGCCTAGAGGTGCGCGATTCAAACCTCGCAATATCCCAAATAAACAGAGACTTTGACGCCAAAGATCCGAAAATGGCAGCATACCGCAATGCGGTCCTAAAATGTCAAGACGGTTCAAGGGCTCGAATTTCATCATATAGCCCGGATAACAACCAGCGGCGGATATATTGGCACGCTGCGGTGCAAAACGCAATGTCGCCCCACCCAATATCTTTTGGAACGGCTGTTCGCCATCTGCATTATGGGAAGGGGAGTCCGCACAATAACCGACCCAACCGCACCGCCAGACGCCAACACTGACACAACCGAGGCTCCGCCCGAGATAACACCTCTCGCCACGAAATAATGGCGGTTATCGCCTGCGGACGGAACCATTCCTAGCCTACCTAACTAGGCAGGAACTCCCCAAGACCAAAATGAGGCTCGCTGCATAGTACGGGCGCCTAAAGCCTATAAAGTCCATGAGGGAGAGCTTTATAAGAAAAGCACTACCGAGTCCTTCAAAGGTGCATCTCCAAGAGGAAGGGCTAAACCTCTTGGCTGAAATTCATGCCGACTGGTGGGCACCACGCCGCAGCCCGGCCCTTGTAGGCAAGGCCTTCCATACAGGATTATATTGGCCAACGGCCCGGCAGATGCGCAGGACTTAGTCCAACGATGCGTCAAGTTGCCAGCTTTTTGCAAACTAAAGCCACATGCCACCCCCGCCTTAAAACTATACCCATCACCGGCCGTCATGTCCGGGGCTTGACATGGTTGGACCTCAAGGAGGAACCCACAAGCAAAATACCTATTGGTCATGGTGGATAAATTCACCAAATGGATTGAGGCCAAACCTGTTAAAACGGCCAATCCGCACCAGTGATAGACTTCATATCAGGGTAGTGCACCGCTACGGTGTCCCCCATAGTATCATTATCGATAATGGCACCAACTTCACGGCCGATGAGGTCAAGTCATGGTGCAAAAACATGGGCATCAAGCTCGACACACCTCGCCTATCACCTCAAACCAACGCCAAGTCGAACGGGCAAATGGTCTAATAATGAGCAGCATTAAACCTGCACTAGTGCGATCCTCAAGGAATCTAACACGACCGGGTTGAGGAGCTCGACCAGACTGGGGCTGCGGACCACGCCAAATCAGACTTACCGGATTCACACCATTCTTCATGGGTACGGCGCAGAGGCAGTCTTGCCTCATGACATAATACATGACTCACCTCGAAAAGCGCATGTATGAAGAAAGAGAAGCCGAGCTTGATCGGCAGGACAGTTTGGACGCATTGGAGGAGGAGCGACGTGGCAAAAGCTCGCTTCAGCATTCTATCAACAGCAGGCTCAAGATATCAAAGCAGGAAGTACGGGCCAAAGCTTATAACGTTGGCTTAACTAGTTCTACGCTCACGGACAAGAAAAAGGACAAACTCAAGCCCAAATTGGAAGGTCCTTCATCATCGACCAGGTCCCGACCGGCAGAGCATACCGCTCGCGAAATGCATCGGATAACCGACTCGAGCCAACCCATGGAACGCAGCCCGCCTACGAAGATTCTACACCGAGTGCCGGACTCCAAGTTCGCTCTTCCTCCGTCCGCATTCTTTATTTTTTGCTTTTGCTGTCTTCTATTTCTCTCCTTCCCTTCTTCTTCTTGTAGCCTCTAGAGGCTCATTTGGCGCTTTTTCCAAGATTAAACTTGACGCCGCTGTCCGCTACCATTATACTCGGGGCTTTAATGTAAGCTTACTTGTACGGGCTTATGCCCAACACATGCTAAACTTCCGCATGTACCTTTTATTCACCATTATATGCATCGATATGACTTAAGTTTTGGCCAAGTTGGTTGTTCGGCTCCGTGCTTACCCCTACGCTCACGATTGTTCGCTAGGAGGTAAAGGAGCACCTCTCGCGATTGTTACCGCCGGTCAGCCGGATGTGTACCTCAGACGGGTGAAGCCGAAAGCTAGCGTTTTAAGGGAATATTCGTCGGTGAACTGAAAGATGATTTTAACTATTTACACATCTGCCCTTAGATGATTTTCTCGCTTTTATAGCAGCTTTGACATGCACTTTAGGGCATGCATCCTAGCGAAGGAACCCTTAACTAACTATTCTCCTCGAAGATGTTTCTTACTACCCATGTAATATATCATAACTAGTTGGGCACTTGTCCGACATAAAGCAACAATGACCCCTCGCTCGGTCTCCATGCATACCACGGTTCTTATATAACCAAGAAGGTATTCGACACACCCGGACTATTGGGTCCGAGGTCGGGTTAAAAGGTCCGCTATGACAAACGATCTACAATCCGCTAGAAGACATTATTTCATGTCATATTTTTACATAGTCAACTCGACTCATTGTATTCCTCCTCAATGCCATCTAATAGGCTATCTAATTTACAATCTTGTTGGAATACTTACGGCCAATTCTACTTGGTCAGACACTGCTTTACAGGATCTCCATCCCATCCGCCCCACAGTGTCCGACTCGCCATGTGGTTTGGGTCAGCCTTTGTGTACCGCTGTCTTCACCATGGCCCAGCCTCCTCGGGCGCCTTTGACGGCAGGCCGATATCTTCCATAGCCGGAAGCGCCGCCGCGTTTTTGAAGCCGCCCGCCAGCTCCCCAAAGCCTTCGGGCAGGGAGATAGATGGCCACAAGGCTTCGCCGATGCCTTTCATCACCGCCGGACTCGTTTGCGGTAGCCGACGCACTGGGAAGAAGATCACCAAGAACTGGGCATCTCCTCCTCAGACGACTGTGAGCAAACCTACAAACATGTTTATGTTAGTGGCCTTCCTCGCCGAACTCTTTTTGAAAGTTCGCCAAGCACTTATCGAAAATGCCGCGACGAAGCCGCCAATTCTCCTTACGGAGTCAGCTAACCGGGCACGAATGTCCTTCAGCCTCACCCAGCTTGGTGTTGGCATCTTGAGGCTATTCTTCTCCCGCCGCACTGAAGCACGCCTCGCCGCCTTTAACCGCATAAGAGCTGTTGTTTGTCCGGATCTAGTCCGCGCCATCTGCAATGTTTTTGTCGATTTACACACCCGCCGCACTCCATAAATTATTTATCTTCCAAGCGATATTACCGTAGGGGTCTCGTGGCTCTCAGAAGCGCCAAGGCGGCCTCAAGTTGGGCCCTGACTCTTCCAGCCCTGGGACAACGGGTATTCTTTTTCTCAGAAGATCCTCGATAACAAAATGATCCTTAAATCAGTTATTTTAAGTCTCGGGGCTACCGCATATATAATCACAAATTTCTTACCCGTATGTCCTTCACATACTGCCCCGTGGCTCGCAAGACCATCTTGAGCGGCACGGAGGTGCGATCTCCGAATCAAAGGCATTCAAGGCCTCTTGGGAGAAACACGCTGTCAGCGAAGAACCGTCCGGCGGCGCTTATGATTCAAGGCGCTCCACCTCGTGAGTTGGTGGCGGACAACCTGTCGGCATCCTCTCGTCGGAGGAGCATCCGATGCACGCCTCGTGGTTTCGCTTTCACCTCCGACTCGGCTTTGAAGCTTGTCCGTGAAGGTTCGACGATTTCTCCGGACTCAGTCCGGCGAGCTTTTTCCCGAAAAGAGCATCAGCGTTAGTACGCCTTCCAGAACCAATCTTGGGAGTATGGTGACATGACATACCGCTGCGGCGGAGTTTCGATCCGACCGCACTTCTTTTTAACTCCGGGCCAGACTGCCCCTTGTTGGCCAGCCACCGCAGTTCGCTTCCCTCACCAAGGTACCTTCTGCAAACACCATTGGTATACGGTGATAAAAATAAAGCACGGATGGGTCATTATCGGGTTTTGGGATCTTGATCTCAGCACTGTGGGGCTGGAAGTATTCCGGTAATCGGCCGAATGGCTACCAAAGCATTGTCGATGTTGTTGGTACAACACCCCGCCGATCAACTCCACCATTATATTCAGATCCTCTTCGAGGTCGGATCGAGGGATCGCCCGGATCCTCGGGTTGTGGGGCGGGCTGTATCTTCTCCATAGTCCGGCGCAGTTCCTCAAGAAAAACCATGAAATGAGATATTTAACTACGGAATATGGATCGGACAGGTCACAAGGATGTTTGCTTACCCAGCTTCGAGGATTATTCAAGAAAACTCCTTCAAGGTTGACACGAGGAAATCCTCCTCTCTCTTTGTACATGGCGCATAAGATCTTCACCAGCCGGTGACCGATCCTCGCCCTTTATGCCATGGCGGTGGCATCGCCCTCCCGCTTGAAATCCCACATGGGTGGCCTCAGATTGAGCGGCTGCACTCCCTCATAATGCAGATTGCCATGACTCCTGCCATGGTCAGTCCAAAGATGAGCCAAGAACCTTATTCGCTCATCAAATAACGGACATCCCGGCCATCTTCTCTCCGGCTCCGAGGGCGCCAGCCAGGCGCTTCTTCAGAGGAGCATTGCTGAACTCCTAAGGCCGATCCAACAGGATCCGCAGCGGACGCCCTCCATGTAAACCATTCAAGGCCGCCTTCGGACGCTTTTGGGGTTCCGGACAGTATCCGTCCCGCGATGCGCCATAGCTCGGCTCCGCCACTTGATATATCACCCCTCATGAGAACGGGGAACTAGGCAGAATATTCTTCCACAGCCCAAATGAGCCTCGACGCCAGAACAGTTCAGAAGGGCCACGAAGCCATGTGCAAGATGGAGGCAGAGTAAGATGGTGCAGCTGGACGTCAGAGAACTCAAGAGCCCCCGGAGAAACGGATGGATTGAAATCCGAGTCCTCTTACTAGATAAGAGGTGAAGCACACCCGCCTCCTTTAGAGGGATCGGGACGCCTCCGCTTGCTTTTTCGCCTTTGTAGGTGGCAAGTCCGCTCGAATCGAACCATGAAGGCCGGAGGAGAAATCCCTTGGCTTGGAGTATAACTAGCTCGCTATGCGGACTCGAGCATCTCTCCCACTCTCTGGCGGGGGCTGGGAGCGAGAGGAGCCGCCGACCGTCCATGATGGAATGGGCTTTGGTCGAGGCGCCCGATGAAAGCTCGCTAAGGGGAATGGTGTGACTCAGATCTAGATCCTGCCCTTTATAAGAGGCCTTTGCGCTGCTAGGGGAATATTGTAAAATACCCGGCTTTTCGATTCATTCAAACACGGAAGATGGCTATTATTGGGCGCAGGTCGAGGAGCACAACATTTATCGGGTCTGACACTATTCGACAAGTATATGGAATTTGGAGAAGAACCCGCCGCAATGCCGAAGACCATCAACGCTACCGGACTCATCGCCATTGAAGCCTGTTCGGGGCTACCGAGGGAGTCCCGGACTAGGGTGTCCGGATAGCCGGACTATCGCCACGGCCGGACTCCAAGACTATGAAGATACAAGATTGAAGACTTCGGCCCGTGTCCGGATGGGACTTTCTCTTGGCGTGAAGGAAGCTTACGACACGGATATGTAGATCTCCTACCATTGTAACCGACTCTGTAACCCCGACCTATCCGTGTCTATATAAACCGGAGGGTTTTAGTATGTAGCACTAACAACAATCATACCATAGGCTAGCTTCTAGGGTTTAGCCTCCTTGATCTCGTGGTAGATCTACTTTTACTCCCCATATCATCAATATTAATCAAGCAGGAGTAGGGTATTACCTCCATCGAGAGGGCCCAACCTGGGTAAAACATCATGTCCCTTGTCTCCTCGTTACCATCCGCCTAGACGACAGTTCGGGACCCCTACCCGAGATCCACCGCTTTGACAATCGGTGGGGCGACGGGCTTTTTGACACATGCGTCTTTGAGTGCGCTGCTCGCCTCTCCCTTTGTTACGTGAATCATGTTCACTGCTTTGACCGTGGGAACTTTTTCTCGCCCCCAGTTGTTTTGCTGGCGAGGCTCATCTCGCCTTCGCTGGTGTCTCCCTCCCTTGTGTTCGCATTTAACTTGCCGCCTGCTTGAAGACCCAGCATTGTCTGTTGGTGCGATTTGCAGGTTTGTCGGAGGTGCCATGAATCTGACATAATCTGCCTAGAATCTTGTTTAGGCTAGACATCCATCTCCGATGCCTTTGAATGGCTTTTTCCGCTGACGGGTCGAGAGCTCGAATCCGCTGCCATCGCCGTGTTGTCCGGGCTTTCTTCATTGTTTTGACGCTTACTTTTATTGTGTCATGGTTTTCCATTGCCATCCCTAACTTCGGATGTGCCTGGATCGCTGGTGCCGCTACGGGCCAGCCAACTATCTTCGTCCGCGCAAAAGCGGGTCATAAGGCTTGTTAGGGCTGCCATTGTCCTCGGTTTTTCCTGGCCGAGTTGTCTCGCGAGCCATTCGTCCCGGATACTGTGTTTGAAAGCCACTAAGGCTTCGGCATCCGGGCAGTCGACAATTTGATTCTTCTTAGTGAGGAATCTGTTCCAAAGCTTTCGGGCTGACTCTCCGAGCTGTTGAATTATATGACTTAAATCGTCTGCATCTGGAGGTCGGACATAAGTCCCTTGAAAATTAGCCCTAAAAGCATCTTCAAGCTCTTCCCAACTCCCAATGGATTTTTCGGGGAGGCTCTTCAGCCAGTGTCGAGCTGGTCCCTTCAACTTTAGGGGTAAGTATTTGATGGCGTGGAGATTATCTCCGCGAGCCATGTGGATATGAAGGATAAAGTCCTCGATCCATACCCCAGGGTCTGTCCTTCTGTCGTATGCTTCTATGCTCACGGGTTTGAATCCCTCTAGAAATTCATGATCTAGAACCTCATCGGTGAAGCATAGGGGGTGCGCGGCACCCCTGTATTTGGATGTGTCATGGCATTCTGACAGTTGTAGTGTTCGGTTTTGCTTCTGTGCCGTGGCTCGCTTCCTAGATCCGTAGATGGACCTGGTCATACCGGATTTTTTGTGCAAGTCTTCACGTAGATCGTGAGGTGACTTATGCGTGACATCGTTAGCAGAACTATCGGCTTGACGGGTGGCCGATCCGCTGATCGCCGCTTTATTTTTTGGTTGTATTGGCTCTATAGCCTCGCCATCGAATTTAGGCAGCAGCTTGCGCTTTTGATAGCTCTTTGTGTGGTGACCGCCACTCAGCATTTTTCTCGCAAAGGTCGAGCACTTTGTTCCATCTATCGTTGAGTGTATTTTGCGCGCCTTAAACCCTTGCTTTCGCTTCTTCAGTTCCTCGCGGTGGCAATGAGCCTTCTATGAAGGTTCTCTTGCTCCAAGTGCCTTTCCGAGATGATGTGTGCATCATCGCCCGCACCGTCTTCTTCTCCGAGACAGGTTGATTAGCTTTTACCCTTGGCGCCGCCAGATCGGACAGCCGCCCGCATTATGTTTGCCGTCCGCTAGTTCATCCTACTGTGTTGCTAGATCTATGTGGTCGTCGTTTCCTTCGGAGTCGACCGGGGTATTGTTTTTTCCTACGTTGTTTTCTTTGTTTTTGCCGAGGCGCAATTTGGAGCGGCGTCTACGTCGTCGCTTTGGTTGCTTCTCGAGGGAACTATCCTTCGCTGCATCCTACCGTTCCTCGTCATTGTCTTCTTTGGGTGTATCCACCATATATACATCGTGTGATGAGGTGGCTGTCCAGTGCCCTGTGGGCGGTGGTTTTTGTTCCTCTCCTGCATCGTCCATACCGTCGATGTCTTCGGAGTCGAAATCGAGCATGTCGGTTAGGTCGTCGACAGTGGCTATTAAGTGGGTGGTGGGTGGGGAACGAATTTCTTCGTCGTCCGCTTCCCACTCAAGCCGGACATAGTTCCACCAAGGGTATCCTGACAAGGAGAGAG
Source organism: Aegilops longissima (assembly GCA_021605205.1). NCBI lineage: Eukaryota > Viridiplantae > Streptophyta > Magnoliopsida > Poales > Poaceae > Aegilops > Aegilops longissima. The sequence goes on along the minus strand of CM038678.1, from coordinate 637,536,916 downwards.
ACCTTATGAATTTAGCACATCGCCTGTGGGCGAGTGCCGAAGATATCACGAGGAAAACTCCATGATCGGGCGCCAATCAGATTCAATAGGTACGGACGCAGGCGGTTCGGAGTTCGTGGTCGGGACGTAATCCAAGTGTCCGCAACACGGGTCCCATAGGAGGTCAAATCATTATTCGCTTTATCGCCACCGAAAAAGCGGCCTCGTGGCGGGTCCATCCACCCATCTCTGGACGGGCACTCGCCTGGATTTAGGGCCGAGAAGCCACTGTGTGATCTCCTAACGCCGTCCGACGGTAGAGTTAGGTCATGCTCGTCGTGACTGCAAGGGCGACCGATATAAGCTCGGATCCGCCAAAGATCAAATCTCCGCAGATATCGGCAAAGACAGTTTAATTTCCAAACCTCGACTGACGGCCGGGCGTGAATCCTCGATTCTGCTCCAAATGGCTGCGAAGTTGGCCCGCAGACGGTCACCGAATACGAAGATAGTCCTTGGACATTATCAATGATGTGTATCAGCAAGTACGTGACTTGTTTGTGGGACTATGCATTGTATGATAAATGTCCTAAAAGGTCCCTAGTCGAAAGGGCTGTGTGGACATGCAGCCAACTAGACTAGCATATGACACGGTTGATGGCTTGGTCTCACTAGCCATGAATCATTGGATGCTAACCGGATAATATGGGCTTGGAAAGGTCTGGTCGGATTCGACATAGTCGGATCCGAGTCGAGATAAGTCCGAGTTGGACAAACCCAATTATGAGATGTAGCGATATGTCATATGCGAGTCTCTAGTACAACATACGTTCTAAGTCCTAAGACCTGAGCTGGCACATGTACTCGAGATGGTGACAGACTTGCTTTGGGCCGACCAAATGCTACTCCGTGACTGGGTAGTTACAAAGGTAGGGTTCAGGCTTGTCTGCACTCCATGTCATGCAGACATGGTCGAGCAAGATGGGATTTGCCCTCCCACTGTGAGAGATATACTTAGGCCCTCGTGTGATCCGACCAGGATAAGCATGGCCATGCGACAAGCATTATGAGATAATCCGGATAGTGGTCGGCATCACTGGAACAAGAAAAGAGGTCGTGCTAGCACAAGGATGACAAACTCGCCTTGAGCTCGACAACATATATCATGTGGCAAAAGGAATGGAAGTGTGATGTACAGGTTCGCTAACCAGCTTCATAGTCTGCTTGGTGTTCGGCATGACTGGCAAGGGGCCGCTACCAACCGTGCAGTTCGGAGGTGATCCGAACTGTGACCAAGCCGTCTTGAACCTAAGGGGTCGCGCGTTTAAGGGAAGGAACCTACGAGGTCCGATCCGGGGACACTGGTCGGATGTCATCCGAGCTGTATCCGGATTGTGGCCGAGTAGACTTATGGGCTTTTAGGGTCCGTGCGAGGCCCAAGTGTTGAGCCCGCGACAGACGCCTATATATAGTGGAGGTGTCGCACACTCATGCGGGTTGATCACTTCGGCGCTGTCACTAGGGTTTGCATGTGTTGCGAATAGACACCTCCACTCGCCGCCAGTTGTGTGATCCGACCTAGTAGTCCGCCGCACGACATTCCTCCCGCATGCGCAGATACCGTTAAAGGCGGTGCACTTGCGCCGCTCTGGCGAACCTGTACGTGGGAACCAACGACCAGCTGTTCGAGGGAGATCGGACGAGGAGGAGATTTAACCATGCAGACGCTGCCCTCAACTCTTTCTTCAAGCTACGGCATGACAGCTGCCTAGTGGTAACAAACTGTGATCCATCTCCCGTAGCATGTTCCTGTTGTTCTGCGCATAGGAAAATTTTATTTTGCAGTCAACGTACCCTATGGTAGAACCCAACAATGGTATCTGAGCCTCTGCTATAGGATTTGGGATTCAGATCGTATGCATATTAGATATGTGGAGGTGGTAGATGAGATCTGTTGTCATTGTTGAGATCGGCTGTGTGCACGGTTGATGAGATCAACTGCACATGGAGATCGATGAGGCTATGTTTTCTGTCAATCGGGATCGATGAGGTCATGACACGATCTACCCCTACCGGTTGGTTATCCGCCATCGGGGTTAACAGTGAAACGTAAATCCGAATCGGATTCGTGATGATCGATGAGATCGGTCAGATCAGAGAATTCCGCGTGATCGGAGTTCATATGTGATCTGTGATTTCTGTAAACATGTGCACAATGCCTTGTATTTCGTACCCGACACACAAACCGGTAGAATGCGATTCTATGCATAACTTTATTTTGCAGGTTTGATGTGAATAGTATGGGTCATGTGTATGTGATGCATGTGTGTAATTTATACATGGCTCACAATATGTTTGTCACCGACAGAGCCAAAGTGCTGTCATTATATTGTATAATGACCTGCGTGTCGACTTGTGACTCTATGTAAAATTCATTACTAGATGTAATAGTTGGATAATAGAGATCAGGTTGGTGGTTTACGTCCGGCGTGACAAACAAGATAGAGTTCCTAGATGGTCATCGGAGTCGAGCCGACCGAAGAACGCCCATGAAGGAGCCATACTATTTCACAATATATGTTTATTTGTGATTGTTATGCTTCTTGTTTTCTATGCATGTTAGAATGGTAGAAAGATCCCTTATGAATATCAAGCGAATTGCCATCCCCGATGTTGCACCTTCGCACGTCAAGTACGTCTAGTAGTGGGCTCATAAAATTGAGGTGCTGCTGGGTGTCCTTCAACTGAAGAGTTCGTGTCGGACACGGACATGCACTGCATCCGGTTAACTTGACAAGGCTATCAAACTGGTTTTGGGCCTTGTGGCAAAGAAGGTTTGGGGCCGGGGTAAGAGATACCTTCCCGACCGACAGGAGTCGTATAGAGATATGATTAGCAAGGAGTTTCTTACTGGATAGGCATGTTGTCTAGTAGTGATGCTAAAGCTCACTAGTCGCATGTGCTAGTCGGATCCTGAATCACTGAAAGTTTGCGGAGGGATGCCAACTTCAGTGAGAGTATTTTTGTTTAAGGCTAGAATTACTCTACAAAAACACATTGCTTAGTGATTGCATATTTTCTGTTATAGATCAATGGCACCACCTGCTCAACCCAACTTTGCATTTAAATCAATTCTGGAAAAAGATAAACTGAATGGAACAAACTTTACCACCTGGTAAAGAAATCTGAGAATTCTTCTCAAACATGATAAAAAGGTACATGTTCTATAGGATCCACTTCCACAGGAACCTGCCGATAATGCTAGTGCCACAGCTAAGAATGCCTACCAGAAACTCGTTGATGAATCAACGGAGATCTGCTGTCTGATGCTGGCTTTTATGGAGCCCGATTTGCAACAGCATTTCGAAAATGTTGAGGCTTACAATATGATCGAGAGTCTCAAGAGCATGTTTCAGACATAGGCTAGGACCGAAAGGTTCAACGTCTGGCGATCCTTGAAGGATTGCAAGCTGAAGGAAGGTGATCCACTGAGCCCACATGTGATCAAGATGATCGGATATGTGCAAGCTTTGGATAGGTTGGGCTTCCCGCCTTGGATGAGCTGGCTACGATGCAGTTCGGGCTCTCTTCCGCTTAGCTATGGGGCGCCTCATCTCGAACTATCATATGCACGACATGGATAAGAAGCTCACTGAATTGCATGGGATGCTCAAAGTGGCAGAGCAGGATATTAGGAAAGGCACGCATCAAGTTTTGATGGTGCAGAAATCGGCTAAGTTCAAGAAGAGTTGGTCTAAGAAGAAGGCTAAGGCAAAGGGCACGGAGACGTTAACCTCTGCCGCTGCGCCGATGTCTGGACCGGACTCGAAGACTATTTTCTATCATTGCAAGGAGACCGGTCATTGGAAGAGGAACTGTAGCAAGTGGCTTGCAGAGCATATCAAGAACGCCGGAAATGCTTCTTCAGGCAAAGGTAAACTTTTTGCATATGTTATAGACATTTACCTTGCTGACATACCTAGTAGCTCTTGGGTATTTGATATCGGATCGGTTGTTCATATTTGCAACTCGATGCAGGGGCTGGTAAGAACTAGGCGTGTGGCACAAGGGGAGATTGACATCAGTGTCGGCAACTAAGCAAGAGTTGTTGCGTTGGAGGTCGGCACGATGCAGCTCCAGCTTCCTTACGGATTTATTTTGGAATTGAATAATTGTTCTTACATTCCTGCACTTAGTCGGAACATTATTTCTACCTCATGATTGATGAGTCAGGGTTATGAATTCAATTTAAAGGAAAATGGTTGTTCCTTTTATTTGAATGGTATGTTCCACGGCTATGCACCCATTGTTGATGGGCTATTTATATTGAATCTGGAACAAGAACCGGTCTACAACGTGAATGTCAAGAGGCATAAGCCTAATGAGATAAATCCGACATACTTCTGGCATTGCCGGCTTGGACACATTAGTCTGAAACGGGTGAACAAGCTCCATGATGATGGACTCCTAACTTCGTCCGACTTCGGGTCATTCGAGACATGTGAATCATGCTTGCTCGGCAAGATGACTAAGTCTCCTTTCGCAAAGAGTTGCGAGAGGGCGCCCGAGCTATTGGAGATTATACATAGTGATGTGTGTGGTCCAATGAGCACAACTGCCAGAGGCGGCTATCAGTACTTCGTGACTTTTACCGACGACTTGAGTAGATATGGATATATCTATTTGATGAGGCACAAGTCAGAAACTTTTGAAAAGTTCAAAGAGTTTCAAAACGAAGTTGAGAATCAGCTCGGCAAGACTATAAAGCTTCTACGATCTGATCGTGGAGGTGAATACATGAGCCAGGAGTTTGATGATCATCTAAAAAGCCGAGGTATAGTACCTCAGCTCACACCTCCGGGTACGCCATAGAGAAACGGCGTGTCGGAACGGAGGAATCGTACCTTGTTGGACATGGTTCGATCTATGATGAGCAAATCGGTTTTACCCTTGTCACTCTGGGGATACGCTCTAGAAACTGCAGCTTTCACACTTAACAGGGTACCATCAAAATCCATAGACAAGACACCACATGAGATGTGGACCGAAGACACCCAGTTTGTCTTTTTCTAAAGATTTGGGGTTGTGAAGCATTTGTCGTTTACTTATGTCGCATAAGCTTACACCCAAATCGGATAAGTGCATATTCGTGGGATATCCGAGGGAAACCTTGGGATATAGCTTCTACAACCGGGAAGAGAACAAAGTGTTTGTTGCTCGGAACGGGGTTTTCCTTGAGAAAGAGTTTCTCAGTCAAGAGGCCAGTGGGAGCACGGCCCGACTCAAAGAAATTCGAGGACCAATCGGGGACGGCTCGGCTGATGATGAGATCATACATGAGTCAGTCAGGGAACCCGTAGTGGAAGCGGCACCGGAACCACGGAGGTCGGAAAGATTGCGTAGAGTGCATGATGTATTGTTGCTAGAAAGTGACGAGCTGGCCGCGTATGCGGAAGCGATGGTGAGCCTAGATTCCGAGGCATGGCTGGAGGCCATGAGATCCGAGTTAAAGTCCATGGATGAGAATCAAGTCTGGGACTTGGTTGATCTGCCGCCTGGCGTAACGGCCATTGGTTGCAAATGGGTCTTTAAGAAGAAACCCGATGTGGATGGAAATGTTCAGATCCACAAAGCTCGGCTTGTGGCTAAGGGTTATGGACAAGTTCAAGGAATTGACTATGATGAGACTTACTCGCCGGTAGCGATGCTGAAGTCGGTGAGGATACTACTAGCTATAGCTGCATATTTCGATTACGAGATATGGCAGATGGATGTCAAGACGGCTTTCCTTCACGGAAATTTAATCGAGGACGTGTATATGATACAGCCCAAGGGTTTTGTCGATCCGACTAGCACTAGTAAGGTATGCAAGCTCAAGAGATCCATTTATGGGTTGAGGCAAGCATCTCAGAGTTGGAACATTCGTTTGATGAGGTTGTCACTGGTTCCAGTTTCATCAAAAGCGAAGAGGACTCTTGTTTATACAAGAAGTTAAGTGGGAGCTTGATAGTGTTCTTGATCTTGTATGTGGATGACATACTACTGGTCGGAAATGATGCTTCGATGCTGAACTCGGTCAAGGAGTCATTGAATGGAAAGTTTTCGATGAAGGACCTTGGTGGGGCAATGTACATTTTAGGCATTAAGATCTATAGAGATAGATCGAGGAGGCTTCTCGGCTTAAGCCAGAGCATGTACCTAGATAAAGTGTTGAAGCGGTTCAACATGAGTGAGGCGAAGAAAGGGTTCTTGGCACTCTCACATGGTATAAGGCTAAGCGAGACTCAGAGTCCTTCGACATCTGATGAGCAAAGCAGGACGAGTTGGATTCCGTACGCCTCGGCAATCGGATCCATCATGTATGCCATGATATGTACAAGGCCAGATGTTGCTTTTGCAATAAGCCTAACAAGAAGATACCAAGCCAACCTAGGAGAGAGTCACTGGGCAGCGGTAAAGACTATTTTGAAGTACCTGAAAAGGACTAAAGAGATGTTCCTAGTTTATGGAGGTCAGGAAGAGCTCGTCGTAAGGGGTTACGCCGATGCTAGTTTACATAGATGATTTTCGATCACAGTCCGCATTTGTGTACGTCATGAACAGAGGAGCAGTGAGCTGGATGAGTTCCAACCAAGATACGGCGGCCGATTCTACCACAGAAGCCGAATACATTGCGGCTTGTGAAGCTTCAAAGGAAGGTGTTTGGATCCGAAACTTTTTGGATGATCTTGGTATATTCCCAGCCTCGATAAAACCATTGGACCTTTATTGTGATAATTCTGGTGCCATCGCACAAGCCAAGGAGCCGAGGATCACCACAAGGTCAGACACATAGATCGGAAATATCACCTGATCTGAAAGATCGTGAAGAATGGTGATGTAGAGTTATGCAAAATTAACACAGCTGCAAATGTTGCAGATCCATTGACTAAGCCGCTTCCACAACCCAAGCATGAGGGGCACATTAGAGCTATGGGCATTTGATGTCTATTTGATTGACTCTAGTGCAAGTGGGAGACTGTTGGAGATATGCCCTAGAGGCAATAATGTATGATGATATTTCCTATGTGTTTATGAATAAAGATAGTCCTTGGACATTATCAATGATGTGTATCAGCAAGTACGTGACTTGTTTGTGGGACTATGCATTGTATGATAACTGTCCTAAAAGGTCCCTAGTCGAAAGGGCTGTGTGGACGCGCAGCCAACTAGACTAGCATATGACACGGTTGATGGCTTGGTCTCACTAGCCATGAAGCATTGGATGCTAACCGGATAATATGGGCTTGGAAAGGTCTGGTCGAATTCGACATAGTCGGATCCAAGTCGAGATAAGTTCGAGTCGGACAGACCCAACTATGAGACGCAGTGATATGTCATCTGTGAGTCTCTAGTACAACATACGTTCTATGTCCTAAGACCCGACCTGGCACATGTACTCGAGATGGTGACAGACTTGCTTTCGGCCAACCAAACGCTACTCCGTGAGTGGGTAGTTACAAAGGTAGGTTTCAGGCTTGTCAAGAGCCATGCTGTGAGACATGGTCGAGCAAGATGGGATTTTCCCCTCCGACCAGGAGAGATATACTCTGGGCCCCTCGTGTGATCCGACCAGGATAAGCATGGCGATGCGACAAGGATTATGAGATAATCCGGATAGTGGTCGGCATCACTGGAATGAGAAAAGAGGTCGGGCTAGCACAAGGATGACAGACTCGCCTTGAGCTCGACAACATATATCATGTGGCAAAAGGAATGGAAGTGTGATGTACAGGTTCGCTAACCAGCTTCATACTGCTTGGTGTTCGGCATGCCTTGCTAGAGGCCGCTACCAACTGTGCAGTTCGGAGGTGATCCGAACTGCGACCAAGCCGGCTTGAACCTAAGGGGTCGCGCGCTTAAGGGAAGGAACCTACAAGGTCCGGTCCGGGGACACTGGTCGGATGTGATCCGAGCTGTATCCGGATTGTGGCCGAGTAGACTTATGGGCTTTTAGGGTCCGTGCGAGGCCAAAGTGTTGAGCCCGCGACGGACGCCTATATATATCGGAGGTGCCGCACACTTATGTGAGCTGATCACTTCGGCGCTGTCACTAGGGTTTGCATGTGTTGCGAATAGACACCTCCACTCGCCGCCGGTTGTGTGATCGGACCTAGCAGTCCACCGCACGACGTTCCTCCAGCACGCGCGGATACCATTAGAGGCGGTGCACTTGCGCCGCTCCGGTGAACCTGTACATGGGAACCAACGACCGGCTGTTCGAGGGAGATCGGACGAGGAGGAGACGAACCACGCGGACACGCTGCCCCAACTTTTCTTCCGCAGTACGGCACTGCAGCTAGTGGTAACGAACTGTGACCCATCTCCGTAGCTTGTTCCTATTGTTTTGCGCATAGGAAAATTTTAATTTGCAGTCAACGCACCCTACGGTAGAACCCAACAATAACCCGTTAACAGGCCCGACCAATGGGGATTTTCCACGTGTAAAATCATCATTGGTTGGAGGAAACACGTGTCGGCTCACAGTTGGGACAGATGTCGTCCACTCATTGGACCCAAAGCGCCAATCATACGTCGACACGTGGCACGGCCCAACAGAGGCCCATTCCTATGAAAAGGCCGACCTGTTTGACATGGTCAAATGGTGGCGGGCCGGCCCACGGCAAGCATATGAACGACCTGTTCACATATAGCCCATTTACAGCCCGCTAACCCAGGGCCCGTTTATGGCCTACCCGAATTAGGCCCAGTAGCGTCATCTGGGCCGTCCAATATAATTCCAACCCGTTTTAACTTCCGGCCCATGTATTAGGCCCATGACGTCTTTCGGCCCATATGAGGCCCTTATTACTTTCGGCCCATTAATGACCCGTGGTAAAACTGGCTCGTAATGAATAGTGGATCACTTTATACCCATTAACGGCATGTGGTGAAACTGGGCCGTAATGAATAGTGTATCACTTTATACCCATTAACGACCCATTATTCCGTTGGGCCGTTTCCAGCCCATGTTATCTTTCGGCCTTCTCGGGGCCCATTTATTCTTGGGCTCATTTCCACATTTGTTTACTTATGGCCCATTATCGCTATTTTTCGCTTAGGGCCAAATTCAGCCCGTGGTTACATTCGCCGCCAGGTCTGTTGTACGCTAATGCTTTCATAGCGCCATCAAAATACGACCGATTAACGACGGCCCGTTATGGTCGGCCCATGAACGGACAATTTCAACTCTAGCCCATTTACGGCCATAATGTGGTCTATTATTGGCCCATGTTTGGCCAACCGATCATACGGCCGGTAGAAGGCCCATTGATCATACGGCCCGTAGAAGGCCCATTGATGATACGGCCCATAGAAGGCCCATTGTGTCTATGGCCCGTATAAGGCCCATTGTTTCTACGCCATGCAGAAGGCCCATTGTTTCTACGGCCCTTAGAAGGCCCATTGTTTCTACGGCCCGTAGGAGGCCCATGTTAACTATAGCCAGTGGGCATCAAAGTTCGCCACCAGTGCAAATATAGGGAACACCCTACACTATACAAAAATGGCTTGCTATTTTCTTCAGCCGGTGGCTGCACGTTAAGAACAAATTTTGTATTGCACCAAAACAAATTACAACTATAAAACAAAATGAAGGTTGGCATAAAAGTTAACAGTCTAGCAGTAAATGCACCACCAGAAGTTCAGAAGCTCAGTTCATCTGACCTGACTGTTACATTTTCATGTTGTATTGTCCGATGGAGCACCATAACCTTTGCCTTTAGTTCTCCTAGGCTCATGAACAACATAACAAATGTCTGATAGTCTGGTTTCAATACCATGCATATCTTGACAACATCGAACAATGTCTCTCCTTGTTTCACAAAGGGTCTCTGTTAGGGAATGGACTTGTGTCTGGAGCGCAGATACAACATTGTTTTGAGCTTGCATATCTTGATCATGAGGCAGTTTGGACGAGATTTCCTTGACAACCAAGCCAGTATTATGCAGGAACGTGCTTTTGGCACTTTTAGTGGACGACATCGACCCACTACAAAGAAGAGCGACATTGCGGTTATAGTTGCCTCGCCACCTTCGTAAGGTGGCGGTTCCACCATTTTTTCCATAGCTCGCTGAAAAGTTGAGGTTTTACATTAGTAGTACCGTAATGTAAGATATTAAGGAGGCAGCAAAACCAAACAAAATAGCTTTGGTCTATATACGTAACTTATTCTCGTGAACCCATGTAAAATAATAGTTGTATTTTATTGCAAAGTACATAATAAAACCAGGTTCCAAACATATGACCATGTACCATCGCTAATGTATTGTCTATTTCTTCACATTTTATTGAGGGCTAAGGATAAAGAGACGAAATTTATAATACGGTAAGCATAGTATGACATCATTCATATCACAAAACAACTGAGAACAGACAAACAGGCAATTGTAACGTTGTGTGGGCAAGTCCAGCACGGAACTAGATTACAGGTCAAGATCAAAGGAACATCACTCCTCTCTTTTAAACCTTGTAAGGTGCAATGATACGCTAAGACAATTGTGTTAAAAATTGAAAAGAGTAATAGACATTGGTTGGAAACCATGCAGTTCAAGGCACAAGTTAGAGTAAGTAGTAGTTAAAAGGCATGAGGTTAAGGACTTACAACAGCGGCTTTGACTGGTGTAGTCATGCCCTTCTTCTTGCTAGTGTGACAGTCCTTGAAGATTTCCACAACATTTGGTTCAGGTACTTTTTGGTCCTTGCAGGCTTTCCTCTGCATTTGGAACAAGTCAATATAGATATGATAGTATGGTACAGCGAAAAGAATGAAACAGCGGCTAATTACAAGAGCCTCGCAGTTTGCAATATAGCTACGAGATCCTGTCGTTTGTTGGAATTTCACTTTCGTGCGGTTGGCTTTGTTCTTTGAACAGTTCACCTACAAGAAGATAGATTTGTGTGGCACATGCGTAAATAGGACTTCAACATGTGATTCGATCACATATATATAATGTACCTGATACTTTGGATCGGACCAGTGTTTAAAGAGGCCTCTCCAGTCTTCATCAGATATATTTTCCACTGGAGATGTTTGGGAAAGTTCACTGTTAGCCTTGCCTTCAAAGTGAGTTTTCCTCAAGTTATACCGATCTTGTCATGAGAGCAGACTTGAAAACATGGGTGCAAGCTTGTCTAGTTGCATCATCTTGGCTATCCAACTTGAACCTCATCTGTTGAAAATTATGGGAGTCTCATTATCATCAACCTAGAAAGTATTGGACAGAGCAAGCCGATATTACTAGTTTCCATACATAACCATACTTATAGATAAATGGTCGAGGAAGGTGTTGGACTGGGTTTCGTCTTTGTCATTCCTGTACTGAATCCATGTTGGGAGGATACGTACATGACACCTAACAGCAACCCCTGCGTCTGATACTAACTTGGCTGAATCTGTAGCATCACGTGGCCTTTTTAAACCTGCCTCAAAATGGATCTCCATTCTTCCCCCTCTAGATTTAGTTAACCTATCGAGCATGATCCCTGATGTTTGTTTCCTCTTGCGCCTAGGTGCTAGTCCAATAACAAACATAGGAAGTGTTAGTGTACATCAAACTGTGAGACTACATATAAAGAAGCATGAAACTGTAACTTGACTCCAGCAACTACCTTCTTGTTGTTGAAGCTCACAAAGTTCATCTGATCTTGCCAACTCATCTTGTGTCAAGAGTGCTTCAGAAGTAGTGTCAGGTGGCAAGGGAGCTTGGGAAAGTGCTGCTAGCTGAGTTGACCAATGAGTAAATCGTGCAGCTCGTGGTACTGTGGAAGGTGTTGCAACAACTAGGGTTGTCTCTGCTTGTTTGGTGGCAGCTATTTGTTTCTGTTTGGCTTGTTCCGCAGCTCGTTTAGCACGGGATACCCTGTCGGTACAATTTTCCGCTGGACTTTGACCTTCTATTGCACCATCAGTACTAGCAGAATCTGCAGGATTCTTCCACTTCCCTTTCTCTGTCATTCTGTCTTGCTTCCTCTTGCTCTGTGCCATGTTAAGTCAAGCCGACAAGAAAAACGAATAACAATTTAGTTCTTCAGAACAAATTGATGCGTGATACAGAAGAACTGAACTTTGATGTTAGACAACCACATGATAGGAGGATGTAATATGTAAGAAAAAAATGACGGCATGAGATAACCAGAACTATGATGTGTAAACTAAGCAGAAGACATTTCACTAAATTAGAAACAATGCAATGGAAGGTAGACACCATATGAAAGATGCTACAAATATCGCTCTGCCAAGTTAACAGTGTCTCATCATAAATGCCATTTAAACAAATGTAATACAGTACAAGAAATCAATCATATGCAAGATGCAAACAACATCACACTATCAAGTTAAAGGTCTCTCGTCATTAGTGCCATTGCATATTCACATCTTATGATATGTAAACTAAGGAGAAGGCATTTCAACAAATTAGAAGCAATGAAAGCTAGACACCATATTAAAGATGCAACGAATACCACTCTACCAAGTTAAAATTGTCTCGTCATAAGTGCCATTTCAACAAATTAGTAGTACAAGCTAGAAAAGAATGCGAGAAGTAACCTATATCACACTACGAAGTCAAACGTGTCTTATGATAAGTGATTGTTGCAGGTTACACAACAGTAGTAATTTGATGTAAGAACATGGTGTGATAGACAGATATTGGATGTTCTAGAAACAGGAACACGTGTCTTATTCAAGTATAATGTGTAAACTAAGCAGATGGAATTCAACAAAATTAGAAGCAATACAAGCTAAACATCACACATAACATGCAACCACCTATAACAGTGCCAAGTTAGAGGGAGCACCGGTGATGGTGCACTAGGGGAGACGTGCTCATCATAAACACAACTACGTTGAGTGTCTATGCATGTGTTGTCTTGGAAATCATCTTGGGGGATGGAGGGTAGAGATCTAGAGGCCCTCCATTTGGAAGGAGCACCTTTATCCACTGCCTTGCTAACTTCCTTCCGCTTTATTGATTTTGAATTGTCAAGTAAAACCGACAAGAAAAAACATTAAAATTCTCTCTTCAGAACTCATTCATGCATGATACCGACAATCACTACTTTGATGTAAGGCAAACTCATGATACCAGGATAGAATATGTACAAAAAACAGGACGGCATGGCATGTTCACAACTGTTTGTGTAAACTAAGAAGAAACCATTCCAACAAATAAGAAGCAATGCAAGCTAGACACCACTTGAAAGATGCAACCAATATGGCTCTGCCAAGTTAAAAGCGTCCTATCATAAATGGAATTTCAACAAATTAGAAGCAGCACATGCTATAAATCATATAAAAGATGCAACCAATATCGCACTGCATATACTAAAGGTGTCTCGTCATATTGATTGATGCGGGATACAAAAAAACAATAGTTTTATGTAAGGACATGCTTAATAGACATATGTACTATGTACTAAATACAGGAAGGCATGTCACATTAACAGGTATAATGTATAAACTAAGCAGAATAGCACATGCAGTTTAACCAGATTGGAAGAATTACAATCTGGACACCATACGCAAGATGCAACCAAATATCACGCTGCCAAGTTAGAGCAAGCACCTGCGATGCTAGTGTAGGGGAAATGCGGTAATCAACTACAGAGCTACGTTCACTATCTTCATCTAGCCTTGCTGTTTCTTGAGAATCATGTCGGGAGGCTGACGCTGCATTCTTTAAATGAGGAGTAATCTACTTGCCTGACTGCCTCATCATAAATGATTGATGAGGGATACACAAGAACATTAGTTTGATGTAAGAACATGGTTAATACACAGATGTACTAGCATGTACCAAAAACAGAAAGGCATGTCATTTTCAAAGGTATAATGTGTAAGCTAAGCAGATGCAATTTAACCAAATTGGAAGCAATACAAGCTAGACATCCGGCTGGAGTGGTGAGCATGATCATCTAGGACCTGAGAGCCTGGTGGGAGGCGGGTTGCTTCGCCACCATCGCGGATTTTAGGTGGCTTCGGTGATGCCTCTCTTTCTTGGGCTTGTCACCGGCTCGGCCGCCTTACGACTAACTATTTGTCTTCCGGTGCTCACGGATGGTGGTTCATGCAAAAATATCTTTCCTTATCTTAATAAAGACCGACTTCGGCCTTTTGAATACAAGCTAGACACCATATGGAACATGCAACCACATATGACACCGCGAAGTTAAAGCAAGCACCTGGGATGGTGGTTCATTGTGAGCGAGGTCATCAACTCCAGAGCTACGTTTACCATCTCCATCTGCTGACACTGCACACCTATTATAAGGCTGAAACGTGTCTGGCCTATCCGGGTACGACGCTAGAGTGACTTCTCTCTTTTCTTTTTTGCTTCTCTCATAGCAGCAGAGTCTGAAATACCCTTCCATAAAAGCACAATAGTGAGAGTATGGGTGAAGTGTGTGCAGAACTAGTGCACTGTAAAAGTAGCAGATAGCAGGTGGCTGAAAAATAAATGACAGGAGACATATATATAATAGCTCTACAACATTGCATGGCAAACAAAATTAGATTCTACTCCATATGATTTTGTAATATATGAGCACAGGAAATGTAGGTACTCCTCCAGCACACCACCACATGTGGTCATATCAAGATAACAGTCGACTGAAAATAAATAGGTTAGTCGATTTTTTTAATGAACCGTCCGATCTATATGGAACAGGCAGATGGCCTTCGTCTACCTCCCGCCAGTCACTATTGACGATCTTTCTCGAACCGCGAGCGACCACCGGCCCAGACCCCTGCCTCCATCGCCCCGCCCTCCCCTCGACCTCAGACCACCGCCGTGCTTGGCAGTGCCCCCAGAAAAGCCCTTTAATCCCGGCCTACCTCCAGATCGGGCGCCAGTAGCTCTAGGCCCCACACGCCCCTAAGATAAACACCTAGGCGCTGCTTCCCCGGCGTCCCACAGAACCGGAAGCGCCCCTTGTTTCAAAGAGAGGAGGACGTGCCAAAAAATCTCAAGTTGGCGCGTCTTTTTTTCTTACTTTCCCTTATGTTGGTCATTAGAGGCATTTCACCCCTAACCACAACTCATCCGCTGATTCTTCAACATCAGTCGGTTCGGACCTCTGCTTAGGAGGAGACTGACTCTGACCTTTCAAAGCCCTATCTCATCTGGTTGACAGTAGAGGCGGACTAGCGCCTGTTACGCTGGGGAATGCTTCCGTTAATTGGGAATCAACTGACCAGGAATTGAAATTCAGGGGGGTGACGGACCTCTAGCTAAGGTGAAATAGTATATGAGGAGAAACCTTGTGCATCACGAGTTACTAGGAACATCTAGTATCAAGAAGAAACGATCAACTAGTGTCTTCTGTGGGATGAATACCGTGCAAGTAGACACGTAAGATTTGCACGAATAAGGGAAGAGGAGTTCCATTTTGGTTGCCGGTGTGGTCGCCTCCACATGTGACGCCAATCTTCTTCTTTTTGCCGGGCAAACCGATGTTCTGGAGGAGGGTGCAGGCTTGGACGAACCCATGGCCAAATTGTTGACTGTGTTGCCGTGGCCGTATGTCAGCGGAGGGGAAGCAGATCCAAGGCGGCGAAGGACGGTGTAGCAGGAATAACTCCGGTGCGGTGGAGGGTGCCGAAGTTGGAGCGGCAGCGGTGAGGCGCACGACGGCGTGGTTGAACTGGCTCGGGTACGGACAGCACGACCTCGGCTTCAAATACTAGCCGTGGAGGGTGTTGCGGTTGAGGTTGCGGTGAACGAAGACGTCGGGGTATCGGCTCCGGCGTAATGGAGGAGGGCGGCGGTTGATGAGTGGAATGGGGTGGCTGACGAAGGACGCTGGGGTTTCGCGGCTGGTGGAGAGGTAGTTTTTGTGCCCACGGAGTACGAATGGGGAATCAGACGGGTGGGCGGGGGGAGGAGGGAGAACCATGTTTCGGTCTAGGACGTGCTTGTTTTTGGCTTTTTTGAATAGAAGATGGGACGCGCTTGTTTGAAATTTGTGGAAAGTGCAAACTTTGCCCCCCTCTTAAATTGCGGACCTTCTGCGGGTCGAGGGTAGGATGGTAATCCCAGGTGTCCCAAATAGTGGGCGGGAGTGATTTCGGCCGCGCGCATGTGTGCTTAGGCGGCCGTTGTGTATGAATGTTTTTCGGAGGTGGTTGCGTGGCGTCTAGATGAAGCTACAAACCTACCCCGGTTTATACCTTTGGACGTCGGGCCGGTAGGTTTCACGGGTCGGAGTTATTAGAAAAGTAATTTCCTTGTACAACCAAACATTGGTCTCACGCGGTTTCGGGCGAGTAGAGGCTATTTTGGCGCTTCGTTTAAAATTTTGAAACACAAGCATTCACGTTTAGAGTACTCTTGAACTTTGAGGATTGACCTAAATAGACAACGTTAAATTTGACCTTGTATGTTTGAAAACCTCATTAAATTATCCGCTTCTTTTTGTAATTCTGACACTTGAAAATCCTATAACTACGATTATTTTGGAATGGAGGAGCTAAATTTGAATCTATTTTGTACACGACTACATATGCTATTATGTACAAAATCAGAGCAAAGATTGGTGCCCCCGTAATTTTGGTATGATTTACAAATGCCATGATATCAAATTCAAATAATTGAATGGACTTCATGTTGAATTCGACTTTTTTCAAACCACCTTAAGTTGAATTCAAATGTATGCTAGTTCATAGGTAGCTATTTATAATGTTCATTGTGTAACTTTCGTATGTATAATGTGGTTTACACACACAACATGAACTATAATCACGTTTATATTCGATTGCTAAAGCGATGCATTGTCTGGAGTTCAAAATACTAACAATGTGGCTCAATTATTTTGAATAATAACATAGCTCAAATTCGATAGAATCTAGATGTCTGATGGATCAATGACCGTTCCTTACGCGAATTGCAAATATCATGATCCCATCCTAATATTTGGATACAATTTATATCTTTAATCAATGTGTACAGTAGTCTTGTACGTGTAGTTTCACTCCCCATCGGTGGTCTATCACACATGCTCACACACTCTCTCCCGAGGTGCCTTTCTCGCACACATGCTCTCGATATAACCCTCCCTCCCTCTCGTAACCATTTACGACTGTTTTCACTAACCTTTATCACAAGAACTCTTCCTCTCGCAAGCATACACACGCACAATCCCCATCGACCCTTTCTATATACATAGACCTGCCTACGTGTCTCCTGTACGCACATTATCTTTAGGCCTGTCTCTCACGCATTGTCTCACACCTCTCTTCCTAATCGACGAGTATGATTCTTGCAGAGCATTCTGCATGCGATGCCCCTTAAAGTTAGGTTGGATGAATAGTAATATCGTAGATAAAGGGTTACCTTATTCCAAGAACCTAGGGTTACAAATCCTAGACGGCTTTGTCAGTGGACATAGAGTCCTTCACAATTATGCTATCTTTGTCTTGTACGACTAGTCATCCATGGTTCTCCCTAAATGCGTCATGGGCCGACCAATGTGGCGCAGGACAGAACTGAACGAAGGGACTCACCTCGACCCACTGGACCTCACGCGGTGACACACCCTCTGCCCCCACGTCTTGTTATCTTCTCACACCCACACATACCAACACAGACACCACACACACAAAAATATCCTCCTGGTGCCTCTATCCACTCCCCCCTTGCATATACACACTCACGGGAATCTCTCACGTGACGTCATATTCGTCCCTCTCTCTCTCTAGACCACTCTCATTTCTCGTGCCATCTCTCCCATGCTCCACCCCCCCCCCCCCCGCCGGCCCCTCTATCCATGCCTCTCTCGAATACGTAACACACACATACCTCTCTAGGCCCTGCCAAATGCATCAACTACACATTCACACATGTTACATCGCGTACCCCATTGATCTAAAAAGCCCTCTCTTCACGTTTATTTCGCATACAATATTCCTTTTGAATAAAGTGTAGCCAAAAAAAATAGAATTTCTACATATATACAACATTACAGAGTTATATGGAGTATGAACGCTTGCATTGCATGGTGCCCACAATGAAATTTATTCTGCACTGTGAATTTGTATATTTTTATACTATATATAAAGTTAGTCATAATGAAGATAAACGAAGAGCATCTCTCTCTCCATCGCATACCCCCCCCCCCTCTACGCCCCTTTCACGTACGCACACAAACTATTTCCAGGTCCTCTAAAAGTAAGCCCCCAGCACATTCATGCATGTTTCATCTCTCTCACGCGATATATATGGTGACGATCATTATATTTGAAGCGAATGCACGAGATGTACATTGGACTTCAGAATCCACTCATTACGGTCACCATTTACTTTTTGTGGTTATTATATAGTCAGGGGCTCACTGTACAACTCTGTTTTTGCTCAAGACACGATTAGTTGACCAGTTAAACGCTCCACGTGGCACCTAGTGTTGCATCACATTATCTCACTACCATCAGGCCCACCTGTCGACTTGTATCTACTCTACATCTACACTCTTATAAAATACTAGCAAGATGCCCATGCGTCGCACGGAACATCAAGATGCATTTGTATGAGTAGTTTATCTTGTGGGAGAAAAGGATGAACAAGGGAAGGCCTTATTTGCAAGTGTGGAGAGGGGTGTGGCTATCTTTTTGCAAAATTGCTATAGTTTCCTTCCTATCCGTCAGATATAGATCAGATGGCCCATATTGCAGGATGGCAGGCACACGATGATCACCGATTATGCTTTTTATAAGAGTAGGGATAAAATACACTCTTATAAAAAAACAGAGTTGGTGATGATGGTGTGCCTGCCATCCTGCAATATAGGCCGTCCAATTTATATCTGATGGATAGGAAAGAAACTATGACAATTTTGCAAAAAGGTACCCACACACCTCTCCATATTTGCAAATAAGGCCTTCCCTCGTCCATCATTTTCTCTCACAAGATAAACTAGTCATACAAATGTATCTTGATGTTACGTGCAACGCACGGGCATCTTGCTAGTAAGAATGAAAACAAACGACAAAAAAATATTGGACGGTGGTTCGAAGTCATGACCGCGGGCACAACGGACAAGGTGGCCTTGTATTGGTATGTTGAACCGTATGTTTTAACACACAGGAGCTGGTGTGGTGATTATACACACACGCACGCATGCACACGAACTGCATGCATGCAACACTCATACGAAAACATGCACCCACGCACGCACGCAACACTCAGACGTACACACGCAGCCACGCACGCACGCAACAATCACACACACACACGCACGCATGCATGCACACACCAGTACACCACACGACTAACACACACTCTCACGCTCAAGTGCTCAACCTACACGTGCATGCGCACACATTAGGCCGTGACAGACACATACACAACCAAGTGATTCCCGCGCACGGGGTGGAGTCTTGTCGCGCCTGCGTAAATTTGTGTTTATCTGACCTTTTCCCTATGCAAAGTAATAGGTGGTACCCACAAGGAATGCGGTCAATTTAACTAGTCAACGTGGTGCCACACAGACTATTTGGCCGGTCAACAAAGTGCAATCCGATGCTGGACCGTGAGCAAGTGACCGTATAATCACCGCAAAATGTATATAGTGACTGTAATCAGCTTATTCTGAAGTTTGGTGAATGTATTACACTTTTCTCTCTGTAGGCCCTTCAAAACTACATCTCTACACGTTCTCGCATGTTACATCTAACAACTATGCAATACAGCACTACTACTACACTCTAACACAATAAATCATATGTGTTATTAGTTTTACTAGATATCATATTGTTACTTAATTATTCAGTTTGCATACATTAAAATTGCCTTCGAAATGTATGGCCAGTATCATATACCGCTGGAAAAATCCACCCTTTCTGTTTAATCGGGTTTATATCAATGGATCGTGCGAAACAGCAAAACTATAGTACTATATACAGTACAAGTGACAGTTCACTGGGTCGTCGTGTCGTGTACTCCTCCGTCGTAAGAGTGGAGCGCTCGCTTTCATAAATCTTCTAGTCCCTTTCACCAACATGTGGGACATCAAGCTACCGGGTCCACGTGTCATACCGGAATACAGTGCAGAGCAGCCGGGGTGAAGCACCCAGTCATGGCGCCGGCGTAGTAATGAGCAATGAGGCGTCAAATCACAAAGCAGCACCTTTCCCGCAGTTAAGTTGGAGGGACGAAGTAATAATGCTAAAAAAGAAGAAGTTGGAGGGATGAAGCAACCATCATTTCACTCGTTGCTGAATCCGCTTCTCCCTCATCTTCTTGAAGTTAACCACATGTTGCTTTTGTCGTTGTTCTGCCTCATGTGGGAAGCGGATCGGCTTGGTAAAGCACTGACACGTGGGACCGCATGTTTGCAAACCGCCAGGACAACTTCCTCTAAAAATAAGAAACCTCCCCGCCATCCGCGCGGCAAAATCACCTCCTTTTTTACTAATCTTGATTCTATAATTTTTTAGATCAATATAATTGAGATTTGTATAGATAGCACACATGAGCAAAACCAAGTGGTACGGTTAAGGGCATCCACAATGTGTAGCCAAATGTGAAAATAGCTTTTGGCATCGTGGGAACCATTGTGGACGGTGTTGCCAAAGCCAAAAGGATGGAACCGAAGCTCCCTGATTGATTGATTGAAGGAATAGAAAAATGCAACGTCTCTCCTCTTTCTCCCGTGCTTGGACGCATGTACAGTATAGAGGACATAGTCTACTACCCTGTCCCTTCTATCACAAATCACAAAGCACGGACGAAGCAACCATCATTTCACTCTTTGCTGACTCCGCTTCTCCATCATCTTCTTCGAGAAACCATCTCACCGCACTAGGATGGACGGACGACGTTATTGTGTACAAGTAGTACTAGTACATTTACGCGTCCTTTGGTTCAACGGACTTCATGGATGCAAATAAGGCGGTTGTCTCGGCTTGCAGGCGGCACTTGCGAACTACTTACCGTGGTCTCCCTCAATGGTGTTCTCCATCGAACGCACTTCGCCAAACCACAACGTTCGAGATATCGTCAACGTCACCGCAATGGGGAAGGAAGTCAAATATAGTTACTACCTCCATTTTTTTGTACACAAGGCCAGTATATCAAAATTACAATTTGCAAAAGGCCACTAACACTAATCAAGGCAACATTGATGGGGTTTGCCTCGTACTAGCAACCAATGACATTAATATCCCCTGCATGCACTACAAAAAAAAGACACATCCGTGACATATTGGGCCGAACGAATTTTTTCCTGTCATACTTATGACACTTCTATGATGATAATTGTGACAAAACACGGTATCATCAAAGATGTGGTGGGCTCCTACTTCTATGACAAAAAATCATGACAGAAAATGGGCTTTTTGTCCTGGGCGGGCCGGAGACGCAGCTGCATGACATTCTTTGTGCCGTCCATGACGGAAAAAACCGTGGTAGAAGCGAGGGCGAGGAAAATATCGGGGTGTTCCCGGTTACGGTGGGTAGTCGGGGCAGAGCGATACACACGCGCTTGGATGTGAGGAGTTGGGCTCTAACTGAACCCGTGCGAGGTGTTGGGCTCTAACTGAACCCGAGCGGTTGCACTGCAGGCTACGCGTTCTTGAACCCGAGCGATCGATCGATGGCTGTTAATCAACCCGATCGGCGATTCGCCGCTCTGCTGCTAATCAAGCCGATCGATGCTGCCTCTGGATGAACAGTGAGTGTTGCTGGGGGGGTTTGGATGAACAGTTCCCTGTGGGGGTGGATGAACAGGACCTGATCGATCGAGCCGGTTGGGGCTCGATGAACAGGACCCCGTGGAGGGCTGGATGAATAGGACCACCCCATGGAAGGCAGGATGAACAGTAGATGGTGGAGGGCTAGTTGAACAGTATCTCGTGGAGGGGTGGTTGAACAGGAGCCCGTGGAGACGTTTGGTTGAACAGTAGCCGGTGAAGTAGCGCGCGGTGGAGGCTGGATGAACACGAGCCCATGGATGAACAGTCGCAGGTGGAGGCTGGAGGAGGTCGACGGTGGATGAACAGTAGCCCGTGGAGGCTGGAGGGGGTCGACGGTGGAGATGAACAGTATCCGTGGAGTCTGTTTTGCGGTACGCCACACCCCTCCCGATGAACAGGACCCCCGTTTCGACCGTAGCACTCCAACACAAGTCTGTTTCCTCCGTTTTGCAGTACGCCACACCCCTCCCGATCAACAGGACCCCCGTTTCGACCGTAGGAGGTCTGTTTCCTCCGTTTTGCGGTACGCCAGACCCCTCCCGATGAATAGGATCTCGTTTCGAACGTGGCCGGTCAAACACAAGGCCGTTTCCTCCGTTCTGCGGTACGCCAGGCCTTGTTTCCATCGGTTGTTCCATCCAAGCCCTCCCGATGAACACGACGATGCATTCCGTTTCGACCCAGCCGGTTGGCTCCCCATGAACACGACGACGACGTTGTTTCTCCATTCTGACCCAGCCATGTACACGAGCCCTGGCCGTATGTACCACGAGTAGGCATTCGAGACCCCGCCCATATTTACGTACATAGCCGTATTTACTTTCTTGCACCCTCGCCGCTGTACGTACGTGTACATGCTACGTGCGCGCCTCTGCTACGACACGTGCGCGCCTCTACATCGACCAGTATGTACATACACGTTCGCGACCAGAATGGCAACGCTACGTAGGCTTCGACCAAGTGAGTCCCGACTGTCAGGCACTTCCTTGCATGCGAAGTTGTAGCTGGTGGGTCCCAGCAGTCAGGGGGGCGAATCGTTTTTTTTTTGCCCGGACGCACTTCCTTCCGTGCGAAGATGTAGCTGGTGGGTCCCAGCAGTCAGGGGGAAACATTTTTTTCGCGATATACGGTGGCACGTACAATCCACGTCCGATGGAAGCCCTTCCTTGACCACGTTGACCACGCCGCGCTGAGAGCACCAGGGCGGTGGACGACAGCGAGTCCTAGGAAGGGGACGACACGGAGCCGGGGAAGACGCTGGAGTGGAATCCTGCGCGGAGAGGAGTACGAGGGTTCACTGGTTCGGCTGCGGTGTGAGGCTGCCGTCGCCGCAGGGCCCGGCCAGCGGTGGGATTAGTAGGGGGCGGTGAGGCCTCCGCGGCAGCACAGGCGGCCACGGGAGGCAGGAGCATGCTTCATGACCGGCGCTGCTTTGGGTGGCTGGAGCAAGAAGACCAGAGGTTGAAGAAGCACTGCAGCCGTTGGATGGACATCGTACGGTCACTGGAGCTAGAATCATTCATATTGACTAAGTTGACAAAGCACTCCGTCCCCGTCAACTTAGTAGGCCCACAAGTCAGCCACCCACCAAGGTGGGTCCCAACTAGCAGGGGGAGTATTCATTTTTTGTGCGTAATAAGGCGGCACTTCCGGTGGGTCCGAGCTGACAGCGGGGGGTACGTTTTTTTCACAAAATACGATGGCCCGTCCGGTGGGTCCCAGCAGTCAGGCGTGAAACGTTTTTTTGCCAAATACGGTGGTCTTTCCGGTGAGTCCCTGCTGTCAGGTGGAGGAATAATTATTTTTCGCGTAATAAGGAGGCACTTCCTTGCGGCTGCCGTGGACCCAGCTGTCAGCCTCTCCACGTACAGTACTCTTTCGATGGAAGTCGTTCCTTGAACACGTTGACCACACCGCGCCAAGAGCTCCAGGGCGGTGGACGACGGCGAGGCCTAGGAAGGGGACGACGCGGAGCCGGGGAAGACGCGGCAGTGGATGCCCGCGCGTAGAGGAGTATGAGGTTCACAGGTTCGCTGCGGTATGAGGCTGTCGTCACCGCAGAATAACAGTGGGTGTGGGTGAGTAGAGGGATGGCCTGGCCAGTAGTGGGAGTAGTAGGGGGCGGTGAGGCCTCCGCCGCATCGCATCCGGCCATGGAAGGCAGGAGCACGAGGCACGACCGGCGCTAGTTTGGGCGGCTGGAGCAAGAAGACCAGAGGTTGAAGAAGCACTATGGCCGTTGGATGGGCATCGTACGGTCACTGGAGCTAGAATCATGCATATTGACTAAGTTGACAAAGCCCTCCGTCCCCGTCTACTTAGTAGGCCCACAAGTCAGCCTGCCACTATACTGGGTCCCAGCTAGCAGGGGGAGCATTCATTTTTTTTGTGCGTAATACGGAGGCACTTCCTTACGTGTGAAGATATAGCTGGTGGCTCCGCGCTGTCAGCGGCGGTAACTTTTTTCACGAAATACAGAGGCCCTTTCGGTGGGTCCTAGATGTCAGGTGGAGGAATCATTATTTTGCGCGTAATAAGGAGGCATTTCCTTGCGTGTGGCCGTGGACCCAGCTGTCAGCCTCTCCACGTACAGTCCACTTCAGATGCATGTTAGTTGTTGACCACGTTGACCAGGCCGCGCCGAGAGCTCCAGGGCGGTGGACGACGGCGAGGCCTAGGAAGGAAACGACACGAAGGCAGGGAAGACTCGGCAGTTGTTTCCCATGCGGAGGGGAGTACAACTGTCTGACGTTCTTGGTTAAATGTTCGCCTCCTCGCGGAGAATAACAGCGGTGTGGGTGAGTAGAGGATGGCTAGGCCAGCGTGCGGTGGGGTGGTGAGGCTGTCTGGCAGCACAGCCGGCCTGAGGAGGAGGAGGAGGCAGTCCCTTGGCGCTTGTTTGAGCGGCTGGAGCAGGAAGAGCAGAGATTGAAGAAGCACGACGGCCATTGGATGGACATCCAACAGTCACTGCTTATGCGTCAACCTTTTTTTAGGAATGCCTCAGATCTGTGGAAAACATCATATAACCCATCTGCCATTATTTCTAATATTTACAGCCCATTTGTTAATTCTTAAGTTTTTTGGATCCCATATTCTTTTTGTAAGCATTACAGCCCATATTGTGGCCACGGTTAAAAAATTATATGAAATGTTGCATATTTCGGTGCGGTCCGAACTGTTTTTAATCCCAAAATGTTGAGTCACATTCAAACTGATTTTAAAAATAAATGTATATCAATATAAAATCCAACAAATTGTCCACGCATAAAAATTAATGCCATTTTAAATCTCGAAATGAAATAAAGAAATTTGAAACTAATTGCCGATTTGATGTGTTTTAAAAATGTACAGCCCATTTGTCATTACTGATAGGCCATTTTCTCGTCCAGCCGAATGAAGCTCTCCTCGTCTTGAAAGATTTGCAGCCCAACAGGCCTGACTAAGAGACTTACTTGGCAAATCACAAAAAAACTGGGCTAGCCATTTTCAGAAAGAAAAAAAACTACTGGGCTGGTCTGTGGTAAACATAAAAGAGAAGGATGTCTAGACAGGCCAGAGTGCTTCGCACAGCCCAGTTGACACCCTGCTTCTGTCTCAAAAACAAATTAGATGAATGCCACTCCAATTATGGCGATTCATAAAAATGCCACTACAATTTCCAAACTTTGAAAAATGCCACTGCAATTTTTGCAAACTTTGGAAAACGCCACTGCAATTTGCAAACTTTGAAAAATGCCACTCCAGACTTCGAAAAACGCCGATGGAAATGGCATGAAATGGCATTTTTCAAAGTTTGGAAATTGCAATGGCATTTCTCAGAAACACCAGATTTGGAGTGGCATTTATCAAATTAACACAAAACAAAAATATCTGGGCGAGCTGCTGGGTCCCTGGTGTCAGCCGCTCATTGTGCAATTCTCTCGTACGTTGACAATGGCATGGGACCCAGATGTCAGAAATCTATTAGCAGGAGCCATTTTTATTTTTGGCTTGAAATAAGGAGGCACTTGCTTGCGTACTACCAAGACCTTGGCGGGTCCTTGCTGTCATCCTCTCAAAATACAATCATCTCCTGATTGTGTACGCGTCAACTTGGTAGGCCCACAAGTCAGCCTCTAAACCCGTGGAGGACAAATACAACCCATTTAAAAAAATAACAGCCCATTCCATACGTTCAGACGGAAAGTTCAACTTTCAGAGCAAAGTAACAGGTCTGATCCACATATAGACTACTGAACTTCCACGTTGACAACCATCATAGCCAAGTTAACTATCTACTCCCACTAATACTCTAGTAGCGTACAAGTACTAACTTACTCTTAGCTCACTAGATGATGCTGGGCGCCATCTACGGTACACGCTAAACACCGACACCGGCATCCTCCGCCTTGCCTCGGACTTGCCAGAAATGCGATAGGGCGAGTTGCTCGCGCGCGTTGGCCCTTTCCATGCTGGTGTGTTCCACCGAAGCTTCGGCTTCTAAGCGGGAAACCCACTTGACGAGCTGGTAGTAAAAATCGGCGTCACGAACGCGTGCGTGCCCGACAACCTCCAGGGCTATTTGCCGGGCGCCGGCCTCCACGTAGTCGGCCCAGTTGCGGGCGCTCTGCTCGCGACTTAGAGTCTTGGTGCGCTGCTGTTCCATGTCCCGCTGGCGGCGCAAATCGGCGATACGCTGCTCCTCCGCCAAGCGGTCGCGCTCCAACAACTCCTGCTCCTCCGCCAGGTGGTCGCGCTCCAACAAGTCCTCGATCTCCGCATTGCCATCTAAAGACCGATAGAATGCCTCCTCCCTCCGTCTGCCTTCTGGTGAAAAACAGAACACTAGTTCCGGTGGTGACCGCCTCTGGCCTCGCCTATCGCGGACGGGCGGGGGCATGGCGGACGTGGCTAGGGCGAGGATAAGTGGCGAGTGACGTTGGGCCAATGGGGGCTTATGAGGATAGGGCGAGTTGGGTCATGGTGCCACCATAGAAGGCCAGGAAACGGTACTTATAGGCGGAAGGTAGCGCGACGATCATCAGAATTCATTGCATAATTAAGCAGACATGGCTTAGCGCGCCAGCTTGCCGTGGAAAACAAGAGAAACTGAAATCCTGTCTGTGTCGTCCCATCTTGTTCGTGCTGGGTCGCATGCCGACATGACGGTCAAACGACTGCACTCAAATCATCTCCCTCCTTGTCAATAATGATTCCATGGATTTAAAAGGCCCGCAACAATTAAAGCGTATCTTTTTTTGCATCAGTTAGTTGCCTTAATTACGGCCGGCTGCATGCAAGCACTCAAAATCGCTCGCAGCCAGTATGCGGAGCAGCATGCAACGAGTCGCAGCCGAGGGCATTAGTTGATGAACTTTAGCTGGGAGATAAGGCATTTGCGAACGTTTTTGCTGGCAGTTTCTTCAGATTCGCATGGCATTTTCTTCAGAGCAGCTTGTCAGATTCTTCAGAGGTAGGCATTTCTATTCAAAAAACTGCCACTTCGGATCCCGCGTCGCAACTAAAACTGCCAGGAGCGCATTAGTAGGCTAGCTAGTCACCGGTCAGTAACTTGTAAACACTGAGCGAACAGATATAAGGAACTGTTAATGCATCTCAATGATTCACAGATCATATACAAATATGTAGCTCCAAAAACAAAGATCAACCACAACTAAAACTAACTAGTACGATTCCCATACATAAGATCAACATGTTAATGCATCTCAATGATTCACAGATCATATACAAATATGTAGCTCCAAAAGCAAAGATCTAGAAAAAACATATGTTCTTCCTACTAACATAGATGCTTCTCTTGGCCAACATTCAGTACAGATTGAAAGACAAATTTGTTTGAGAAGTCTACAATTCCTCTTGCAAACGTAAGTGGTTTCACCAATAGCTGGAACCATGAGAATGAACCACACATGATGGAGGAACATCCACTGCAATATGATTTGGTCTTCTCTCGATCACACGGCGAGACTATTTTCGGAATACAAACTTTAACTTAGGCAAAATGATGCCCATTGTATAATCAGACCAAAGCAATGAAGCACCTAGTATTGGCCAATAAATAGTACAAGACTACTTTTCTGCAGTCCATGAAGTGACTATCCAATCTTTCTGTGTCTATTTTCAAATGGCACTGCATGCAGTGACTATACTATTCTCTTGTGCAGTTCAACCAAACTTGAGGTCACTTTGTGTGTTTGCCAAATAGCAACGCGCAGTCATCTCTGTCTGCAAAAATATCAAGCAGCTAGTAAACATATACCCCACCTTGTATTTTCGGTTTAAAATGTCTCTTCCGCTTAGCATCTGTCATGTTTTGCCTTTGGACAATTTGATCTGATCATGTTTTGCCTGGACAATTTCATACTGAATTGATTTGCTTGTTCAGAGCAGAAATATAGCGCCTATTCTTCACCAGACCAAGGATATCCATGTTCGCAGTGATGGAAGAGGTGAAATCGATACAACCAAAATTGAGCATCCAATCATTGAATCTTGTCCTGCACCTCCAATGTAGGTCCACCCTGCCAATAAATTCACATGCAAACCACTAGTATTACTATCTAATGACAGAACAAAAAGAGTAGCAAGATAGTAGCAAACCATGTACCTTCTTAATGAACAGCTCATAGTGCCACCAATTGGATATAAAGGTTTGGAAGAAAACATGCTCCTAATGTTGAACCAGTTGGACCTTTTGTGCAGTTCCACTAAAATCGAGCATCCCAGTTTGCATAGATATTGAAAGTGTGATTACTATAAAACTGGCACTAGTTGAAGCATAGACTCACAAATATAAGCATTCCAATTTCTTAATGGGAAAAGGTAGCAAGACTGTTTCTAACCACCTGTTTGAAGGAATAAATAAGGCAACCGCGGCTGATGTCAGAAAGGCATATATAGTTCTTTCTGCAAGAATGATCGATTCCTGACCTTTCCTCTTCTTTTAAGCATATTTTGTCCAGTTCAACTAAAACAAAATGCCGTCACCGCCTTGACAATTCAGTGACACTGTACAAAAGGAAATGACTTAACATTACATCATGATGTCAGGTATGTAGTCGACAGGCATTAGAGGCAAACTTATAGACCTCCTCCGATAACATAATGAACATTAATTTTAACAAAGGTGTGACTAGCTTTACCGGGATAATTTGAGTGAACTCTACACCCTCTGTTCCATATAAGACATTTTTCGCGGTTCAGTTTAAAGTACCCAAACGTCTAGTATTGGTAGTAGTTTTCTTGAGCACATATCTGGGAAAGCTTGCCACACTTTATTTATGTCCATACGCTAATGCAACACCATTCGAAATTTCGAAAACTACAAATATACACTAATCCAGTGGCTAGTGCAACAGTAGAGTAGTTATTTTATTACAGGGTACAGTACAATGGTTTTACTAAACAGATTTCAATAAACTCGCCTTTGGAAGATTTCTATAAGAATTAACAATACAAAATGTAAAGGTAACACGTTTCAGCATTGGTATACTAGCTGTGCATGAGCATTAAACCAAATACAAAAGTCTGAAGGTAACTAGCATTATTAACTAATGACAGTATAAAAAATTGCAAACCATGTATTTCCAAGGTAAATATCATTTCGAACTCGGGGGGACCTTAAAAATTGCTATCCCAATCTTGATAGTCGATCAAACATAAAAACTTGATCGAACGAAGTAAGAGAACAGCCGGAGGAGGAGGTGCCACTCTTGACCTTTCCTCTTGTCTTCATAATTTTCTATGCAGTTTAACCAAAACAAAATGACATCAACACCTTGGCATTTTGGTGACACTGTACAAAAAAATTAACTTATCTCATGAAAGTGAGGTATGTAATCTATAAGCATTAACAGTGCAAAAATTGGAAGGTAGTAACAAGTTTCATCATTGGTATACTGGCTGTGCAACAGCATTAGAATGCCTTTGCTGAAAAATCTTTCATACATCCACAATCAACAGCTAACCCTGATATAATCCAGTGACGTTAAATGGCATTGCTTAAATTTATTGGTGGCATTAGACTGAGTGCGGCATTAGTTAAATGTGGCATCACTTTAGCAGTACCATTGCTCGACTTGACTGCTGGCGTTATACTAAAAGAAAAAGTGACAATAAGAGCATGGGAGGCCCATTCGGACAGTGGGCACACCAGTACGATGTACCTCCACGGACGCATAGAGTGGTGAGGGAGGTATGGTTGCCCAGAGGAACAAATATCCAGGCAGCATATGTGGATTACGTCCCATTTTTGTTATGTTTAGCCACCTTTTTCCTATGTGAGGACAACAAACCGATCGACCTGGTCATTCTCTATTGCGTTGTCTTGCCCTTCTACCCTTCTTCAACCAAGAGACAAGGGACTCGTTCCTTAGCTACTGATTTTCCCCTTTTCAACCTAGATGCGGGTTCGATGCCTACTCTCTTGGACAGTACAGTCTCCCTTCCTTTCCTTATTCAACCCAGACATGGATTAGTCTGCATGAAGTAGGGTTTACTTTAATAGTGCAAATTAAGGTTTTCGTCTGTGTGACCAGCAGAGCAGAGGATAGAAAATTGGGAAGATGGTGGAGTGGAAAAAGATCCACATGCAGCGACATGGCAGATGGGGCAATAGAGCATACTTGAGGGTCGGCGAGAAGTGGATTCGCTCGTGGTCGTCGTCCTCCGAATGCACTACGACAGCGAGCTTGGGGATGGAGGCCATCCCGCACGGGCGCTAGGTCTGAGAGGACGGCCTTGTCGTCAGTGCGTGACCTCGCTCGCTGACGACGAGTGCGTCAACGCTGCACGTCCTTTTCTTCCCCGGCGGATCTCTGACCACCGTCGAGGAGGGAGAGAGAGGTCATCTTTTTTAGATCTAGAGAGAGGGTGATAGTGTGAGAAGCAAGTGGGCAGCCCTTAGCAAGAAAGATCTGAAGCTCCAGCCTATATATTTTTTTATACTAGTACTAGAGGTGGAGTAGTGGTAGAGTAGTTTATATTTTCTCTGCAAACAGTACCAGTTAGTTGTGCTTCAAAACCTAACGGCATGCCACTAAAAAAATAAAGTCGAGAAATAATGCGACACCTCGGGCCAACGCAGCCAGGTCGCATTTTGCATGAGAAATTACACACCATGTTTCGTTGACATGTGTTCCTGTTCCAACATGTCAGGGAGACGACGGCGAGTCCTTTTTGTACAATTTCTGAAAGGACGTGTAGGCCGGGGCGCCTCTTCATGTACCGTCGCAAACTGGCAATCATCCATCGACTCTTCTCCTTTCCCTCTCGATTTGGAACTGCTGTCGCACGCTCTTCCTGCCTCCTCCATTTGCCTCCACCCTTCCTTCTGCCATTATTCAATCGTCTTCTCCATGGAGGGAACAAGCCAGAAACGACCCCGTTATTCTTGCCCCGATCTGAAAGATGACATGGTGTGGGAACTCATTGATCGGTGCGACATCGTCACCTCGGCTAGCATGGCAGGTTCGTTCAAGAACATTATCGACTCAACTAATAACATCATTACAAGGAACCCAAGGGTCCAGGAGTGGTTTGATCTCGCTTATCTTCTTTGCTATAAGCCTGTTCGCATGGGCGCGGATGACGAAGGCCTCGCCTTGTGCAAGTTGATGCCGCTTGATAATGATACGTGTGATGTCAAGATGCCATCGCTTAAGGGTAAGGCCTGGGCTGGCGGAAATGGAGATTGGTTGTTTATATTGGGTACAATTGCGAGTGGGAACTTGTGAATGTGTACACTCGTCAGCGGATTCCACTTCCAAAAATCTCAGAGTGCCCTAAGGTTGAGCACACAGATGATCTACGTACATTCAAATACGATCATGGTGGCTGTCGTCTACGGAAGATAGCAATTTGTCGAGTTCCAAACCGCTCTTGGAATTACGAGAACTATGAAGTTGGTGCTATATTCGACAAGCTTGTTGCCGTCCTTACTGATTCCACGGTTCGTCCATGGACATTGCTCAAAAATCAGCTTCTGTACGCGGATGATGAGTACTATGATGCAATTAAATACGAGGATCTTGTGTTTGCTTCCACCACTCGTGGCATTGTTTTTGCATGGGATCCTCGTTGTTTCGGTATGTTTGTCTTCCACCATAATTATAATTGTTTCATCCACATGCATGCGGGTTAGCAAGTTTCCCTTTACTAATTAACCTTCTTCTTGTGTTTCCAAGGTCCTGTGAACAGTCCACCACCTATACTTGAAAATTTTTATAACCAAGGGGGAGATGACGAAGGTGATGATCACGATCATGAGGTCGAGAAGGACTTATATACTCAGTGGCAGCTGGCAACTAATTTCGATGGATCACCTCTTCTTGTCTGTATATAGTGCACTGAGATTGTTACTACTGAGGGAGCACGTGTTGTCTCCCATGGTCGCCCTCTCGGACCTATTCCAACACCCGTTGCAGGGTATTCGGGATGGATACTAGTGTGCTAGCACCAACACCTTCTCCCTGGTACAGTATTGATAGTCTTGGAGCAAACTCGCTCTTCCTTGGACCAAACTATCCAATGATGGTTAAAGGCGATCCATATGCTGTTGACACAACGTTACTACCATTTATGAGAAGCAACTGTATCTATACCTCGGACATTGCGGTGGTTCCCTACCCTGCTCCTGATATATGCTGCTTCAGCCTAGATGATCAGTCCTATGTTGCTCTCGATATTGACAATAGCTGGCCCTTCCTAGAGCACCTATGGTTCAAAGCAAGCGTTTCCAACGCCAATGATTGGTTGAGTTGAAGTTCATTCCATTGCTTGTTATTTGTTGTGTGATGAAAACTTCAGTATTTACTAGAATGTTTTGTTGGAAATAATCTATAATCCAACATGTATCATCATTGTCCTTCTATGTTGATGACTTGTTGTATGTAATGAATGGTACATTTGCAAATGCGTGTCATAGACTCAATTTATGAATAGTTTTCGTGTCACTTCTTGGAGTGTGAGTACCGTAGTAGTAGAGCCAGCATCCGGTTAGTATATGAAGTTGCCACATCACATAGAGCCAACCTAATATTGGAGTACCAGATCTGAGATGCCACGTGTACCAGATGAATGACTCCAAGTTCAACCACCGTGATGCTAGGTGCGAGCCGAGGAACACTGTTGGAGAGCCCCCCTCATATTTTTCCTACATTAGTCGTTTGATTCATAGGATAGAATGCTATAGGATTTTTTTCTATGTAATCATGTTTTAATTGGCAATCTAGCATCCACTCCAACTTTTATTTCACTTCATTTGATCCTACAAAGAGAGTACTTCCTCTAAATGATGTGCCGCTGCAAGAGCCGCCTATATTAATTAACCATGCTCTAAAAAGGTGGACCAGCTTTGGCTATAGTAGTACTGTACTAGGTTAGCAGGTGACCATGCGCTTGGCTCTTCTCCTCTTCTGGAAGTCGAACAATAATGATGGTACTACTTCTTGCAATCTGACACCAAATGAACTGCTGCACGTCCACCGCTTGTAAGAAAAGTTTCTCCTCGTGCTGCGAGCCACCACTCACGCGTTGGCGAGGGAGAAGGCGTAGTAAGCAAGCTTCTCGTCATTCTGCGAGTTGACGGGACACATCAAAGTTACGTATTTATTAGTACTGTCTTCAAAAAGGGCTGACCATGTCCATGGCTACCATCCTGTGCTCCGTCATTAAGTACGTGCACTATTCACGTGCCATCGAGGAGAAAAAATATTGCGTAGTACTAGGTGCCATCGAAGTGCACGACTCAGACACTGCATATCTCCATTTTCTTGCATGACACGCCACCTTGATACTAGATGTCCCGCGTGTCATGGAGGCATATAGTATGATTTTGTAAAATGGAGGCAAAAGTTATAGGGCGCCCTGAGGGTAGACCCAGCAATTTGTCAATCTATACACAGACTAGTCGTCTCCTGCGGCTCGCGATAACATGAATATCTCTCATTCTCTTCCATTCTTAGGCCTTCATAAAATAAGACAAATATAAAGCAATCGAGCCAAAGAGATAGATGTCCCGCGTGCCGACAACATGATGAACAAAGCTCATGTCTTAAACGAAAGAGTGGAAGAACACAGATTCCCGACGACCAAGAAGGAGCTACAAACTTCGGGGTGGAGCGTCTGCACTCATAATATTTTATATTATTCAGCGATATAAAATCAACCAAATCTCTCCACGTTCCTGTACCATTCTATAGTACTATGAGAATAACTTTGAACGTAAGCCATTGATTCACTCTATCCAATGGTCATAGTTGGAAAATCCAAACAAAACCAAGCATTGGATCAACTCTTTTTTCAAGATCAACTCTTTTAGCACTTACTAGATTGTTGCCGCCTGCCCACCTAGCCCACCTGTATATCCACCCCCGTGTGATGACCAGAGGAGCTATCCACTCAGATTGTATGTTAAAAAAATAAAGGTCGATAACTAATGCGGCACCTCGGGCCAACGCGGCCAGATCGCATTTTGCACGAGAAATTCCACACCATGTTTCGTTGACATGTGGTCCCGTTCCAACATGTCAGTGAGACGATGGCGAGTCCTTTTGTACAATTTCCGAAAGGACGTGTAGGCCGGGGCGCCTCTTCGTGTACCGTGGCAAACTGGCAACCATCCACCGACTCTTTGCCTTTCCCTCTCGATTTGGAACTGCTTTCGCACGCTCTTCCCCCCTCCTACATTTGCCTCTACCCTTCCTTCTTCCATTATTCGATCGTCTTCTCCATGGATGGAACAAGCCGGAAACGACCCCGTTATTCTTTCCCCGATCTGAAAGATGACGTGGTGGGGGAACTCATTGATCGGTACGACATCATCACCTCGGCTAGCATGGCAGGTTCGTTCAAGAACATTCTCGACTCAACTAATAACATCATTACAAGGAACCCAAGGGTCCATTAGAGGTTTGATCTCTCCTATCTTCTTCGTCGTGACCTGTTGACTGGCGCGGGGACGAGGGAAGCCTCGCCTTGTGCAAGTTGATGCCGCTTGATAATGATACGTATGATGTTAAGATGCCATCGCTTGAGGGAAAGGCTTGGGCAGGCGCAAATGGATATTGGGTGGTTTATATTGGGTAAAATTGCGAGTGGGAACTTGTGAATGTGTACAATCATCAGCGGATTCCACTTCTAAAAATCTCTTAGTGCTCTAAGGTTGAGCACACAGATGATCTACATACGTTCAAATATGATCATGGCGACTGTCGTCTACGGAAGATAGCAATTTCTCGAGTTCCCAACCGCTCTTGGAATTACAAGAACTATCAAGTTGTTGCTATCTTTGACAAGTTTGTTGCCGTCCTTCGTGGTTCGACTGGATGGATATTGCTCAAAAATCAGTTTCTATACACGGATGTGTACTGTGATGCAATTGAATACGAGGGTCTTGTGTTTGCTGCCACCACTCGTGGCACTATTTTTGCATGGGATCCTCGTAGCTTCGGTACGTTTGTATTCCACTATAATTATAATTGTTTCATCCACATGCATGCGAGTTAGCAAGTTTCCCTTCTCTACTAATTAACCTTCTTCTTGTGTTTCCAAGGTCCTGTGAACATTCCACCACCTATACTTGAAAAATTTTATAACTAAGGGGGAGATGACGACGGTGATGGTCACGATCATGAGGAAGAGCAGGGCCCATATACTCAGTGGCGCCTGGCAACTTCCAATGGATCACTCCTTCTTGTCTGTATACAGCCCACTACTGATGTTACTAATGAGGGAGCACGTGTTGTCTCCCATGGTCGCACTCTCCGGAACTATTCCAACACCCATTGCATGGTATACGGGATGGATACTACTGTGATAGCACCAACACCTTCTCCCTGGTATAGTATTGATAGTCTTGGAGCAAACTCGCTCTTCCTTGGACAAAACTATCCAATGATGGTGAAAAGCGATCCAACTGCTGTTGACACAATGTTACTACCATTTAGGAGAAGCAATTGTATCTATACGTCGGACATTGCGGTGGTTCCCTACCTTGGTCGTGATATAGTAGGTCGCTCCAGCCTGGATGATCACTCCTGCGTTGGTCTCGAGATTGACAGTAGCTGGCCATTCCCAGAGAATCAATTGTGGTTCAAAGTAAGCGTTTCCAACGCCGAGGATTGGTTGAGTTGAAGTTCATTTCATTGCTTGTTATTTGTTGTGTGATGAAAAATTTAGTATTTATAATGTATCCTCGTTGTCGTTGTGGGTTGATGACCTGTTGTATGTAATAAAATGATATGCCAGTGATAAACTTACTAAATATATGAATGGCTTTCGAGTCGCTTCTCTGAGTGGGTGCTGCGACAAGGCAAAAAAATATTTTCTGAATACATAATTGTACGTGCATTGCAACAGGTTATTGGATGAGGCCAATCAACAATAGTACACTATTTGTACTAGCTTCACATGCTGCACTATCTCTACGTCTACGTACGTAATACAACAAGTTTTAAACTTGAGACCAACCGCCCATCCTCACAAAGAACACTTTTTAACCTAGCACAGACTCCAGGAAATTTGGCCACAGTGTGAGGTGGGCCATATGTTAATGTGTTCGCTGTACGTAACCAGCACCTCGAATCCTCGATACTACTACTATAAGTAGTAGGAGTAGTAGGGTGGCATGGGCCGAACAAGCATTCACGTCCAGAGTGCAGCACTGCCACCAAAGACGACTTCCATCTGACACCATATTTGTTGGAGTCCGTGCTACAAGAATCTCTTCAACCTCGTCGTTTCTCTAACTCAGCCATCGCGTGGCGGGCGAGGAGGGGGTTTTCCGATAGTCGGTTTCCTCAACTGCGGTCCCACTTGTAAGGCCAACTCCAATGCACGACCCCAAATGGACCTCCATTTTGCCCGGATTCTGTCCATTTGGGTAGGGCAACGGGGTCGTGTCCGGGCCATTTCTCGGATGCGGTGGACGTGCGTCGAACGTGCGGACGCATCCCGGACACGTACATTTTTCTTTGCAAACACATATCTCTTTTTCATCATTGATTTTTTGGTACATGGAAATACATCACCAAAATTTTGACTAGAAAAGCAAGAACCACAAGAATACATTTCAGAAGATATCCAACTTCTATAGCTGCTCCTGTAAGTTGGATTAGTGCCTTCTCGAAGCACTCATTGTTGATCTGCAGAGGCTCGATCCTGCGTGCTTCTTTCTTCTTCGAGTGTAAAGAAGTAGACGTGTCTAGCCTCTATTCTATCAACAAGTGCACTAGTCTCATCTCTAGCCTCTATGCTAGCTAAAACTGCTAGAACATCTACTAAATTGCTCTCTTTCAATATATCGTTGTACTCTTCTTCCCAATACCAAAACTTGCATCCATTCTACACAGTAAAATTTTAAGTTAGCAGAACTAGTCTAATCCGAAAGCACTACCGAAGATTTGGTCGAGTTCTTCCTCCTTTTGCTGACACGTGGGACATCCAGCATCCAGGTCATGTCATGCAAGGAAATAGAGTGGTAGTTGAAGCCACGTGATGTGCATATTGGGTTAAACTGTAAATAGAATCTTATTACTCTTGAGTAACTCCAAAAGCGGCCACCGAAGATCTTTATTGGATTTATTTTTCATCACCAGCACATCGAGGTGAAAGATGTGCAGGTTCAGTTGGCCCTCTTGCGTTTTCACTGACATGTGGGACCGCGTGTGAGCAAACAGACGATGGGCTCCGCGCGTCTGCTGGATGGCTGAGAAGAGAGATAGAGGAGGGCTGAGCACAGACTCTAGGAAATTTGTTCTACGTAACCAGCACCTCGATATAGTGGGGTGGCATGGGCCATAACTAGCATTCATGTCTAGCAGTACAGCACATGCCACCCACACGAGTCCCATCCGACACCAATTTTCTTGGAGTCTATGCTACAACCATCTCTTCTCCCTCCTGTTTTCTTAGCCATCGCGCGGTGGGCGGGGTGGGAGTTTGTCGATAGTCGGTTTGCTCAACTGTGGTCCCACTTGTAAGTGAAAATGCAACGCAGCACACATTCCCCCTTGAGCGGCGTGCCGGACCAACCGTGTGGGGGTACGATGCGAACACGACAGGCTTTTCCTTTTGAACTTGTAACTTGTAAATTTTGGTTCTGCTCCATGGCGCGACCGATAGATAGAAATAACGATTTTCCCTAGAGTAATGAGAAGTTTGGTTCTGGCGCGGTTCATGCATGGAGTACGTAGGAAAATTATGAGGTTGATGCGAATGGCAAGATAATTACTAGTAGTACCATATACTAGTACATGGATTTGACGGAAAGATAAAGATACATACAGATCCATCAACGACATCCTCACGCCCTAGTGCACCGGGTCACCAACCGACGTGTGAGGAGCAGCGGCGTTCGCGGCAAGCTCAACGTGCTTCTGAACAATGCCGTCCAAGGTTGCCCTGCGGTCCAAGAAGGCCAGCATCCTATCGTCCTCCTCTTGCATGTAGTAGTCCTTGTGGAAAATTTGCGCGTAGACGTGGATGATTATGTCGATGGTGTCTTGCTGCGGTAGGCGCTGCGTGGTGAGCGCGACCTCGAGGTGGACATTCTCCTGCGTGACGGCGAGCAGTCGCAGGGCCACCAGTGTGTCAAAGAGGTTGTCACCATAGAGGCCGTTGAGGGTGGCAGGCATCGCAGAGCATGGGCGCATGGGCTGGAGGCATACGTCAAGGTCGTCCGCGAGCTTCTTGACAACGGTGAACTTGTCGAGGAAGGCGACGAGGACCTCGTCGAACAAGGAGACGAAGCTGCCGTCCAAGCGGCCCCTCGCCCTGGCGGCCTCAAGCACTACCTGGAGATGTTCCTCGGTCCCGGGCCGCAGGTCGGCGTTGTGGACCATCTGGCACAGCCGGCTGATGCTCGTGCTCATTGCCTCCATGGGTCTAGCTTCTAGTCAACTGATCTTGCGGTTGGAGTGATCACTCTTGCCCTTGGGTGCGTAGGTGCGTAGGATTTCGTAGATTGGACTAGTGGGAGCCTTTATATGAGGAGTGCAGACTGCGTTGAATTCACGTGCGTGTTGGCCATCTACTCCTCGCCCCTCTACTGCACCTGCCTTTGGCTGTATCACAGGTTAGCCAGCCACCCGTTGGGCCCACGTGTCATACACCCAAAGGCAGGTGCAGTAAGTCAATGAAGCTGCGTCCCCCTGCTTGCCCGTGCATGCTTTCAATGACTTGAGACTACCAAACATCACATGCAGTGGTTAGTTCATTGCATGTAATCCTATTAAGTAGCAAAAAGACATGAAGTTATCTCGCCGATAGGAATAAAACAATACACCATGTATTCATTTACAGAGGGAGTAGTACATTTTTTGTGACATGCATTACTAGATATTGCTAGTCAAATACTAAATCCAGATGGACGTGGTAGTACTACTAAATCCAGACGGTGGTGCTAGTACTACTAGTAGTAGTACTACCAATGTAGTAGCACTATACTACCCGTTGGTCAAATTATTACTTTCTGCTCCTCACAGTGAAGTGACAAGACCCTACATCGGAGATGACACTTGAGTATAGGCGTCGTGTTCGGCATACCATAATCAGCCTCACTGCCTGCAGTCACTATCATCATGGCTATAGACCTAGCCTGCTTACAACTAGCCGTGTCCGACATAATTTCCCGTGCGTAGATGCCCGTGCATTGCACGGAACACCAAGATTGGGGGGTGGACGGCACCGGCAGCGGCCATCGCGCCGGATTTTTCCATGTCCTTCTAGTTGTGGTGGGGAGGATATAAAGCTGATTGTGAGAAACAAGGAGTTGTTTGCAAATAGGGAACAAGTGCGGGCATCTTTTTGCAAAACTGGAGAAGTTTGGTTTGTATGCGTCAGATCTAGATCTGACGGCTATTGGTGAAAGATGGCAGGCACAACATCATCACCAACTCAGGGCCTATTTGACTCGCAGGATTCTGAAAACGCAGGAATAGGACACGGCAATATTACAAGTTTCAAGCTGATATTACAAATGTTAGGAGTAATGTTGCACCTACGAAGAGGGAATTACTAGGAAGTTTACGTAAGAACTTTCATTACTTTAGGTGGATGCAGCATTATCGTACAAACTAAAATCCACCGCCCTGACAAGTCACTAATGGGCAAATAAATTTTCGAGTCTCTGGCCACTTGATGTTTCAAAAACAAATTCAGCTTCTGCGGAGACTTTGCCATTTAGGCTTAGACGCTTGCGGTGATCAGCATGCCATTCATTGTTGTGCCAGAGAACACCAAACCTCATTACCTTGAGCACACTTGCCTCCAGAACAAAGAACCTGGCCAATTTAATCTCACATGTGCTGCCTCGGTAGTCGATCAAATCAATTTCTGTAAGATGGAGATCAAGGCATTCGATGAGATTGTTATAGTGCAGCACATTTTTCACTTTCGGGTCTTTTTTTATCTGCAAAAGAAGAGAACATATTAGAGCAGCTGGCCGTATAAGATTGCCGTGTCATCAAGAGGTACCAATATCATTCGCTCATACGATAGGGTTGGCTGGCTAGTGATATTTTCTCTCTCTCTCTCTCTCTCTCTCTCTCTCTCTCTCTCTCTCTCTTTCTCTTTCCTCTCATTTACCTAGGAGTACGTGAAGAGCTTGGGCATTTGTTGCCTTCAACTATGTGGCTGATGCCATATTTCGCAAAAGTATGCCACATAATACGCATCGATGTCAAATCAAAAGATTTTGGCACCGCTCTCGCGATGTGAGAGAGTTGACACCGCTGTGCACACAGACCCACAAGTATAAACAAATCAATCAAACCAACGACACCAGCCTCTCTCTCTCCCAAACAAGTGTTTTTTTATTTCCTCAGTCCTCTCTCTCTCCCACACAAGTGTTTTTTCATTGCATGAGTTAATTTGGCACCGGAGCAAAGTAGGCGATCCAGATTGGGGCACCAGGTGAGCAATGGAGGGGCATCGATGCCAAATGCATCACAAGTGAATTTGGCACGTGTTTTGGCCTACATAGTGGAGGGCCGTTATAGCCCACTTTTGTACTACCTCTTATTTAGTATAAAATTTTGACCATAGATTTACGTAAGAAAATGCCAATCCATGTCACTAGAAATTACACCATTTGAAATTATGTTCAAATACGAATCCAACGATATATTTCTTAGTGACATGCATTAACATTTTGTCAGTTAAATCTATGGTCAAATTTTGATACTACAAAATAGGTAGAGTAAACCAGGACAGAGGTAGTACTTGCTCTTAGGGTAACCATAGAGTTACTGGAGTAGTCTAAGTTACTTTCCACTATGACTAGCCTAGGCTACTATACTTGTACAACAAAAAAACGATGCAGGTGATCACGTGAGAAAAAAATACTAATTTTTTTTCGGTGCAGTGCGTAGATGCAGTTTTGAACACTACACTTGTCATCATAATTTGGGAAAATTACGAAAATTTTGAGCTACGTTATGATTACCGTTTACTAATAAGAAAGAAGTTTCACCTCGATGAGTAGCTTCTCCGTGCACGGAAAGCATGTAAGGAATCCAACAACTTGATCCAGATTGGGGCCGATAGATTTTATTGCCAAGATCTTCACTGTGCGCATAGACTGGGTCAAGCTTGTGGGAATCATTTTCTGGAAGATGGTCGTAAATACATCAAGAAGAAATTTTAAAATGTGAATTTCAAGAAGACGGAGAAGAAGATGAGTGCTGTACCTGAACGATTACGGATCCAATAAAGAGTTCAGAGAATTTTGGCAGACGAGTGCACCAACGTTGTCAATTTCAGCGTGTCAATGACCCTGATTTTTGTTGGACCTTCTAGATCCGATACAAGCAATCTCTCAAGGAAAGGCGCATTCTCAAAGACCATAACGTGGAACAATTGGAGTGATCTCTTCCCAATTGATTTCTTGTTGCGGGGCCAGCAAGACACATAAATCCATCGGAGGTTCGTCGAGGCGATGTGGAGGCTAATGAACCCATGGATCTGCTCAAGACGAAGGTACTCGAGCGCAGTACAGCTGCGGAGCAGGTGCTCCATAGCCTTCTTCGAGATGACAACTTCAAAGAGGTCGAGCTGCTTGAGTTGAGGGAGAAGAAGGGCGGGCGCGGCATTAATCTGGGGAAGATAGCAGGAGCTGAAGCTGAAGCTGGCGCGACACAGTGTTGGCGCGAGGCGGAGCACGGACATCGGCAGAGAGCGACATTGTCCAGCTTCAAAGCTGAGCTCCTCGAGCTGATCTAGGGCGGGGGATAAGAACCACTCGTCGAACTTTGGTTGGACCTTGCAGTTGGTACTGAACATGCGGATGTCAAGGTGTCTGGTTGGTCCAGGGTGCGATGAAAGGATCTTGGAGACTGCGGCCATGCGTTTGCAATCCCCATCACAGAGGCAGCTGTCGATAGTGAGGTTGAGGGGGACGCGGCGCCAGATTGGGCGCCACAGCCGGGAGAGCAGGGCGGTCTACATGGCAGATTTGGTGGGGAGGAGGCCGATGATGACAAGCAGCATGTCATCGGGGAGGCTGCTGATGAAGTCCAGGCTCGCCGGATGCGGTTTTGGCTCGAGGCGCCTCCACTTGTTGGCTGCCTCGCCGTCCATCTCAACCGGCGACTCCGGTGTACCGTGTGCTGGTGTGTGTTGTGTCTTTGGGTGTCTTGAAAAGTCGTCCTTCATGCATGCCGCCGCAGCGATGGTGAATTGTCTTGTGAGTCGTCCTCCACGCGGAAGAAGTGTGTCATCAATGCGCCCTCAATTTACTAGCATGCGGGGTGCTACCCCAAGTGGTTTCAACTTTGTTTACTTCACCGCGTGTCGAGATGGGCCTCTAGTTTACTTATTTTCACCCACCGCCACATGGGCGGCACACGAAGATCTGAAACACAAGGTGACAAGGCAGCATGTGGACTGGTTGACGTCAACTAAACAATATCACAGACTATCTGCTGACACAGTGAGCATATAATCCGTCGGTATAGAGTGTTCATGTGAGAGGGGAGGCCCGTGAGAGATAGCGGAGAGAGAGAGAGAGAGAGAGAGAAAGAGCTACTCCCTCCGTTCGATAATGTAGTTCCAACATTTTTTTTAAGTGTCAAACTTTTGAAACTTTGACCAAGTTTATAAAGAAATTACTTATATCTACAATACCAAAGATAAATGATAGTATGAAGTAAGTACATGTTGTGATGAATCTAATGATCCAGATGTAAATGTTTTTCTCCACATATACCTGGTCAAACTTTTCTGAGGTTTGACTTTTCAAAACATCCATATGCTTATGGACGTGAGAGAGTCCCTAACTAGAGAGAGAGAGTGAAATATAAAGAGTGAGTGAAAAAGTGTGTGTGCGTGTGTGAAAGATACATGGAGAACACTCGATAAAAGTCAATAAAAATGTGTGTGTCTTATGCAAACATATCACACATGCATCTTCGACAACGGAAGCAAGGTGAGGAGATAGTGTGTGGTTGTTTGCAACCGAGAAACAAGACCCCTAGCATGTGGCCAAGAGGGTCGACAAACAAGGAGAGAGGTCGAGAGAGGCGTCTGGAGAAAATGCAGACATGA
Source organism: Aegilops longissima (assembly GCA_021605205.1). Taxonomy (NCBI): domain Eukaryota; kingdom Viridiplantae; phylum Streptophyta; class Magnoliopsida; order Poales; family Poaceae; genus Aegilops; species Aegilops longissima. Next base: position 637,493,666 of record CM038678.1, on the reverse strand, counting down.
GGAGGACAGAGTGTATGTTTGTCATAGAGAGATCCCCTGGAGATCGTGATGGGACTACATGGGTGGGAGATCGAGTGACAAGGTGTGTGCGTGATAGAAGATACCAGAGAGATATCGAGATAGACGTATGGATGGAAGGAGACAATACGTGTGTTCCTGATGGCTAGTGAGAGATAATCATACTTAGGGAGGGAGTGCTTGCACCTATGATGGAGTGAGGGATTATGGTACTTATTAGGGGGGTGCGTGTGTCACATAGAGAGAGAACAAGGGCAGAGAGTGTTGGTTGGGTCTATATGTATAGCGCGAGCGAGACATGTGTATGTGTGAAACAGGGAGATATAAAGTTTGAGAGAGATTGAGGAGCCCCGATAAGGCTGAGTGGTGCGTCAGATAGCTGAGATGGGGAAAGAGATATTCCATTCGCTCGATAATGCAGTCCATGTAATTTTTTTAGAAGTCAAACTTTGGAAACTTTGATCAGGTTTACACAAATGTTATTTATATCCTCCATACTAGAGATACATCATACGAAACTACATCTCGTGGTGAATCTAATGGTATATGTTTGCCGTTCCAGATGTAATTGTTTTTCTCCACGTACATGGTCAAACTTTATGATGTTTGACTTTTCAATAAATCAATATGCTATGGACCGAGGAGAGTGCCTAAGTTGAGAGCGATCAAGTGTGTGTGAAGGAGAATGAGTAAGTGTGCAAAAAGAGTATGTGTGTGAAAGAGAAAGTGACAACAAACGATAAATTAGAGAGAGTGTGTGTTTTTTCGTTTCTTAGGCGAACATATCACGCATGCATCTCCGAGATAGAAAAGCGAGGCGAGGAGATACACGAAGATAGCTAGTGTGTGATTGTTTGCAACGAAGAGAGACACCCCTATAGCACATGTCCAATAGAGGTCTGGCCAACAAGGAACAAAGGTCGAGAGGGACACATGGAGAACATGGGCGCATGGGGACGGAGAGAGGGTGTGTTTGTGATAGAGACCCCCTCGAGATCGTGAGGGACTATATGGGTGGGAGATCGAGGGAGGTGCGTGCTTGCGATAGAAAGATGCCCGAGAGAAATCGAGATAGACCATGCACATGTTTGTGATGGAGACTAAGATTAGCTAGTCATATACATATAGGGGGGACTACGTGTGCCTACAATTGAGTGAGAGACCATCATACTTGGCTAGCTAGGCATGAGATTGTGTGTGTGTGCGTGTGAGATGGAGAGAGAACGAGGGAGAGAGATAGAATTTTAGATGGGCCTATCGAGTGTGAGTGAGATATGCATGTGTATGTGTGACCCAGGTAGATGGAGAGGTCGAGAGAGAGGGGGAAGAGCTTCGAGACGACAGAGTGGTGCGTGAGAAAGTATGGGCAATGAGCCAAGGAATTTGTGTGCGTACGACGAGTGCACCCAAGATATCTAGCTTGGACTAGAGAATCATACATAGTGTGCGAGAGAGACCTATAGATGGAGTATATATGCATGCAAACTAGAAAGACCCCCCCACGCACACAGACACAAAGAGAGAGAGAGAGAGAGAGAGAGAGAGAGAGAGAGAGACCAACAAGGTTTGTGTGTTGGATCGTCGACAGAATTGAAGATTGCGGCGAGAGAGAGAGAGAGAGAGAGAGAGAGAGAGAGAGAGAGAGAGAGAGAGGAGTCCGGGAGAGGGGAAGGTCGCGTTTTATGCATCAAAGACTGATATAAACCATGTTTCGATATAAACTTGCATTCAAATATTGAAATTGGAGAACATGTGTGCAATCCACACATGAACGGATATATGCGTATATCAAACAAGTTCATTAATTTGACTTCCAACATGTTCATGGAGTACTATAATACTGTACAACATGTTATTCGATTGAGGTGTTCAATTTTGGATTTAGTTCACTATTTTGACCTGGTGAACGAGCTATTTCATTGAATCGAGATATTTCATTTTGGGTTTGATTCCCGTTTTTGAGTGGGTCAACTATTTGTCATATAGTAAATAACTAGCAACGAGCATGTAAAAACACATTACTCCCGAGCATCATCTCTCCATCTAAAAAAGAAGTGGCAAGCTAATATTTCTAAATTTGATTCGAATCGACTTGGTAAGGTAGACGTGGATGCTCGTTCTCCCAAATTTTGAACGAACCATTAAACATCCTCTGCTCGGTGGAATTCGCCCGAGCAAATAAATGGGAGACGCGAAATTACCATCCTATGTGGGAGACGCATTAATTGGCCCATTGTGCATCAAGGTTAGGTTCGTAACTTCATCCAAGCGCGCCTTCTCCTCGGCCAAAATGACATGTGCCTAATAATTCATAAACCATGGTCGGCAAAACACGCTCTCCTCGCCCAAAATAGCTCGCGCCCACTATTTCAAAACACGCTCTCCTCGCCTGAAATCGCTCGCGCCCACTATATTTCAAAACACGCCCTCCTCGCCCGAAATCGCTCCCGCCCACTATTTGGGGAGAAGCAAAGTTACTCTACTATCCCCGACCCTCAGTACACATACCCAAGCCGAGAAGCCTAAAGGCAGGGGTAGAACTGTAACTCCCCTCACATTTCAGACAAATCGTCAAGTAAAACATGGTTCCACTCCTCCCAACCCCCCATTCATACCTTGTGGGCGCCAAATCACCTTCTCCCCGGAAGCTCCCTTCTCCCGAGCCGCGAAACCTCAGCCCCTTCTCCATGGTGCCCCCACCGCACCAATTTCACAACCGCCCTCCTCCCTAATGCCGGAGATGTTGTCCATTTGCCGTCGTGCACTGGGCCGTGTGCCTCTTACTCCGTGGTGCTGGAGCTGCCCCGCCGTTGTTCACGGCGCGAGAGCGGCTCCAACTTCGGCTCCGTCGAGAGTCCCGGCGCTGCTTCCCCGTAGCCGTCGACTGTCACAACATCACTGTTTCCCTGCTGCCGGTGGCCACCGCAACCGCGCCGGCCTCACCGACTCGGCAGCGGACCTGCCTACTTCACCATGCCGCCAGATAGGTCGCACCATCATCTCAAATCACTTTATTTAGGCGTCAGTTGCCTGAATTTTTATTCTGGGCCAATCGATTCCCAATGGGAAGCAACACCCCTCGAGGCGGCGGAGCTCCTAGGCTGCCGGTTGGCTGGTGTCTAACGTAAGGGTGCGGGGTCGCAAGTTCGCCGCGGAAGCAGCGCTTACATGGCTATCTTAGAGTTGCATGGGTTCAACATGCTGCCGCCGTCGGATCTGGATGACGGGGAGTCTTTGTGGATTGGCCCGGGGGCGGCGCAACCACGACAGTGCGGTGAGGCGGGGAGCGGGGTTTTGGCCGAGGCCACGGACGGCGGAGGCAAGCTGCTCTGCCGTTGGTCGCTGGCTCTTCGGGGAAGATTCCTAACAGTGTCAGCCGGGAGGCACAAGACGGCCATCAAGCCATCCGGCGTAGATCGGACAGTACGAAAATAAAATAAAATCATGTGACCCAAATTTAGTCTCAGTTAACAGACGTGTGATCACTCTCGTACCTTGCAGTTGATCTCTTAGTGTATTTCTTCAGATCAAAGAGATGTGTCGTTCTTAACATTATGTGTTATCTACATCTTTAGCCACACCGTCTTCCGACTCACCGCAGCTGCTCCAACAAGGGAAGCATACACCAGAAGGGAGCTATAGTCCCCACTCAACAGTTCCCTGCATCGAATGTGCGTGCCCGACATGGACAGCCACAATAACTGCCGGGCCATCGACAAGTCAGCACATGATGCTCACTCCTATGGATTGCGGCCAGATAGGTTGTACCCTGATCTTACTTGTGTGCAACATTTATGGCTTTGTTATTTCTAAGCATGGAAAATAGATTATCACATTTCACTGTATATTCATGCTGATCTCTTACGGGTCTTGTTCAGGAGTTAACGCTGTTCCATAGTTCAGCTAAGATACTTGTTCTTTAGGTAACGATGTTCCATAGTTATCATCCATCAGCCAATGCTATCCCACAGGTTGGTGATTAGAGTATTATACCACTTCGAGTAGTACCTATGTTGTTCTTTAATACTTTTGTGTGCGATCTAGTTAATCTCGAGTACAAACGATACATATTATATCGCTTTCATCTGTGTTCTCCCTTTAGTTTTTGAGACCTATTGCTGGTAGTTAACCCCAGTCCTACTATTTATGTCATCTCCTACAGGCACTCATTACATAAATCTAATTACTAGTCTTCCATGCATGTCAGATATAATTGCACACACTGATATATCCACAAGAACCTCACGGAGCAATGTAAAGGCCAATAAACTTGATGTCAATGATACCCAATATGATGGAACATGTAAAGGCAGTTCTTCAGAAGACTTGCAGAAAGATGTTGGATCCACTTCACCCCACAAGGTCCTTGCTCTAACTTGGCCCGTGATATGGGTACAACATGCATATAATGTCTTGGAGTGTATCTACTCTGTTGCAATGCCATGTGCTTAGCATGCTGAACATGGATGTAAATATATCATGCCTTCCTGTTTTTCAGTACCTATTCCATTCATGATAACATGTTTTCAAATTCAAGCACTGTCATTCTACTCTATCGCAATGCCATCTGCTTAATTTGGACATCATACTTCTGAATATCTTATGCATTGTTATTCATCAGTATGTACTTCATCTCTCTACCATACCATGTTTTTTTCACATTGAAGTGTTGTTATAGTGCTCTGTTGCAATGCCATCTTAGTTTCCCAATCATACACGTGTATGTTGCCTTAGTTTTTTCTGTACGTATTCTGCTAGCATACAGTTTTACATCCAACTAGTGTTTTTTTACTGTGTTGTCCTGTTGTGTCCCTAGCTCTTACACCATACTCCCTCCATCTGGATTACATGTTGCCTAAATGGATAAAAAGGGATGTATCTAGAACTGAAATACGCCTAGACCCATCTGTCGGATGTTGGGTTCCGCAGACCCTTAAGGTTCGAACGATTGGGGTGCACGAAGATCTCTCCCCTCTTGATCTCGTCCAGGCCGCCTCGTGAGATCTAAGCTGGAAACGATGAACAACACATGGGACGCAAGATTTATACTGGTTCAGGCCACCGTTGTGGTGTAATACCCTACTCCAGTCTGTGGTGTGGTGGATTGCCTCAGGGGCTGATGATGAACAGTACAAGGGAAGAACAGCCTCGCGAGAGGTGTTCTTGGGCTGATGCGATGAACTGCATGGGTGAGTTTGATCGCCTCTCTCTCTCTCTCTCTGCTAGGGCTCTATCAGATGCACGTCCCTTCCAGATGCCTCTACTCTGTGGTGGCTAGCTCTATTTATAGAGGCCCTAGGCAGCTCCCCAAATATTGAGCGGGAAGGGCGCCAACAACGGCCATTTCGAAGGGGAACATCTAGTACAAGTTATCCTGACTAAAGTTGGTCTTCGGCTGCCGAAAGCACTGGCGACGACGCCGTCTTGGGATCCACGGTGACCTCCATCCTGCCGCTCCACTGGTCTTGGTCTCGTTGCACCGAAATGGCAACCTTTGCCTGATGCCTCGGTACTCCGCGTCTGTGCTTGCCCCCTTTGCACCAACGAGGAAACAAGGACACTGCGCAGGCTGGCGCCCGCCTGGCCTCGATCGTCATGGCTTGCGTCACGAGCACCTCGCGAGGTACCCTGCCTTGATCTCTCCGCCTCCTCGCGAGCCTGCCTGGCGAGGCCGTCCTTGAGGAAGCCTTGCATTTTCCACCCCGCGAGGCTTGGCCCCTCGCGAGGGTCTTGAGTCTTGTGTTGATGAAGATGGGCCGTACTGGGCCACCACTTGAGCCACGCCGCAGGCCGAAGGCAGGCAAGTTTGGGGACCCCCGCTCCCAGAACGCCGACAGTAGCCCCCGGGCCCAAGGCGTGCTCGGACTTGGCTTAGCGGAGAAGCAAAGGGGCAAGTGCGGAGCGCCACGGGCCCCATCAGCCTGCGGCCTTGGGTGCCGCGTGGCGGTTGATTGGACGTGGGCGCCTCCGCTTCCCCACGCTGCCTCGGCAACTGCTCGACTTGACAAGTCCCTGCATGCAAAAATGGGTCATGATTACCTGAGATCGTGGTGGCCGACGGTTGGCCTCCTCCGGACTATAAGTACGGACGGGCGAGAGCCCCGTAGTCAATCCCTTCCTGCTCCTCTCCTTCTTCTTCTTCCTCGCCCCTACTCCACTTCAGCCAATGGCGCTGATCTGCCAGTTTTCCGCAGAAGAGAAGGGGAAGGCCCCCCCGAGAGGGTCCTGACCCCCTTCCGCCGAAGAAGCGACCTATCCCCGACCGCCGCGACATGGTCGCTGGCGATGGTCGTCGCGACCTGATGCGAGCGCCGCTGGGTTCCGCTGCCCTTGTATGCCCGAATCGAGGGCCCTGGAGAAGAAGCCGTCGAACGACATCGCCGGCGGCGCAGGCGTCGCCGGCTAGTCACGGAAGTTCGCGTTGTCACCCCTGGCGTCCACACCGAGGGCTCATCTCGTGAATTCTTGCTTCATGCCGCCATGCCTCCGCAATCTTGGATTCGTCTTCCTTCCTCCTTCGCCTTCGAGATGCCGCTGAGCGGGTCTCTGGAGCTCTGGCTGTGGCATGCCGACTGCAGCACCCTTGCAAACCGAGCGGAGGTTGCGGTAGTCGCTCCGGGCAAGGTCTTCATGACCCGGGGCTGGGGCGAGATCGCCCGGGTCTGCCAGACAAGGGGCGCCCTCGTAATTCATATTGAATACGACGGCGCCTCCGTGATGTTCTTCAAGGTCTTCGACGCGGAAGGCCGCCGGCTGGAGTGCTGCCCCGAGAAAGGCGGCCGGGGCACCGGCGTGGCGTGGGCCAGGCCGGCCAACCGCCTCCCCAGCAGCTCCTCGAGCAGCAGTGGAGGAGCCAGAGGATCCAGCGACTCCGCCGAGCTTCAGGCGACTCTGGAGACAAGCGACGACAGCTATGAGCCCCCGAGCTCGCGTTGCGCTCGGAGCAGGGCAGCTGCGCCAGGCCGTCGACGCAGCTGATCTGGATGGGGTTGGTGCCGGCGCCTGGCGGCCCACTGTTGATGATGGCGTCTCCCTCGGAGGCGCGCATAGTTAGCGCTCCTTAGGATAGCACCTTTTGTTCCCTGCGAGGAATCCAAATGACACCCCATGGGGGCATGTAAGGCGCCTGCCATGTCTTTTGTGAATTGTTCATCCTTTGTCATGAATCGATCACGAGATCGTGTTACGCTTGGCTCAGCTCCCCATTTCTTTCCTCACGAGGGCTTGGTGCTCTCGTTGACAAGTCCGGTCCCGTGCAGGCTTCAAAGTCGGCTGGTATGCCGGTCGCGATGCCGTGGTCAAGGCCAGGAGGTGAGCGGCCCAAGGTCCAGTAAGTGAAGGAAATATGCCCTAGAGGCAATAATAAAAGTTATTATTTATTTCCTTATATCATGATAAATGTTTATTATTCATGCTAGAATTGTATTAACCGGAAACATAATACATGTGTGAATATATAGACAAGCAGTATGTCACTAGTATGCCTCTACTAGACTAGCTTGTTAATCAAAGATGGTTATGTTTCCTAACCATGAACAAGGAGTTGTTATTTGATTAACAAGGTCACATCATTGGTTGAATGATCTGATTGACATGACCCATTCCGTTAGCTTAACACTTGATCGTTTAGTATGTTAATGCTTTCTTCATGACCCATACATGTTCCTGTAACTATGAGATTATGCAACTCCCGTTTACCGGAGGAACACTTTGGGTACTACCAAGCGTCACAACGTAATCGGGTGATTATAAAGGAGTACTACAGGTGTCTCCAAAGGTACTTGTGGGGTTGGCGTATTCGAGATTAGGTTTTGTCACTCCGATCGTCGGAGAGGTATCTCTAGGCCTTCTCGGTAATACACATCACCTAAGCCTTGCAAGCATTACAACTAATGAGTTAGTTGTGAGATGATGTATTACGGAACGAGTAAAGAGACTTACCGGTAACGAGATTGAACTAGGTATTGGATACCGACGATCGAATCTCGGGTAAGTAACATACCGATGACAAAGTGAACAACGTATGTCGTTGTGCGGTTTGACCGATAAAGATCTTCGTAGAATATGTAGGAACCAATATGGGCATCCAGGTTCCGCTATTGGTTATTGACCGAGAATGGTTCTAGGTCATGTCTACATAGTTCTCGAACCCGTAGGGTCCGCACGCTTAACGTTTCGATGACAGTTCATAATGAGTTTATAAGTATTGATGCACCGAAGGTTGTTCGGAGTCCCGGATGTGATCACGGACATGACGAGGAGTCTCGAAATGATCGAGACATAAAGATTGATATATTGGAAGCCTACATTTGGACATCGGAAGTGTTCCGGTGAAATCGGGATTTACTGAGTGCAGGAGGTTACGGAACCCCGGGAGGTCAATGGGCCTTAATGGGCCATAGGAGAAGAGGAAGGGCAGCCCAAGGTGGGCTGCGCCCCCCCCCTCTAGTCCGAATAGGACAAGGAAGGGGGGCGCCTTCCCCTTCTCCTCCTCCAATCCTAGTCCAACTAGGAGAGGGGAGTCCTACTCGGTGGGAGTAGGACTCCTCCTTGTGCGCCTCCTATAGGGCCGCCACCTCCCCTTGTCTCCTTTATATCTCAGGGGCAGGGGGCACCCAAGACACACAAGTTGATCTCGGATCTTTCCTTAGCCGTGTCGGTGCCCCTTCCACCATATTCCACTTCGTCATATCATCGCGGAGCTTAAGCGAAGCCCTGCGCCGAGAAGTCATATCGTCGCGGGCTTAGGCGAAGCTCTGCGTCGGTGGAGCATCAACATCGTCCCACGCCGTCGTCTTGACGAAACTCATCCCGACACTTTGCTGGATCGGTCCGGGGATCGTCATCGAGCTGAGCGTGTCTTGAACACGGAGGTGCCGTCGTTCGGTACTTGGATCGGTCGGATCGTGAAGGCGTGCGACTACATCAACTGCGTTGTTATAACGCTTCCGCTTACGGTCTCACGAGGGCGTGGGCGGACACTCTCCCTCTCGTTGCTATGTCATCACCATGATCTTGCGTGATCGTAGGAAAATTTTTGAAATTACTCGTTCCCCAGCAATGGCATCCGAGCCTGGTTTTATGCGTTGATGTCATATGCACGAGTAGAACACAAGTGAGTTGTGGGCGATACAAGTCATACTACCTACCAGCATGTCATACTTTGGTTCAGCGGTATTGTGAGATGAAGCGGCCGGACCGACATTACGCGTGCGCTTACGCGAGACTGGTTTCACCGCTCCGAGCACTCGTTGCTTAAAGGTGACGGCGGTGTCTATCTCTCTCACTTTAGTTGAACTGAGTGTGGCTCGCCCGGTCCTTGAGAAGGTTAAAACGGAGTCTATTTGACGAAATATCGTTGTGGTTTTGATGCGTAGGTAAGAACGGTTCTTGCTCAGCCCGTAGCAGCCACGTAAAACTTGCAACAACAAAGTAGAGGACGTCTAACTTGTTTTTGCAGGGCATGTTGTGATGTGATATGGTCGAGGCGTGATGCTATATTTTATTGTATGAGATGATCATGTTTTGTAACGAGTTATCGGCAATGGCGAGAGCCATATGGTTGTCGCTTTATTGTATGAAATGCAAGCGCCATGTAATTGCTTTACTTTATCACTAAGCGTTAGCGATAGTCGTAGAAGCAATAGTTGGCGAGGCGACAACGATGCTACGATGGAGATCAAGGTGTCGCGCCGGTGGCGATGGTGATCATGGCGGTGCTTTGGAGATGGAGATCACAAGCACAAGATGATGATGGCCATATCATATCACTTATATTGATTGCATGTGATGTTTATCCTTTATGCATCTTATCTTGCTTTGATTGACGGTAGCATTATAAGATGATCTCTCACTAAAATTATCAAGTAGTGTTCTCCTGAGTATGCACCGTTGCCAAAGTTAAATCGTGCGAGACACCACGTGATGATCGGGTGTGATAAGCTCTCGTCCATCTACAACGGTGCAAGCCAGTTTTGCACACGCAGAATACTCAGGTTATACTTGACGAGCCTAGCATATACAGATATGGCCTCGGAACACGGAGACCGAAAGGTCGGCGTGAATCATATAGTAGATATGATCAACATAGTGATGTTCACCATTGAAAACTACTCCATCTCACGTGATGATCGGTTATGGTTTAGTTGATTTGGATCACGTGATCACTTAGATGACTAGAGATGTCTGTCTAAGTGGGAGTTCTTAAGTAATATGATTAATTGAACTTTAATTTATCATGAACTTAGTCTGGTAGTATTTTGCATATTATGTTGTAGATCAATAGCTCGCGTTGTTGCTTCCTGTGTTTTTATATGTGTTCCTAGAAAATTGTATTGAAAGATGTTAGTAGCAATGATGCGGATTGGATCCGTGATCTGAGGTTTATCCTCATTGCTGCTTGAGAAGAATTATGTCCTTAATGCACGCTAGGTGACAGACCTATTGCAGGAGCAGATGCGGGCGTTATGAATGTTTGGCTAGCTCAATATGATGACTACTTGATAGTTTAGTGCACCATGCTTAACGGCTTAGAATCGGGACTTCAAAGGCGTTTTGAGCGTCATGGACCATATGAGATGTTCCAGGAATTGAAGTTAATATTTCAAGCAAATACCGAGTTGAGAGATATGAAGTCTCCAACAAGTTCTATAGCTAAAAGATGGAGGAGAATCGCTCAACTAGTGAGCATGTGCTCAGATTGTGCGAGTACTTCAATCACTTGAATCAAGTGGGAGTTAATCTTCGAGATAAGATAGTGATTGACAGAATTCTCTAGTCACCATCACTAAGTTAGTAGAACTTCGTGATGAACTATAGTATGCAAGGGATGACGAAAAAGATTCTCGAGCTCTTGGCGATGCTAAAATCGGCGAAGGTAGAAATCAAGAAAAACATCAAGTGTTGATGGTTGACAAGACTATTAGTCTCAAGGAAAATGGCAAAGGGAAGAAGGGGAACTTCAAAAGGAACGGCAAGCAAGTTGCTGCTCGAGTGAAGAAGCCCAAGTCTAGACCTAAGCCGAGACCTAGTATTTTTGCTGCAATGGAACTGGTCCTTTGGGCGGAACTACCCTGAATATTTGGTGGATAAGAAGGATGGCAAAGTGAACAAGGTTATATTTGATATACAGGTTATTGATGTGTACCTTACTAGTGTTTATAGTAGCCCCTGAGTATTTGATACTCGTTCGGTTGCTAAGATTAGTAACTCGAAACAGGAGTTCTGAGATAAGCAGAGACTAGTTGAAGGGCGTGACGATGAGTATTGGAAGTAGTTCCAAGATTGATATGATCATCATCGCACACTCCTATACTTTCGGGATTAGTGTGGAACCTAAATAAGTGTTATTTGGTGTTGAGCATAAATATGATTTGATCATGTTTATTGCAATCTGTTATTCATTTAAGTAAGAGAATAAATTGTTATTCTGTTTACATGAATAAAACCTTATATGGTTACACACCCAATGAAAATGGTTCATTGGATCTCAATCATAGTGATACACATATTCATAATATTGAAACCAAAAGATGCAAAGTTAATAATGATAGTGCAACTTATTTGTGGCACTTTGCCGTTTAGGTCATAATTGGTGTAAAGCGCATGAAGAAACTCCATGCTGATGGGATTTTGGAATCACTTGATTATGAATCACTTGATGCTTACGAACCATGCCTTATGGGCAAGATGACTAAAGACTCATTCTCGGAACAATGGGCGAGCAAATGACTTATTGGAAATAATACATCTTGATGTATGCGGTCCGATGAGTGTTAAAGCTCACGGCAAGTATCGTTATTTTCGACCTTCACAAGATGATTTGAGCAGATATGGGTATATCTTCTTGATGAAACATAAGTCTGAAATAGTTGAAAGGTTCAAAGAATTTCAGAGTGAAGTGGAAAATCATCGTAACAAGAAAATAAAGTTTCTGCGATCTGATCGTGGAGATGAATATTTGAGTTCTGAGTTTGGTCTTCAATTAAAACAATGTGGAATAGTTTCACAGCTCACGCCACAGGAACACCACAACGTTATGGTGTGTCCGAGCGTCAGTAACCGTACTTTATTTTGATATGGTGCGATCTATGATGTCTCTTACAGATATAGTTTTGGGGTTATGCATTAGAGATAGCTGCATTCACATTAAAGGGCACCATCTAAATCCGTTGAGCGACACCGTATGAACTATGGTTTAACGATAAACCTAAGCTATCGTTTCTTAAAAGTTTGGAGTTGTGATGCTTATGTGAAAAAGTTTTCACCGATAAGCTCGAACCCAAATCGAGAAGTGCGTCTTCATAGAATACCCAAAGGTAACTATTGGGTACACCTTCTATCACAGATCCGAAGGCAAGTTTTTCGTTGCTAAGATGGATCCTTTCTAGAGAAGAAGTTTCTCTCGAAAGAAGTGAGTGGGAGGAAAGTAGAACTTGATGAGGTAATTGTACCTTCTCCCTTATTGGAAAGTAGTTCATCACAGAAATCAGTTTCGTGATTCCTACACCAATTAGTAAGGAAGTTAATGATGATGATCATAAAACTTCAGATCAAGTTGCTACCAAACCTCGTAGGTCTTCGAGTGAGATCCGCACGAGTGATACGGTAATCATGTTCGGAAGTCATGTTACTAGACCATGATGAACCTACGAACTATGAGGAAGCGATGATGAGCCCAGATTCATGAAATGGCTTGAGGCCATGAAATCTGAGATAGGATCCATGTATGAGAACAAAGTATGGACTTTGATTGACTTGCTCTATGATCAGCAAGCCATGTTAAATAAATGGATTTTCAAGAGGAAGGCGGACACCGATAGTGGTGTTACTATCTACAAAGCTCGACTTGTCACAAAAGGTTTTCGACAAGTTCAAGATGTTGACTACAATGAGACTTTCTCAAGCTGTAGCGATGCTTAAGTCTGTCCGAATCATGTTAGCAATTGCCACATTTTATGAAATCTGGCAAATGGATGTCAAAACTACATTCTTTAATGGATTTATTAAAGAAGAGTTGTATATGATGCAACCGAAGGTTTTGTCAATCCTAAAGGTGCTAACAAAATGTGCAAGCTCCAATGATCCATCAATGGACTGGTGCAAGCATCTCGGAGTTGGAATATCGCTTTTGATGTGTTGATCAAAGCATATGATTTTATCTGAGACTTTTGGAAAGGCTGTATTTACAAGAAAGTGAGTGGGAGCACTACAGCCTTTCGATAAGTATATGTGAATGACATATTGTTGATCGGAAATAATGTAGAATTATTCGCAAAGCATAAAGTAGTGTTTGAAAGGAGTTTTTCAAAAAAGACCTCGGTGAAGCTGCTTACATATTGAGCATCAAGATCTATAGAGATAGATCAAGGCGCTTGATAAGTTTTTCAATGAATACATACCTTGACAAGATTTTGAAGTAGTTCAAAATGGAGCAGTCAAAGAAAAGTTCTTGCTGTGTTGCAAAGGTGTGAAATTGAGTAAGACTCAAATCCCGACCACGGCAGAAAATAGAAAAGAGAATGAAAGTCATTCCCTATGCCTCGACCATAGGTTCTATAAAGTATGCTATGCTATGTACCGGACCTATTGTATACCTTGCTCTGAATTTGGCAAGGGAGTACAATGGTGATCTAGGAGTAGATCCTTTGGACATTGGTCAAGAACATCCTTAGTGAGGACTAAGGAAATATTTCTCGATTATGGAGGTGTAAAAAGCCCGTCGTAAAGAATTACATCGATGCAAGCATTTTACACTGATCCAGATGACTCTAAGTCTCAATCTGGATACATATTGAAAGTGGGAGCAATTAGCTAGAGTAGCTCCGTGCGAGCATTGTAGACATAGAATATTTGCAAAATAGATACGGCTCTGAATGTGATGAGACCCGTTGACTAAGCTTCTCTCACGAGCAAAACATGATCATACCTTAATACTCTTTGGGTGTTAATCACATAGCGATGTGAACTAGATTATTGACTCTAGTAAACCCTTTGGGTGTTGGTCACATGACGATGTGAACTATGGGTATTAATCACATACAGATGTGAATATTAGTGTTGAATCACATGATGATGTGAACTAGATTATTGACTCTAGTGCAAGTGGGAGACTGAAGGAAATATGCCCTAGAGGCAATAATAAAAGTTATTATTTATTTCCTTATATCATGATAAATGTTTATTATTCATGCTAGAATTGTATTAACCGGAAACATAATACATGTGTGAATATATAGACAAGCAGTATGTCACTAGTATGCCTCTACTAGACTAGCTTGTTAATCAAAGATGGTTATGTTTCCTAACCATGAACAAGGAGTTGTTATTTGATTAACAAGGTCACATCATTAGTTGAATGATCTGATTGACATGACCCATTCCGTTAGCTTAACACTTGATCGTTTAGTATGTTAATGCTTTCTTCATGACCCATACATGTTCCTGTAACTATGAGATTATGCAACTCCGTTTACGGAGGAACACTTTGGTACTACCAAACGTCTGGCAACGTAATCGCTGGGTGATTATAAAGGAGTACTACAGGTGTCTCCAAAGGTACTTGTGGGGTTGGCGTATTTGAGATTAGGTTTTGTCACTCCGATCGTCGGAGAGGTATCTCTAGGCCTTCTCGGTAATACACATCACCTAAGCCTTGCAAGCATTACAACTAATGAGTTAGTTGTGAGATGATGTATTACGGAACGAGTAAAGAGACTTACCGTTAACGAGATTGAACTAGGTATTGGATACCGACGATCGAATCTCGGGTAAGTAACATACCGATGACAAAGGGAACAACGTTATGTCGTTATGCGGTTTGACCGATAAAGATCTTCGTAGAATATGTAGGAACCAATATGGGCATCCAGGTTCCGCTATTGGTTATTGACCGAGAATGGTTCTAGGTCATGTCTACATAGTTCTCGAACCCGTAGGGTCCATGCGCTTAACGTTCGATGACGAGTTCATAATGAGTTTATAAGTATTGATGCACGAAGGTTGTTGAGTCCGGATGTGATCACGGACATGACGAGGAGTCTCGAAATGATCGAGACATAAAGATTGATATATTGGAAGCCTACATTTGGACATCGGAAGTGTTCGGGTGAAATCGGGATTTTAGAGTACCGGAGGTTACGGAACCCCGGGAGGTCAATGGGCCTTAATGGGCCATAGGAGAAGAGGAAGGGCAGCCCAAGGTGGGCTGCGCTTCCCCCCTCTAGTCCGAATAGGACAAGGAAGGGGGCGCGCCTTCCCCTTCTCCTCCTCCAATCCTAGTCCAACTAGGAGAGGGGGAGTCCTACTCCGTGGGAGTAGGACTCCTCCTTAGTGCGCCTCCTATAGGGCCGCCACCTCCCCTTGTCTCCTTTATATCACGGGGCAGGGGCACCCCAAGACACACAAGTTGATCTCGGATCTTTCCTTAGCCGTGTGCGGTGCCCCTTCCACCATATTCCACTTGGTCATATCATCGCGGAGCTTAAGCGAAGCCCTGCGCGGAGAAGTCATATCGTCATGGAGCTTAGGCGAAGCTCTGCGTCGGTGGAGCATCAACATCGTCCTGCGCCGTCGTCTTGTGAAACTCATCCCGACACTTTGCTGGATCGGTCCGGGATCGTCATCGAGCTGAGCGTGTCTGAACACGGAGGTGCCGTCGTTCGGTACTTGGATCGGTCGGATCGTGAAGGCGTCGACTACATCAACTGCGTTGTTATAGCGCTTCCGCTTCGGTCTCACGAGTGCGTGGGCGGACACTCTCCCTCTCGTTGCTATGTCATCACCATGATCTTGCGTGATCGTAGGAAAATTTTTGAAATTACTACGTTCCCCAACAGTAAGAGCCCCTGAGTCGCGATGCTCAGGAGGTCCCCTTTAGCGCTCAAGCAACCTCCATTTGGGCGAAAAGGCGAACAACGTTGCCTTGACGTAACTGCAATAGGCGAGGGTTTGGCGTTGAGTCGATTTAGCTTTTGCGTGTCTTATCTCATAGGTTTGGAGTAGTCCTTCGGTGAGGTGCCGGGCCTGCGTGCTTGGCAGGTGGGGTGTTCTTTGAGTCGAGGCTTTGTGAGCTTCTCCCCTCTTCCCCGCACTTTCCTTCATGCTCTTCGTCCTCAGGTCCCGGCCCTCGAGCGAGCTCAGCCGCCGCTAGTATGACAGGTCGTGATGCCGTGGGTCAAGGCCAGGGGGTGAGGGCTGGAGAGCCAGTAAGAGCCCATAAGTCCTGATGCTCAGGCGTCCCCCTTTTAACGCGCGAGCGGATCGTGCGGGAGAGAGGGAGAGAGAGCTCGCGACGCCCCCCGCGCTACTCCTGAAGCGGTTCCTGCAGACCAACCATGAGAGAAAACAAGGTCTGCCGTTACGGTTGCCAGCCAGCCATTGGTTGCTCCGAGGGAGTGATTGGGGCACCGATGGCCTGGCGAGGTGGCGCTATGCGGGGCTGCCGCGGCCAGAGCTCTGCCGCTCAGATTTGTCGGTGTTGCAGGGACGGGCCCATGCGCAAACGCCGTGCCAGAGCGAGCGGCTCCAAAGGTAGGTGTCAATCGAGCGAGCGATTATCTCAAGTAGGTTAATCATGAAGGAGCAAATCAACATAGATAGATGCGGAGAAAGCAAATGCCACTGGGTCAGGACCGAGCAGCTTGGGGATGATGCGGCCCGAGGGGCGCCCCCAACAAGATAAACAGAAGATATAGGCGAAACGGATACATGCCGCAGGGACAGACCCATGCGACCTGGGAATGATGCAGCCACGAGGCGCCCCAGCTGAAACAAAACTGAAAAGAAGTCACGATCTTTGTGGCGGGCGAGTGTCGGAGTAGCTGATGATGCGGGGTGAAGGAGCCGATCCTCCACGAGCCCTCGGGACTCGAGCCTCGGGAGGCTCAGGAGGTCAGGCGCCCGTTGAGGTCCATCTCCATCTCTTCCAGGCACGCGCGATGCTTGGCCACCTGAGCTTCCAGAATGCTCCTCATCAGGCGCTGGTGGGCTGCAGCTGCGTCCGGCAAGACGAAGGGCATGCGAACAAAGCTGTGCGATGGGCCCTTGCAACACCCCACGCGCGAAGGCCAGAAGCACTCCTGAGAAGCGACTCGATTGAGCCCTGGGTGGTCGATCGACGCCAGCGCAGCCCGCCATCCTCACTGGATGGGGAGCTACGCCGGCGGGCGGCGGTTGCCGCGCATGACTCTTGATTCCTCCACATCTGAGCGGCCTTGGTGATGAACTCACGAGGTGGGTCCTTCTTTCCTTATGCCTTCTGAGGAAGCGTGCATGGCTGCGCCTCAAGTTGTGCCCAAGCGCCTCCCTCGTGACCTTGGCAAAGTCAATGGCTCCCAGGAGAGCCCGAGCCACAGCCCGAGGAGGCGCGGCGCGCCTTCCTATCACGATGGAGGTGGCGCCCCTTGGGCGGGCGCATGTCGGGACGCTGGCGCCTCCGGGCGCCTGCCTCCTGGCCTTGAGCCAGTGATGTCTTCTTCTTCTTGGGAGCTGCTCGGGGAGGTTTCCACCCTTGCTGTCCGGGTCCTCGATCGACGCGGCCTGGAAGGCACGCTCGAGGGAGCACACCGCATCCTTCTCTTCACAGGGGACCGTGATGACCCCACCGCTTCCTGGCATCTTGAGGACGTTGTAGCCATGGTGAGTCATTGCCATGAATTTGGCCAGGGCCGGGTACCCAAGGATGGCATTGTATGGCAGGCGAATGTGAGTGACGTCGAAGTCAATGAGTTCAGTGGGGTAGTTGCTGTGCTGTCCAAAGGTGACAGGAAGGCGGACCTGCCCTATCGGGACAGTGGAACCATCAGTGACTCCTGAGAAAGGGTTGGTTGGCTGAAGCTGATCATATGGTACTTGGAGATTGTTGAACATCTCGACGGACAGGATGTTGAGTCCCGCGGCGCCGTCGATGAGGGTCCTCGTGACTTGCATGTTGCTGATGACTGGGGAACAAAGCATTGGGAGGACACCGGCCGTCGCCGCGCACTTGAGCTGATCCGCCGAGCTGAACGTGATGGCGCACGCAGACCACCTGAGAGGACTGCATTCACTTCGCGAGCAAACTGAGGCTGGGGCCGGAGCACCGCCCAGGATGCAAGCGATTGCACGTGGCTCTTGGAAGCCCCCAGCCCCCTCGTCCTGATGATGGTCTTCATTCCTTCTTTGGTGGTGGTGCCAAAGGAGGAAGGCCTATGTTGCCTTGCGGGCGGTCCTCGCGAGGCTGATCTCTCCAGGCTCCCTCGCGAGGCTGGTCCTGCCAGCAGTCCTCGTGAGGTCGGTCACGCTACCCTTGGCGAGGGCCACGGTCGTCCCATCGTCCGCCACCTCTTGCTCCGCCTCGGCCGTGGCCCCGATCGTTGTGCTCGGGGCTTCGACCGACGCGGCCTTCTCGCACGGCCCTGAGCTCTTGGCATTCGTTGGTGTTGTGGGTGTGGAGATCGTGGTACACACAGTACCGGCTGCCCTTGGACGACTCCGGCTGATCCCTGCCGTGCTTGGTGTCCGGCTCCGCTGCGAGTACAGCTGCTCCCTTGCGCTTCACATCCTTGGCCTTGGCTTTCTTCTCTTCTGGGTCCGCTGCTGGGAGCTCGAGAAGGGAGAGGCGCCCTTCCTCAGCCCTTGCGCACTTGGTCGCCAGGTTGAACAACTCCAGAGACGTGCACAGATCTTCATGGATTGCCAACTCCTCCTTCATCTTGGCGTCGCGAACGCCATCGGAGAACGCCGAAATGATGGCCTCCTCAGTCACCCTGGGGATCTTGAGGCGAGCGTTGTTGAAGTGCTGGATGTACTTCTGCAAGGTCTCTCCAGGATGCTGCTTGATGCGGCGCAGGTCACCTGACGGGGCGGACGGTCGCGAAAGTGCCACGGAAGTTGGCGATGAAGCGGGTGCGCATCTCCTCCCGGAGGAGATCGTGCGAGAGCAGGTTCAAGAGCCAGGTGCGGGCACCGTCCTTGAGCGCCATGGGAAACCAGTTCGCCATGAACTTTTCGTCCCGTTAAGCGGCTTCGATGCCCAGCTCGTAGAGTTGTAGGAACTCCGCGGGATCTGCAGTGCCGTCGTAGCGGGGAGGCAGGTCGAGCTTGAACTTACGGCGAGCGACACTCGTGGCTCGGGGGTGAAGGCGCGGCAGCCTGCGGTGGCCATCGGAGCCCTCTGGCGATCTTTGGGCTTGCTCTCAGGGATTCCGTCGCGCGCCGCTTGGGCAGTCTTGGGGTCTTGGCATCTTGGCGCGAGGATGCGATCACGGCGCCTTGGTCTTGGGAGCACGCGGGCACCTTCTTGGGGACGAGGATCTCTTGGCAGCTCCTTTCTTGCTACTGCAGCGCGGACAGTGGGTCTCAAATCACAGGGCCGCGCACCTTGGAGCAGTGCCTTCTTGGGGAGGAGGCGGCGAGCACCTCGATCCATGCTTCCTGCTGCAGGATGGAGGCGAGGCAGCGAGAGGGGCGGCATAGGAGAGCCCCTGCTGGCCCACGAAGCTCGGTGATGCGGCGAGCCAGTCCTCATAGAGGTCGTCGACGGGACGGTAGTGCAGGAGCTCACGCGCCAGGAGCAGCGCGGCATGCGCGTCTGTGGGGGCGAAACGGGCATGGGATGACGAACCAGTGGAGTCGATGTGCGTGGCAGTCTGGCCTTCCCTACACCGATGGATCAGAGACGAGGCCTGCTGCTTGTTCCCCGCCGGGCGGTGGCGGCGTTAGTGGCGGCGACGAGGAGCAGCGGGCGCCCGCCGACGGGCGGCGTCACGAAGCGGCAGCGGCGAGAAACAGCCGGCGCTTCATGCGCGAGCCAGCGAAGTCGACCATGAACACGGTGAAGATCGAGCGCGTCTGTGGAAGAAAGATTCGGCGCACCTACAGCGCGCCAAATGTCGGATGTTGGGTTCCGGCATACCCTTAAGGTTCGAACACTGGGGTGCGCACGAAGATCTCCCCCCTACCGATGTACGTCCGACCGCCTCGTGAGATCTAAGCTGGAAACAATAAACAACACAGGGGACACGAGCTTTATGCTGGTTCGGGCCACCATTGTGGTGTAATACCCTACTCCAGTGTGTGGTGTGGTGGATTGCCTCAGGGGCTGATGATGAGCAGTACAATGGAAGAACAGCCTCGCGAGAGGTCTTCTTGGGCTGGTGCGATGAACTGCTTGGGTGAGTTCGATCGCCTCTCTCTCTCTCTGCTAGGGCTCTATCAGATGCACGTCCCTTCCAGATGCCTCTACTCTGTGGTGGCTAGCTCTATTTATAGAGGCCTGGGCCTCTCCCAAATATTGAGCGGGAAGAGGCGCCAACAACGCCATTTCAAGGGAACATCTAGTACAAGTTATCCTGACTAAAGTTGGTCTTCGGCTGCCAAAAGCACTGGCGATGACGCCATCTTGGGATCCACGGTGACCTCCATCCTGCCACTCCACTGCTCTTGGTCTCGTTGCACCAAAATGGCAACCTTTGCCTGATGCCTCGGTACTCCGCGTCTGTGCTTGCCCCCTTTGCACCAAAGAGGAAACAAGGACACTGCACAGGCCGGCGCCCGCCTGGCCTCGATCATCATGGCTTGCATCACGAGCACCTCGCGAGGTACCTTGCCTTGATCTCTCCGCCTCCTCGCGAGCCTGCCTGGCGAGGCCATCCTTGAGGAAGCCTTGCATCGTCCGCCCCACGAGGCTTGGCCCCTCGCGAGGGTCTTGAGTCTTGTGTTGATGAAGATGGGCCGTACTGGGCCACCAATTGAGCCACGCCGCAGGCCGCAGGCAGGCAAGTCTGGGGACCCCCGTTCCCAGAACGCCGACACAATCCATTTTTTCTGGATGGAGGGAATACATGTCAATATGTCATGCCTTTCTATTCTTCAGTACCTATTCCATCTCTCCGCTGTAGCATGTTTTATAATCGAAGCACCATTCTTCTATACAAGGCATGCAAGGGGAAGACGACTATGTTCGAATATGAAGGGTTACAAACCAGGTCTTTGCAAAAGATCCAAACGCCAGGAGATAATAAACCAACTCCAGTTTGTATTGATACTGCTCCAGCACAGAGAAACCCAACTCCTACTGATAATAAGCAGATTCCAGTGACCAAAGAACTAGTCCGCTCCAGTCCAGCAAAAAT
Source organism: Aegilops longissima (assembly GCA_021605205.1). NCBI lineage: Eukaryota > Viridiplantae > Streptophyta > Magnoliopsida > Poales > Poaceae > Aegilops > Aegilops longissima. The sequence continues at coordinate 637,472,535 of CM038678.1, read as the reverse complement.
ATGTCAACTCCATTCTAACAAGCATGTGCGTATCCTTGCATCATGAAATTTTATAGCATGCTGATCATATTTTCTATATGTTTTTTACCCATCTCTCTTTTAGAAAATAAGCTTAACAGATAGAAGAATTTCTGCACTGGTATCGTCTGTGAGGAAAGATTCTTGCAGGAGTTCTCTGTACTCCAATGCAGATGTAAGTAGCTGTTGTATATCACTATATTTTTACATCAGCATGCATTTTGTTAATCGGCATGAATCCAACCTTTATCTGATCTAAATTTAGTTGTAGCAAAATGTATGATTAAAGGCCACAATATTGATATTTGTAAATAGAACTGCCTGGTAGTTTTGCATCCTGAGCTGCATGAGTGTACTATCTCATACCAGTGGGTTTGATTACTTTGATTCTACAATGGGTCTTTAGTGTTTTTTTACTGTGTTGTCCTATCGTATCCCTAGCTCTTACATCATACTCCCTCCATTCGGATTACATGTTGCAGAAATGGATAAAACTGGATGTATCTAGAATTGAAATACGCCTAGACCCATCCATTTATTTTCGGATGGAGGGAATACATGTCAATATGTCATGCCTTTCTATTCTTCAGTACCTATTTCATATCTGCTGTAGCATGTTTTATAATTGAAGCACCATTCTTCTATATAAGGCATGCAAGGGGAAGACGGCTATGTTAGAATTTGAAGGGTTACAAACCAGGTCTTTGCAAAACATCCAAATGCCGGAGATAATAAACCAACTCCATTTTTCATAGATCTTGCTCGACAGAGAAACCCAACTCCCATCGATAATAAGCAGATTCCAGTGGCCAAAGAACTAGTCCGCTCCATCCGGCAAAGAATGTCAACTCCATTCTAAGAAGCGTGTGTATCCTCGCATCATGAAATTTTTTAGCATTCTGATAATATTTTCTACATGTTTCTTACCCATCTCTCTTTTAGAAAATAAGGTTAAATGATAGAAGATTTCCTTCATTGGGATTGTATTCGAGGAAAATATCTTGCGGGAATTATGTGTGCTCCAATGCTGATGTAAGTACCTGTTGTATATAACTATTTTTTACATCAGCATGTATTTTGTTAATCGGCGTGAATCCAAACTTTGTCTGATCTAAAATTAGTTGTAGCAAAATGTTAAAGGCGCCAATGTTGATTTTTGTAAACAAATTTGCCTGGTAGTTTTGCATACTGAGCTGCATGAGTGTACTATCTCATATCATGCAAATTACTGAATTGTAGTGCTGCTCCAGTTGCCCATTCATTCATTGTGTCAATGTTGCTTTCGTATTACCTTACCTGGCTGATGATAGCTATGCCATATTGTGTTAATTTGGTGTTGGCTAGTTGCCCAAACGTTTGTTGTGCCAATGTTGCTTTCCTATTATCTGACTTGGCCAAAGATAGCAATGCTAGTGTCTTAATTTGGCGCAGGCTGTTGAAGATGAGAAGACAAACTCTGAAAACAGCAAGGCAACCCCATTGTTTCTTTCCAATAAATCTAGGCCATGTAATATGCCAATAACTCATGATTAATCTGTTTGGTTCCCCTCCTAATTTATGTTATGATGCAGTGGTCAAGACACTCTCCGCTATCAATAATACAAGCCTGCCAAAATCGCCATCTGAATCTGTTCAATATCCTCTGTCTCGAATGCAACGGAAAAAAATGTGTGTTTGTGAACCAATTAATGGCTGAAGGAATGATGGAAATGGTGGCGGAATCAGAGGTGCAGAGTCGTGCGACACAACAACTGATCAATGTTTTTAGAGATAGTGTAGCAAAGCAGCAAGAACTTGCCCACATGCTTATGGGCGTTATCCATGCTGAGGTTGCAGATTGTGACGTTGTAGATTGTTAGGTTCTGTTCATTTATTTGCACTAGCATCAATCTTTGAATGCCCTGTGGATGTAATTTCCTGTAATATATGCTGGATGTGTAACGTTTTTCCCTGTATGCCATACCTTTGCTTGATCGGTTTTGGTCCTGTGCATAATTGCTCGTCGTAATGGGCTCAAATTATCTAATTTGGCCTAAAGACATGTACGAACTTTAGTGGGCCCATTAAATTAATGGGCCGTTACCAGGCCGAAAGTTAATGGTCGGCCTTCTTAACTCTCGGGTCGTTAACAGGCTGATATCGAAGCAGGCAATAGGTGGGCCAAATCGATTTCACGGGCCGTTAACAGGCAGTTACTAAGTTCGGGCTACATATGGCCCAACTATACTGTGGGCCTTTAGCAGGCCGAAAGAGAAAGCGGGCTTGTACTGGACCATGAAGAGCATGGGCCGCTAAGAGGCCGAAAGTCAGGTCGTATTGTAAATGGCCCAACTGTGTTGTGGGCCTTTAGCAGGCCGAAAGAGAAACCGGGCTGGTATTGGACCATGAACGGCATGGGCCATTAAAAGGCCAAAACTCAGGTCCGACTACAAATGGCCCAACTCATTTATGGTCCGTTAACAGAGTGAATGGCACACGGGGCCGGGAATTGGACCAACACTTAAATGGGTCGCTAAAAGGCCAAAACTCAGGTCCGACTACAAATGGCCCAACAGACATATGGGCCGTCACCAGGCTGAAAGACACACCGGGCCGGAAATTAGCCCAACACTTAAGTGGGTCGCTAAAAGGCCGAAACTCAGGTCCAACTACAAATGGCCCAACTTATTTATGGGTCATCAACAGGATAAAAGACACACCGGCCCGGAAATTAGCCTAATATTTAAATGGGTCCCTAAAAGGTCGAAAGATGTACATCGTGAAAATTGGCCCATCCACTGAATGGACCGTTAACAGGAAATCTCATCAGGCCGATATTGATCCCCAAATATATAGTGGCCTGTTAACGGGCTCGAACTGACGATGGGCTGCAATGGTGTCAAATCTTTAACAGGCCGTTGACGGGCCGAATTGGCACATCTCGTATGGGCTGTGGGCTTAAATGGACCTGACACAAGTAGGCCTTATATGGGCCGGCCTGCTATTTTTTACTCGGCCGGCCTTTTTCACCGGCCACTGTTGGGCCGTGCCACGTGTCGACCTATCATAGGCGCCTCCTGTCCAATGAGTGGATGACATCTGTCCCAACGGTGAGGTAACACGTGTTTCCTCCGGCCTATGATGATTTTACACGTGGAAAATCCCCATTGGTCCGGGCTGTTAACGGGTTATCGGATCCAAAACCGGACCGAATAGCTTAACGGCGTTCCGTTACGGTGGATGCCACGTGTCGGTTACCCTTGACGAAAGCACTTCTGTGACGCGCAATTTATCGCCATGGAAGTGGACACTTCCGTGATGATATTTTTGGTAATGTCATGGAACACTTCTACGACAGCACAGGTATGACTATCTTGATTCTGTCATAAATTTGTCATGGATGTACATGCATGATAGAAAACGTGACCTACTGTGACAAACACGTATCATCATGGAAGTGTATTTTTTTGTAGTAATGCATGCGGCAGTGAGAAGGTTGGTTTGCATGGCGCTGCATTAATCAAGCGATGAGGAGTGAGATGGTTAGATCTTTGGGCTTTGGAGAAAAAATACGCATTAATTGACACATGAAACGAGGATTTGTATCGATTAATCCCGCAAAGGAAAACCCCGCCTTTCTTTTTTAACACTAGTACTCCTAGTACGTAGTACTACGTACTTATCCTGTTTGGGTCTAGGCCTTGCATTGCCATACTTCGCCACACATTTTTGCCAAGCTTGCCTAAAGTTTTGAAAATGAAAACAAGGTACACTTGCGCACGGCTGTCGTGGTCGCGCGCCGCACCCTCGCCTCGCTCGCTCCTGCCTTGCCATGATCGCACCGCACCCTCACATGCACAGTCGCTCCTGCACGCTGCAAACCCAACCAAGGGAACGCACCCTCACTGACATGTGTTGTGGCATGTGAACAAACCAAACTCAGCCATCCTACCGTTGACACATAATTTTCGTTCATAGAGTATGTTCATCCAACCACATGTTGGGGAGTATCCGTACGGCCCGTGCGGTGGTCTGTTGGGGAAGAAGAAGAGGCGAGGAAGAAGGGTTAGGAGACGTAGGATATTCATCCAACCGCCTGAAATGGTAGGCTGACCCAAGTCAGGAGACTTTCATAACAATATATGTTTTTACACAGCAAAAGATCCATAAAAACAACAACATAAAGAAAAACTATCACTGCTCGCGGAACGAGACGGCCTCGTCGTCTTTGGCTCCTGGCGCGAACCAGTCGTAGCTGCCGATGTGTGTCTCAGCACCGTGGTTGTTCTCAACCTCCAGCTACTCGTTCACGCGGAGCGTGCGGGCGCTCTGCACGAACGAGAGCACCGCCCGATCCGAGTTGAGGACGTCCGGTTCCTCCTGCAGGAGGGCCTCAATGGCAGCGGCATCCGCGTGCTCCGCGTCGAGTCGAGCCTCTGCCGCCCGGTTCAAGTCCAGGACGTCCGGTTCCGCCTGCAGGAGGGCCTCGATGAGAGCGGCATCCGCGCGCTCCACGTCGAGTTGAGCCTCTGCCGCCCGGTTCAAGTCCAGGACGTCCAGTTCCGCCTGCAGGAGGGCCACGATGGCAGCGGCATCCACGTGCTCTGCCTCAAGTTGAGGCTCCGCCGCCCGGTTCACATCCACGGCATCCAGTTCCGCCTACAGGAGAGCCTCGATGGCAGCGGCATGCGCGCGCTCCGCGTCGAGTAGAGCCTCTGCCTCCCGGTCCTCCTTTAGTATCGCCAGGTTGAACCGCTAGTCCGCCTGCACCATGGGGGACTCGGATGCTGGCACGAAGTCGATGTCCATCGTCTCGTACCCATCGGGGGCCTTCTGCACCGCGACCTCCGCCATGAACATTGGATCGGCTTCCTCCTCCTCACAGCTTGGCTCTAGAGAACTCGGGGATTGGCCCGCCGCAAAGCGAGCTTGGGAACGGAGGTCTCTGGCACCGACCGCCGCCGTGATTTCTACGCGGCACTCCGGCGTCAGCTTCTTGTAGTACGTGATCTTGCGGTGCACCATGGCTTTCCGGCGAACTAGGGGATGCTTGATGCGGGCTAGGGGATCCAAAGTTGGGGGAAGGGGCTGGAGATTTGGTGTGAATAGTGGTTCCGGTGACGACCGGTCAATTGGTTTTGACTGTACATCGCTCTTGTCGCGTTCGCGTTGCAGCCCGGCACGCTGGACCCTCCACGTCGCTCACCAAATGGAACGTGCTTCGTCTTGCGTTTTCGCTCGCTTGTGGGACCGCAGTTGATAGCAAACCGACGTCCCTCCCCTCCCCGCCCGCGTCATTTTATGCGGAGTAAATAAGAACAGAGGGAGTATACTTAGGATGAGGATCCCCTGACGTGGTCGAACCAATTGAGTAACTGAGATGCGGGGCCTAGCAAGTATGGGGTCCGCCAGTAAGTGACCGAAAGGGAGGGTAAGACAGGGATAGGTATGTGAAAGGAGCTTCCAATGATATAATTTTCACATTATACATCTCATTTCCTATTAATCTTGTCAATAGTCAAATGCGGTTTTGAAAAACGCATTAAAGCATGTCTAATAATATAGCCAGTCGATGGCTATAAGGAACTGCCATGTCATCTATATCCATCATCTATTATATGCACTCATACAATAGTGTGGGCTATAAGGTTGGCTATTTCCCGCAAAAAAAATAAGGTTGGCTATTGTATTAGTACTTTTTTCCATCTCCTCTCCATCTCTTTCTCCATATTTATTGTATGTATTTAACTAGGAATGCGTATATAGCTAGGCTCTTGCATGAGAGCTCACTCCCCTTACTTTTTCACATCTCTCTCCTCCACATAGGCCCTATATAAATGGAAGGAGGGAGTACAACTATGAGCACTGCATACTCTAGTACAGATGTTGTCAGTACTCCACTAGTACTATTGGACAGGGAGCTTAAAAAAAGTTACTATTGGACTGGCTATACGTGGCGAAATCCTAGTAGGAAGAGCATGCGCGAGAACAAGCACATTCACGTGGTTGAAAACAAATTGGAAACCATCTCGAGTACAAATCTAGGAGTACGTACGAATCTAACAATATTGATTGGGCGTTGTTGAATGTTGATACTTTTTTATCAAAGTAGAGATACTTTGACTACACATAAAAGTTATATGTAAACTAGAAAGGATAGGAGGAGTATATTGTATGTTCAAAAGCAAGCGAACATTGAATACCCTTTATATATGATTTGCGGATGCTATGATCACCGGTTCAAAATTTTGAATCTGCCTTAGGTATCACACATGGCCCCACTTGTTCTCTCTCGATTTCATCTCAGGGTCCGGAGATCGATTGAAAGAGGACTAGGGTGGGTACAATACGTTCGTTTCTCTTATGAACGTACAACATACTCCCTCTGATCCCCACAGACCCCCCCCCCAGCGGGTCATTTCTATCACAGAAACAGAACAAATATTTATCTCCTTGCACGGCACACAATTGACCTCTGAACATCAATCGATCTCGTCAACATGTGTTGGGGCATGAACCGAATGGGATATCAAAACTAAGACGTGAAGCGACACGTAGTGGAGGCAAAGTGAAACTTTAAACGAACCGTTTATTTGTATGCATGTCGGACAAATTACAAATAAACATTGGAAATACAAGCATGGTCTAGGCCCACATGTGAATGACACTCGACAGAATGTTTAAATGAGGCATGCGGGAGGATGGACTCGACCAGAGGGCGACATGATCGACGGAGAAGAGGGTTGGAGAGGAATGAGAAATAAGCAAATGCCACATGATTATACTTGAACGGCTCAAATAAATTATAAGTTGTCTCGCTTGGCCTACATAGTGAAAGGCCTAATGCGCAACACGAAGCACGAACGCTCGAATATGGTCGGGAAAACAGGGAAACGACATGTGGGGCACACCTGTCGGGACGACGTAGCGCAAACTAGTCCAATGGAGGAGCTGGCCCACGACCTCCTCGCCACCGGCAACCGTTCATGTGGGTCGTGGGGGCCAACAACGTGGCGCAGCTCCAGCACCGCCTCTGGACACGGCGACCGCGGTGAGCGACACGCTCATCGTTGCTAGACACGGTCGCTTTCAGTGTGTCGAGGGTGGCGTTAGTGCTGTGGCACGACCAATAGTATGTTTGGTTTGTGCCGAAGGTCGCCCCATCAAAGCATTGGGTAGCCAAAATTTTGGTTGAGGTTTTGGTTGCCCATGATTTGGCCGATATTGGCAAGAAAAATGAACTAGAGTTGGCTAGAGTTCATTGGCATGCCAAAAAAATGGCAACCATCCAAACAAAGACCAATCTTTGGGTCATGACCAAAATTTTGGTAAGGTGCACTTTGGCCACAATCCAAACACACCCCAACAACCGGCTCGTCGAGGATGCACGGGGCACCGAGACGCGTCCGCGAAGTGCTGTAGCACGGCCAACTGCATCCTCAGGACCTGAGACCATGCCGGGTCGTCTTGCTTTTTCAATGAAATGCGTCAATTGCATGTGAGCAAAGGGCATCTCCAACATTGCTATGACCGCAGCTGACTACCCTGGCACACGAAGAACCGTCGTCCCTCGCGCCGTCCCGGGGTGTGTTCCCAGCCGGCGCCAGCTGCTCGCATTCATGTCGTCCATCCGTATGCCGTCGTTAAGAGGCTCGGTGCCCGAGGAACCAACTCCGGCGACTTAATGACGCACCAGGACGCTTGGTCTCACCGGAATGCGCTACTTAAAGCGGCAACGCCCAGCTAACCTCCACACCATAGCGCATCGTCCTCCTACCTGGCACCACACCCGCCATGACTGCAAGCGCGAATGCTCTGCGGGAGAGCTTGTCTTCGGGGATGAAGCTCGAGGTCACCGCCCTCGCTCAAGTCGTCGCACAAGCGGTGGCCACGCTGGCGGCCGACGATGGGAGCACCGTCAGCCATGTGTCCTACTTGCCGCCGTCCAACGTCCGGCACCGCCGAGGTCGAGGACTTCTCCGAGGATGAGTAGGGCATGGGAGGCAGTAGGGCATGGTGTGCCAACTAGCCGGTCCGTCTCCCGTGTTCTACTTTTCCTCGCCGGAGACCACACCTTCACTTCACGGGTCTTGAACCCGCCCCCGTACATGGAGATCGCAGATGGAGGACGTCGGTCGCCGCCATTGAATAGGTTTAGGGTCGGGTTTCTTTTATTTTTCTGTCCTATAAAAGTTCGAAATGTAATGAAAATCTGCCGTGTTTGCATTAATCTCGGCCGGTGTATATGAAATTTCACAATAATATAGTATATTGTAGGAGTACTAGCAAGATGCCCATGCATTGCACGAAAGATCAAGATCTTGTGGGAGAAAAGGATGAACGAGGGAAGGCCTTATCTGCAAATGCACATTCACACATTTCACATCTTTCTACATCTACGGGAACCTACGAAAGGGTTAACATAAATTGCCTCTCTATCACCTCCCCTGATTTTCATGGTGGTGGGCCCCTCCCTCCCCCCAATCTACAATCAACAGCTCACACATTTCACATTATCTTAATTACGTAACTAGGACTACGTAGGTGTAGCATTACTCGTCCTAAAAACCCAACTAAGACAACCTCCCAGCATATCGCGCGGGAAGAGACCCGGCCGCGCCGTTTTAGTCGGGATTATCGGATTACTAGTAGTAGTATCGATGGATCGGGCGAAGCAACAAGTTTTTTTTGAGGGGGCGAAGCACCTAGTTTAAAAGGAAAAAAGGCGGTACACTCACAGCACCTGTCGCGGTCGCATTGCACCCCACACACGTTCGGTCCTACACACGGCTCATGCAAATGTAACGCGCAGCTTGCCTCTTCAACGACACGTGGGACTGCACTTGGAGAAACCGACCATCGCCAAACTCCCCCACCCACCGTCGAAAATCCTCCCCAACCCAAAAATTCCCCAAATCCTAGATTCAACTGCCCTTCGGCCAACTAGCGAATAATATTCCCCAAACCCCCTCCCCACGTCCCCCTCCACTCCATTCGCTCCACCAAAGCCGCCCTTCCCGCCATGCCGATACGTCGGCGCCGCGGTTCATCGAGAGGACGCACGGCGATCCTCTCGATCCCACAGTACGCTCTCGTAGACTGTCGTCCTATAGCCACGCCGCCGCTGCTGGTGACGTTCTTGTGGAGGCGCCGCGGCGGTCGGCCATGCCACCACCGGGCGGCGTTAGGTGTGACGCACGGCGTGTCAGCTTCTCCCACGGTACACGCATTCTAGACCGAGGCCCCGTGCATGTCGGTGTAGCGCTGAATGTTAGCTGATAGACGCTGTTAATCTCACTGTTTGCCAAAGTAGTTTACAGTCAATATGCTCTGCTTAAGAAGCTTCCTTCCCTTTTCTGCACTCAAACTGCTTAGCTGAGATGGCATGCCAAGGCCGATTAGTTGCTAAAATATCCTTCCATATATTTATTGTGACGTAGATTGCCATGGTCTAGTAGCCAAACTGTTAGGTGAAATAGCTCTACACCCTTTTATACTCGATCTTTGTTGCTGCGATGGCCTTAGATAGTTCGTTGGCTGTGTGCTCGGCCTCATTGACTGCTGAAACAGCCTGCCATAATTTAGCACTCAAATATGTTTGCTGAATTAGCTTTACATATATTTCGTTACTTAGATCTGCTCGCCCAAATATCTTGCCATAGCTTTAGACATCGACCTAGGTATTTTTTTTCTAGACTTCATAAAAAAGCATATATGTTTTTCCTGTAATATCTAGTAGAAGAACTAATTTGTATGTCTAACAGATGGACAGGACTTGGGTAACTTCTGCTCGAAGATTCTCCGCTGCATATGTCGATGGGGTTGAAAACTTCATGAATTTTATCAGAGCTGAGTACGGTGGTCCGAAATCAGATGTGCTCTGCCCATGTAGCAGTTGTATGAATTCAGTTACAAGACCCCAGTCAACTGTGCAAAATCATCTACACTTGTATGGGATGTCGGTCACATATACTAGGTGGGTTCATCATGGTGAAGCTGTGAACGTCAATGTTATTGACTACATGGAAGCAGCAGATCACCATCTTGATCTGCCTGATGCTCGGGTGGAAGAAGAGGAGGAGCTGGTGGCTGTCACGCCCAAGATGCGACCCTATCCTAAAGGAACTCGAAGGTCCCACCAAGAATAGAAGCGCATCTTGAAGACGCTTTTGCAAGGTGGATATCATTACATCAACATTTCATAATAGATGGGGATACACCCAATACATACAATGTCACATGAATACAACATCATATACAAGATCCACATCCGACTACGGATGAAACATAAACAGAAGCTCAAACGACATCCACCCTGCTAGCCCAGGCTGCCGACCTGGAACCTATCCCCTGATCGAAGAAGAAGCAGAAGAAGAACTCTAAACAAGCAAACATCGCTCTCGCGTCATGATCATCGCAAACCTGTACCAAACTGGTGGTGTAGTAATCTGTGAGCCACGAGGACTCAGCAATCCCATTACCATGGGTATCAAGACTAGCAAAGCTTAAATGGGAAAGGAAGGGGTAAAGTGGTGAGGTTGCAGCAGCGACTAAGCATATATGGTGGCTAACCAACGCAAATAAGAGCGAGGAGAGAGCAAGCGGAATGGTCGTCAACTAGCAATGATCAAGAAGTGATCCTGAACTCCTACTTACGTCAGACATAACCCAGTAACCGTGTTCTCCTCTCGATCAACCCCGAAAAGAGACACTCACGGTTACGCACACGGTTGGTGTATTTTAGAAGAGTTTACTTCAAGTTTACTACAACCGGATATTAACAAATTCCCATCTGCCACATAACCGCGGCACGGCTCTCGAAAGTTCAAACCCTGCGGGGTGTCCCAACTTAGCCCATGATAAGCTCTCGCGATCAATGAAGGATATTCCTTCTCCCGGAAGACCCGATCAGTCTCGGAATCCGGCTACAAGACATTTCGACGAGAATAAAACAAGACCAGCAAGACCGCCCGATGCGCCGACAATCCCGATAGGAGCTGCATATATCTCGTTCTCGTGGCAACACGGATGAGACTAGCTACGAGTAAAACCAGCCCTCGAGTTGCCTCAAGGTGGCCCATGAGTAGCTCGGTTCGGACCAACACTTAGACAAGCATTGGCCCGGGGCTAAATAAAGATGACCCTTGGGTTAATTACTCCCAAGGAAAGGTAGGTGGTGGTGAGGCAAATGGTAAAACCAATGTTGGGCCTTCTTTGGAGGAGTCTTATTCAAAGCGAACTGTCAAGGGGTCCCATAAATCACCCGACCGCGTTAGGGACGCAAAATCCGGGAACATAATACCGATATGACGGAAACTAGGGCGGCAAGAGAGGAACAAAACACCAAGCATAAGGCCAAGCCTTCCACCCTTTACCAAGTATATAGATGCATTAATAATATAAGAGATATTGTGATATCCCAACATAAACATAATCCAACATGGAGCAATCTTCATCTTAACCTGCAACTAGCAACGCTATAAGAGGGGCTGAGCAAAAGCGGTAACATAGCCAAGCAACGGTTTGCTAGGAAGGGTGACAAAGGTTAGATGTTGATGGCAATTTGGGAGGCTTGAGCAACAAGTGGTAGGTAACGCAGCATAGCGATAGAACGAAGCAACTAGCATAGCAAAGATAGTAATGAGATCCATGGTGACGGTCATCTTGCCTGAAATACCGCAAGGAAGAAGAACGAGTCCATGAAGAAGATGAAGCCACGAAGACGAACCAAGCGTAGACGAACGAATCCTCACGATCGCAACGAAACAGGAACTAAAAAGAAGAAGCACACAACAGGGTAAACACACCACACATGAACAAGACATGATGCACAACAAGCATGATGCATGACAAATCTAGATGAGGCTACTCATGGCAAGAGATGATGCAAACAAGAACAACACGTCAAAGCAAGTTTAAATGAGGCCGGAAACAACATATAACAATTCCGGTAAGTCCTCATATGCAAATTTCGAAATTGGTCCAGATCTGAATAAACCTTATGTTCAAGTTGTTAAACACCCAGTTAAGATGCACCAAGATGATCTACACGAAATTCTAGTCAAGTTACATATAAAGTTCATTTAATTCGGAGCTACGGCCTAGAAGATATGAACAAAACAAGTTAAACATGGCATTGATGCAAAATGCATTCAAACATCAAGCAAACACCTCAAAGCAAGGATGCAACATGATAATATGAAGCTACATGCAATTCTAAGCAAGTTTCATATAGAGCACACTCAAAACGGAGCAACGGTTCAACACATATACACTATACAAGTCATGACAACAATCTGTCCAAAACAGCAACTAGGCATATTGCAAACATAAAAACAACATGCTACAGGACCTCAACAAGAAAACAAAAGGTATGTACATGATGTACAGGTAAAGCATGACAAAACATGAACACTGAGCTATATCCAGAAATCACTAGAACATGCTCAAAAGGACATGGCAAGATTGCAAATAATAACAGTTTCAGACTTATCAGCAAATAATATCAGGTTGCAATGTTTAGAGCTATGAAACAACATGTTACAGCAAGCTATCATGTCAAACTAGAGCATGGCATGACCCTACTAATTGCATAGAACAAAAGTCCTTTACTGACCATGAGCCAAAAAGGATCAGAAGATACAGTTGCAAGCATGTGAATATAGCAAAAACATAAACATATTCAGACTTGGTGCAAAACTGGAGCATGGCATAAACAGATAACAAGTAGGGATGTTTACGAGCTCGATGCACTCACTACGAGGCATTGCATGACAAACTAAGCATACACCCAACAATTAGACATGGCATAGAAGCCATACATGGTAAGAACAACAACATAGCATGCAAGGATCAACTACAACAACCTTGGCAAAATTGAATAACATGTAAACAATCTGCCAGGAACATTTTATAGCAAAAGTAGAGCTCGATTGAGTCAAGCTAGGGTGCTCCATAATTGCAAAAAGAGGCATGGATGGATAGAGCATGACATGTATAACAAACCATCCTTAGTGAACATCTCCAGATTATGCATAGAATGACTTGTAGCAGCAGGTTAACATAGCATCATGAAATAGCAGATTCAGACTAGCAAAACAGTAACAGCAAGTACCCTACTTAACAAGCTTGATGCACTCACTACAGGAATCACAAAAATACATGGATGGCACCACTGGAAAGATGGCATGAAATAGCACAAAACACATGTAGACATCAACCTCATAGGATGCACACATCAAATGCAACAAAAATGACAAATCATCAAGTTGTAACAGTTTCAGCAGATTAACATCATATAGCACCCTTGCAACGATGATTCAGGCATCAAGATGAGCTCAAATGAACATGATACAATGGAATGAAATGATGTACTCATCGAGACGAACAATTTGACATGCTACACGCACAAAACGGAGCTACAGATGCAGAGTTACAGCAGGTCGAACATGCACAGATATTATGAGGTTTTGAGGACTTGGCAGTTTTTCTGGAAAAAAAAGACGAGCGCGGGATAACTAATATGTGACCAGGGCGGGATTTGGTGGGTTCTCACCATGGGCTTCGGCCCATAAGAAGAGGAGGTGAGGCAGGCCGGGGCTGGGCCGAGGAGATGGGCCAGCGGGGGGCGCAACCCACGTTGCAGAGGCATGGCTGCGCGTGTGCCCGCACGCGCGCAGGGTCGAGGAAGGTCGCGGCGGCGGCGGCTTCCGGCGATGTAGGAGCGGCGGCGAGGCAGGGGTGGTCCGGCCAGGCCGCCGAGGTCGGGAACGGGCAGATCTGGCCTTGGGGAGCGCGGATCTGGCGATGGCGGCGAAGACCGGGGATCCATGGGTGGCGGCGGAGCTACTGGCGGGGCGGCCATCCATGGCGGCGGCGGCGACGGTTCCCTGCAGGGGCGGGCAGAGAGGGAGGTGAGACAGTGAGGAAGGAGGAGGAAGGAGGCGAGGCGCTGCCCTGAGGGTCGCCGGCAGAGGCTCCGGTGGCCGGCGATGTAGGCAGCGGCACAGAGGAGCTCGGGCTCGGGCTCCTTCCGATCCGGACGAGCGAGGAAGGGTGCTCGGGGCTGCGGGCTCACGCTGGGGCGGCGGCGCGAGATCCGGCCTCTGCGGGCCGGATCTGGCTTCAGCTGGCCCGCGCCCGGAGGCGTGGGGAGGACAGGTGGGCGCTGGTTGGGCGAGGGCGAGAGGCTGGCGGCGGCTGGCCATTCCGAGCGCGCCAAGTGGCGGGAGCAGGTGGAGGGCGGCGGTCTTGTGAGGTGGCGGCGGGGCTGCGGTCGGGCGCGGATCCCGAGGAGGGTGGCGGGACGAGGTAGGGGAAGGCTAGGGGGTAGGTTTTGACCAAAATGGAGAGGGTGTCTATTTATAGCAGGTAGGCTAGGTTAGGGGGGTTTTGGGGCTTTCAGAGCCCTCTGATCGCGATCCGATGGTTCCGGTCGGAGGGGAGGTTTAGGTGGACTGTGAAGAGTAGTTGGGCTGAGAGGAGAGAAGAGAAGTTGCAGCCAGCGGCAGTTTGGAGACCGAACGTCCGGCGAAAAATACCGACAATGATACCGCTATATGTTTAACGGTTGGGCAGTCAAACGGACTCCGAATGCGACGAAACTTGACAAGCGCTCTGTCTACACTATAATAAGACCGCAAGCCAAGCTTCAACCCATTCCGAGAACATTTAACACCCGCACACGAAAAGAGGCAAAAGGGGGTGCCGGGGGACATAGGAGTGCCGGATTGCAAAACGGACAACGGGGAAAATGCTCGGATGCATGAGACGAACACGCATGCAAAATGAGATGCACATGATGACATGACAAAATGCAACACGCAAGCAAATGACATGGCAAGGACGGCGAATAACTGACGGACACCTGGCGCATCGAATCCGGGGCGTTACAACACTCCTCCACTAACAAGAGATCTCGTCCCGAGATCTTAGGACCGAGACGGAAGGGAAAAGGGATGAGGTGAAACAAGAACGCAAGAGAGAAGATGAACAAAGAATCGAGAGCACTCGATAAGAAGAGAGGAACGACGAGAATGACGAGAATCAAATGCTCACAGAATCAGATAGGCTATGAAACCACTCCGTTTAGAATGAGATAAGAAACGAATAAGACGGAAAGGATTTAGGCAGCACACCGACTGAACAAGGAAAGAATAGAACACGAACTTCACAAGATGGAATGACACTTGACTACATAAGCTACGCAATGCCTCCGGAAGAATTGAAATAATTGAATGAAAAGAACTTAGAAGGAAGGATTGAACGGAGTTGTTGGAAATTCAACAACAAAAAGAAATAGCTTCTTGTGGTCTTATAGGTAACATCTCAAGATCATAAGGTGATAACCGGCCACAAACGAAAATGATTGGATAGCTGGGAACGAAGAAATGCAAAACTCCACTTCAAAAGAATACGGAGAATTAATTGCACTTCGAGACGTGAGAAGAAAAGATGCTTGAATTTCTCCAACAAATTCTTGATGAACTCTTGAAGAATGAATTTAATCATGAAGAACCACCGTGAAGAATTCCGGTAACAAAAAGGATGATGAGATAGAATGAAGGAAGAAAGAATAAGACTAAAGCCTTGCGTTGATTTAGACGGAGGTTCCGATGAAAAGGCCGAGGAAATTGAACTCCGGAAAAGAAAAGATGAAAACACTTAGAACCAAGAGATTATTCATCATGAACAATCTCCGAAGAAAAGAATTAATCAACTCAATGAAAGAAGAATAAGAATTACGTTATGCTTATCCTTCATCAATTAAATTGATGAGAAGCAATGGATTTTACATAATACTTATTCTTCTTGAAAAAGAATTGAGAAGTGACATATCGCAAACTTGAGAAGGACTTCATGAATCACCGGTAGGTTGAAAAGAACGAATGGATTAAAATGATAAACAAGGAAATAATCTTGAACGAACCACCGTTAGAAATGAAAATGAACGAAGAAAAGAGAAAGAATCGCCGGGAAGAATTAAAAGAACCAATATGCTCGAGGGGATTTAGATGCAAAAGAACAAAGAGATCATGAGCTGATTAAAGAACACTCGGACGAAGCACCAGGATAAATAGAGAACGATAACTGGAATGATGGCCTCCGGTGAAAAGAAATGGAAAAACAACTCCTGACATACTCCGGATGGATAAGAAAGAATATCTGACAAACGGAATAATATGAGAGGATAACATGAAGCTAGAACCATGAAACTTCGAGAGAACGGCAAGATTTAGAGGAAAAACTCTTCTTCAATCTTCAAATGATGACGAGAAACACCACCAAAATTGTTGAGATACTCCGGTAGAATGAAAAGCGAAGAGGTTAAACCAACAATAAAATGATTTGAAATTGATCTTGGAAAAGGCATGTGACTGATGGAATCCATTCTTACGTCACACTTGAAAAGAATTGGGAATAGCTCCGGGGGAATTAGAAGAGTCAGGTAAGATCCTGGGAAAAGACCTGTGGGTTAAGGCCCACTGAAGAGATAACACCGTTGGAAAAGGATGTTGAATAGATAGATGATGCACCGGAAGAACTGAAATATTTGAATGAGGTGACAACCTCGAATTAATTCAAACACAGACGAATCTCCTGAGATGTCTTCAGCACTCCGGAAGGATAAAATGGCGAGAGGCGAACGAGCAAAGGGAAATATTTGATCTGAGGGAAAGAATACGATCAACAACGAAAAACTTGAATTGAGTCCACCGGAGAAGAAAAGAGATGAAGAATGTCGTACAAAACGAGAATTCACCGGTTAAAATAATTGAGGGAAGACTGAAGAGGCTCCACACGAATGAAATTGATGGTCGAAACAGACTCAAACTCTGGGAAGAAGAGGGTGGGAGGGCGGGAAAACAAAGGCAACTTGGAAGGGGGGAACCAACGAATATCTTGAAGAGAAAACACCGGTTGAAAGCGTTGAGGAGAGAAAGGCAAAGACTTCGCACGATTAGGATGGATACTTGATTACAGACTCCGACTCCAAGAAAAGAAAAGGGGTGGGCGGGTGGGAAAAGAAAAACAACTTAGGATTGAACTTGGCGAAGATGAAGAGGTTCGAGTCGGCTTGACGAGAAATGCACCGGATCAAAAGAGCTGAGACCCAACGAACGAAAAACTAACCACGTGAACCTAAAGAAAATTTGAAGGGGAAGAGGAGTAATTCAAAACACCTACGTCAAGATTCCTCACCAGAGCGACGAAGGGGCTGAGGAGGAAAAAGAATTCCTACTCTCCGATATAACTAGACTCCAAAAAACAATTTTCTTCTAGACTCAACAACGGCCAAACTATACGATCAATCAAGGGGGCTCCTAAGGTCGGTCGAGGCTCTGATACCAACTTGTCACGCCCAAGATGCGACCCTATCCTAAAGGAACTCGAAGGTCCCACCAAGGATAGAAGCGCATCTTGAAGACGCTTTTGCAAGGTGGATATCATTACATCAACATTTCATAATAGATGGGGATACACCCAATACATACAATGTCACATGAATACAACATCATATACAAGATCCACATCCGACTCCGACTAAGGATGAAACAGAAGCTCAAACGACATCCACCCTGCTAGCCCAGGCTGCCGACCTGGAACCTATCCCCTGATCGAAGAAGAAGCAGAAGAAGAACTCCAAACAAGCAAACATCGCTCTCGCGTCATGATCATCGCAAACCTGTACCTGCAACTGGTGGTGTAGTAATCTGTGAGCCACGAGGACTCAGCAATCCCATTACCACGGGTATCAAGACTAGCAAAGCTTAAATGGGAAAGGAAGGGGTAAAGTGGTGAGGTTGCAGCAGCGACTAAGCATATATGGTGGCTAACCAACGCAAATAAGAGCGAGGAGAGAGCAAGCGGAATGGTCGTCAACTAGCAATGATCAAGAAGTGATCCTGAACTCCTACTTACGTCAGACATAACCCAGAAACCGTGTTCTCCTCTCAATCAACCCCGAAAAGAGACACTCACGGTTACACACATGGTTGGTGTATTTTAGAAGAGTTTACTTCAAGTTTACTACAACCGGATATTAACAAATTCTCATCTGCCACATAACCGCGGGCACGGCTCTCGAAAGTTCAAACCCTGCAAGGGTGTCCCAACTTAGCCCATGATAAGCTCTCGCGATCAACGAAGGATATTCCTTCTCCCCGGGAAGACCCGATCAGTCTCGGAATCCCGGCTACAAGACATTTCGACAGTAATAAAACAAGACCAGCAAGACCGCCCGATGCGCCGACAATCCCGATAGGAGCTGCACATATCTCGTTCTCAGGGCAACACCGGATGAGACTAGCTACGAGTAAAACCAGCCCTCAGGTTGCCTCAAGGTGGCCCCGCAGGCAGCTCGATTCGGACCAACACTTAGACAAGCATTGGCCCGGGGGGGCTAAATAAAGATGACCCTTGGGTTAA
Source organism: Aegilops longissima (assembly GCA_021605205.1). Taxonomy (NCBI): domain Eukaryota; kingdom Viridiplantae; phylum Streptophyta; class Magnoliopsida; order Poales; family Poaceae; genus Aegilops; species Aegilops longissima. The sequence continues at coordinate 637,454,109 of CM038678.1, read as the reverse complement.
TTACTCCCAAGGGAAAGGTAGGTGGTGGTGAGGCAAATGGTAAAACCAATGTTGGGCCTTCTTTGGAGGAGTCTTATTCAAAGCGAACTGTCAAGGGGGTCCCATAAATCACCCGACCGCGTTAGGGATGCAAAATCCGGGAACATAATACCGATATGACGGAAACTAGGGCGGCAAGAGTGGAACAAAACACCAGGCATAAGGCCGAGCCTTCCACCCTTTACCAAGTATATAGATGCATTAATAATATAAGATATATTGTGATATCCCAACATAAACATAATCCAACATGGAGCAATCTTCATCTTCACCTGCAACTAGCAACGCTATAAGAGGGGCTGAGCAAAAGCGGTAACATAGCCAAGCAACGGTTTGCTAGGAAGGGTGACAAATGTTAGAGGTTCATGGCAATTTGGGAGGCTTGAGCAACAAGTGGTAGGTAACGCAGCATAGCGATAGAATGAAGCAACTAGCATAGCAAAGATAGTAATGAGATCCAAGGTGATGGTCATCTTGCCTAAAATCCCGCAAGGAAGAAGAACGAGTCCATGAAGAAGATGAAGCCAAGAAGACGAACCAAGCGTAGACGAACGAATCCTCACGATCGCAACGAAATAGGAACTAACAAGAAGAAGCACACAACAGGGTAAACACACCACACATGAACAAGACATGATGCACAACAAGCATGATGCATGACAAATCTAGATGAGGCTACTCATGGCAAGAGATGATGCAAACAAGAACAACACGTCAAAGCAAGTTTAAATGAGGCCGGAAACAACATATAACAATTCCGGTAAGTCCTCATATGCAAATTTCGAAATTGGTCCAGATCTGAATAAACCTTATGTTCAAGTTGTTAAACAGCCAGTTAAGATGCACCAAGATGATCTACACGAAATTCTAGTCAAGTTACATATAAAGTTCATTTAATTCGGAGCTACGGCCTAGAAGATGTGAACAAAACAAGTTAAACATAGCATTGATGCAAAATGCATTCAAACATCAAGCAAACACCTCAAAACAAGGATGCAATATGATAATATGAAGGTACATGCAATTCTAAGCAAGTTTCATATAGAGCACACTCAAAACGGAGTAACGGTTCAACACATACACACTATACAAGTCATGACAACAATCTGTCCAAAACAGCAACTAGGCATATTGCAAACATCAAAACAACATGCTACAGGACCTCAACAAGAAAACAAAAGGCATGGACATGATGTACAGGTAAAGCATGACAAAACATGAACACTGAGCTATCTCCATAAATCACTAGAACATGCTCAAAAGGACATGGCAAGATTGCAAATAATAACAGTTTCAGACTTATCAGGAAATAACATCAGGTTGCAATGTTTAGAGCTATGAAACAACATGTTACAGCAAGCTATCATGTCAAACTAGAGCATGGCATGACCCTACTAATTGCATAGAACAAAAGTCTTTTACTGACCATGAGCCAAAAAGGATCAGAAGATACAGTTGCAAGCATGTGAATATAGCAAAAACATAAACAGATTCAGACTTAGTGCAAAACTGGAGCATGGCATAAACAGATAACAAGTAGGCATGTTTACGAGCTCGATGCACTCACTACGAGGCATTTCATGACAAACTAAGCATACACCCAGCAACTAGACATGGCATATAAGCTATACATGGTAAGAACAACAACATAGCATGCAAGGATCAACTACAACAACCTTGGCAAAATTGAATAACATGTAAACAATCTGCCAGGAACATTTTATAGCAAAAGTAGAGCTCGATTTAGTCAAGCTAGGGTGCTCCATAATTGCAAACAGAGGCATGGATGGATAGAGCATGACATGTATAACAAAACATCCTTAGTGAATATCTCCAGATTATGCATAGAATGACTTGTAGCAGCAGGTTAACATAGCATCATGAAATAGCAGATTCAGACTAGCAAAACAGTAACAGCAAGTACCCTACTTAACAAGCTTGATGCACTCACTACAGGAATCACAAAAATACATGGATGGCACCACTGGAAAGATGGCATGACATAGCACAAAACACATGTAGACATCAACCTCATAGGATGCACACATCAAATGCAACAAAAATGACAAATCATCAAGTTGTAACAGTTTCAGCAGATTAAAATCATATAGCACTCTTGCAACAATGATTCAGGCATCAAGATGATCTCAAATGAACATGATACAATGGAATGAAATGATGTACTCATCGAGACGAACAGTTTTACATGCTACACGCACAAAGCAGAGCTACAGATGCAGAGTTACAGCAGGTCGAACATGCACACATATTATGAGGTTTTGAGGACTTAGCAGTTTTTCTGGAAAAAAAAAGACGAGCGCGGGATAACTAATATGTGACCAGGGCGGGATTTGGTGGGTTCTCACTATGGGCTTCGGCCCATAAGCAGAGGAGGTGAGGCAGGCCGGGGCTGGGCCGAGGAGATGGGCCAGCGGGGGGCGCGGCCCGCGTTGCAGAGGCACGGTTGCGCGTGTGCCCGCACGCGCGCAGGGTCGAGGAAGGTCGCGCCGGCGGCGGCTTCCGGCGATGTAGGAGCGGCGGCGAGGCAGGAGTGGTCCGGCCAGGCCGCCGAGGTCGGGAACGGGCAGATCTGGCCTTGGGGAGCGCGGATCCGGCGATGGCGGCGAAGACCGGGGATCCATGGGCGGCGGCGGAGCTACTGGCGGGGCGGCCATCCATGGCGGCGGCGGCGGTTCCCTGCAGGGGCGGGCAAAGAGGGAGGTGAGACAGTGAGGAAGGAGGAAGGAGGCGAGGCGCTGCCCTGGGGGTCGCCGGCAGAGGCTCCGGTGGCCGGCGATGTAGGCAGCGGTGCAGAGGAGCTCGGGATCGGGCTCCTTCCGATCCAGACGAGCAAGGAAGGGAGCTCGGGGCTGTGGGCTCACGCGCGGGGAGCGGCGGCGCGAGATCCGGGCCTGCGCGGGGCGGATCTGGGCTTCGGCGGGACCGCGGTGACTGGAGGCGTGGGGGAGGACAGGTGGAGGGCGCTGGTTGGGCGAGGGCGAGAGGCTGGCGGCTGGCCATTCCGCCGCCAAGTGGCGGGAGCAGGTGGAGGGCGGCGGTCTTGGAGAGGTGGCGGCAGGGCTGCGGTCGGCGCGGATCCCGAGGAGGGTGGCGGCGGACAGAGGTAGGGAAGGCTAGGGGTAGGTTTGACCAAAATGGAGAGGGTGTCTATTTATAGCAGGTAGGCTAGGTTAGGGGGGTTTTGGGGCTTTCAGAGCCCTCCGATCACGATCCGATGGTTCCGGTCGGAGGGGAGGTTTAGGTGGACTGTGAAGAGTAGTTGGGCTGAGAGGAGAGAAGAGAAGTTGCAGCCCGGCGGCAGTTTCGGAGACCGAAACGTCCGACGAAGGTACCGACAGCGGTACCGCTATATGTTTAACGGTTGGGCAGTCAAACGGACTCCGAATGCAACGAAACTTGACAGGCGCTCTGTCTACACTATAATAAGTTCGCAAGCCAAGCTTCAACCCATTCCGAGAACATTTAGCACCCGCACATGAAAAGAGGCAAAAGGGGGCGCCGGGGGACATAGGAGTGCCGGATTGCAAAACGGACAACGGGGAAAATGCTCGGATGCATGAGACGAACACGCATGCAAAATGAGATGCACATGATGACATGACAAAATGCAACACGCAAGCAAATGACATGGCAAGGACGGCAAATAACTGACGGACACCTGGCGCATCGAATCCGGGGCGTTACAGTGGCGGAGCCAGTGAGTTTGACCAACATTGAAACAATGCTACGAAATGCTCGTGTATTCTATGAACTTTCACCTGCAGAAGAAAAACGGTGGGCCTGCATGTTGGAACAATGCAACATGGCTGTCACCCCAGGAAATAAGCTGTCAGTATTCTCAGCTATGGTCACCTTTCTTCAGGTGAAGACATCTGAGCGGATGACCAACAAATCATTCGATGCGATGTTGGCTACTTTCCGCAAAGCTTTCCCAGATGCGTCTGATTTGCCACACACCTACAGTAAAATGAAGAATTTCCTTCATGCAGTTGGAATTGGATATGATATGATCCATGTTTGTAAGAATAATTGTGTTCTGTTCCGAAAGGATTATGCCAACTTAAGTGAATGCCCGAAATGCAAATCATCAAGATGGAAAGATGGCGATGCTGTGAAGAGGATTCCTCGTAATGTTCTGAGACATTTTCCAATTACACCAAGATTGCAAAGGTTGTTTCATGATGCTGAAACAAGAGATGATGTACTGTGGCATTCTAGGAACCAGGAGTACAGAGATCAGATTGTAATGAGCCATCCATCACATGGTAGTGAGTGGAAAAGCTTCAATCAGAAACGAAAAGTTTGCTGCTGACCCAAGAAACATTAGACTTGGCTTAGCTTCAGATGGATTTAACCCATTTGGCCACCAGAGCGCCACGTATAGCATGTGGCCAGTGCTTGTTATCCCTTACAACATGCCTCCAAATGTCTGCACTAAAGAATCAAACTACATGATGGCCTTTCTCATCCCAGGTCCAAAAAGTCCTGGAAAGGATTTTGATTTGTTCATGGAGCCTCTTGTGGAGGAACTTCAACAACTATGGAGGGGTGTTCTCACTCGAGACCTATATAGCAGCCCACCAGCTGATTTATTTCTGCGTGTTGTTATAATTTGGTGCATCCATGATTATCCGGCTTTGGGCACTATGTCAGGGCGAACGACACATGGTTACAATGCATGTGTTCGTTGTGACAGGAATCTGCTGTCATACGCAATACTTAGCAAGACTGTGACATTGGACACCGCCGTTTCCTTGCCAAGGACAAGCCGCATCCTACAAAATACTGAAGACATGTGTTCAATGCAAAGCATGAAAACTGTGATGCGCCAAAGAGGCTCACCGCCGATGAGTTGCAAGTGGAATTAGAGAAGGTCTGGCATATTACACCAGGAAACCATCCTGATAATGGTAGCGGGAAAAGGAAGCGTGGCAGGGCAGAAGAGAGATTATTCTTTACCCACAGGTCCACTTTGTGGGACTTGGAGTATTGGAAAGATTTGGATCTGCGGCATAATCTTGATGTGATGCACATCGAGAAAAATATATTTGGCAGCATTATCGGCACACTTCTTAATATTGAAGGCAAGACGAAAGATACCTTAAAATCTAGTATTGATTTGACACACCTGGGTATCAGACAGGATTTGCAGGTGCAAGATGAAGGTAAACCACGGGATATGGCACCAGCTATGTACGTCTTGGACAAGGTAAAAGGAAAAAGAATTCTGCGAGGTCCTGTCACGTGTGAGATTCCCACATGGATCTTCCAACCCTTAAAGGAGAGTCAGTGCAGATGGAAACAAGGTACAAGGGTTGAAAACTCATGACTGCCACGTCCTACTTCAAAGTGTTTTACCTGTTATCCTTAGAGGATTGGGCCGAACCTGACTTATACAGAGCAGTTGCAGAGTTGGGACAATTCTTCACGGAGCTCTGCAGTAGAAATATCAGGATAGATGCTTTGGAGCGTCTTAAAGACAAGATACCAACTATCCTATGCGACCTTGAGAAGATATATCCTCCAGCCTTATTTGATGTGATGGTGCATTTGGTTGTTCATCTACCTAATGAGGCACTACTTAGAGGTCCAGTACAGTATGGCTGGATGTACCCTATTGAAAGGCATCTAGGCACTTTCAAGGGCTATGTTAGGAACAGAGCTAGACCCGAGGGTTCCATTGCATAGGCCTACATTGCTATAGAAGCGTTGACATTCTGCTCAAAATACATTGAAACAGCTGATCAGCTTAGCAAAGAGGTGGATGAAGACAATCCCGGGCTCAATGTTTTCGATTATTATGTTCGAGTTATAGGGAAGAGTCGACAAGAGGACACACCTAAAGATTTGGACAAAATGGTTTAGTATGTGTTGAATAACAGTCCTGAGATACTACCTTATATCAAGTAAGTGCTAAGCTTTAAAGAATCAACTTCAAGAGAAATTCTATCAACGTTCCTAGCCAAATCATCAACTTTAAGCAATTTCTCTTCAAGCAAAGCATTAAAATTCTTTTGTGAATTCATAAACTCTTTAACACTACTCTCAAATTTAGAGCGCATCTTATTAAAATTTCCACAAGAGTTGTTGTAGGAATTTCCATAATTATTAGAAGGATTACTAGGATAAGGCCTAGGATTAAAATTCCCTCTATACGCGTTGTTACCAAAATTATTCCTACCAACAAAATTCACATCCATAGATTTATTATTATTCTCAATCAAGGTAGACAAAGGCATATCATTAGGATCAGAAGAAACACTCTTAGTAGCAATTAATTTCATAAGTTCATCCATCTTTCCACTCAAAACATTAATTTCTTCAATCGCATGCACTCTTTTATTAGTAGATCTTTCGGTATGCCATTGAGAATAATTAACCATAATATTATCTAGAAGTTTAGTAGCATCTCCTAGAGTGATTTCCATAAAAGTGCCTCCCGCGGCCGAATCTAAAAGATTTCTAGAAGCAAATTTCAATCCGGCATAAATTTTTGTATAATCATCCACAAGTTCAAACCATGCGTAGGACAATTATGTATCATTAATTTCATTCTCTCCCAAGCTTGTGCAACATGTTCATGATCAAGTTGCTTAAAATTCATAATATCGTTCCTAAGAGAGATAATCTTAGTGAGAGGAAAATACTTAGAGATAAAAGCATCTTTGCACTTGTTCCAAGAATCAATACTATTTTTAGGCAAAGATGAAAACCACGCTTTAGCACTGTAGCGACCTGACCCAAAATCGGTCAAATCTCTGTGTCTGTACCATCCCAAGATCATGCTGGTACCCACAGTACATCGATAAAGTAATCAAAGTTCAATCACACCTGAATATCATTAAACGATTCTCATATAGAGTCTTTATTACAAGAGAATAAATTTGGCTCAAGGCCAACTCATGAGAAATAAACTAATAACACTGCGAAGCATCGAAGATAAGCGAGTCCATCCGACTCCAAAGGGCAATCGCTAAGCGCGAGCGTAGCCTCACTCTGATCGAATATATCTCGCAACATAATACGTTGCAGCCATGTAGGTCAGCTTTTGGAATAAGCTGGCAAGTCATGAAAAATAACAATAATAAAGTTACTAACTCTATATGCATTTTGGCTGTGGAGCTCTAAGTTTCATCATTTTGCGAAAAGCAAATTTTATCCTACTACAAAGGACTTGCTTGCAAATTACTACAATTGTTGGTAGTTATTGAGATGGTTCCGCCAACCAATATCTCGCTTCCCAATTATTAAGTCATAAAACCCTCAAATTAATTCATTAGTTTTAGTGTTGAGATATCCGAATACTTCCAAGTTCCAGAGGCTCAAATGTCCGTAACCGGGGACACGGCTAATCGATTAGATCTTTAACTCTGCAGAGGGTTGCGACTTTCCCATAAGAATCATTCCCTCCTTTAAAGTCTTCGCACTTCATGGTGTTTGAAGACGGGACGAATGAAACAGGGTCTTCCAAAGAGTTCTTCTGGCTACTGCCGGTACCCATCCAATCCTACCGTTCTTCTACATCTCTTAGTACCGTCCAGCCAGCGTCACTACTAGGGTCAACCCAGCCAGAGCCCATAATGGCTTGCGGCTGCACAGGTAAGCTTCCGGTCATGGGGCATCCATCCTTCTCTTCGTGGCTGGGTGAAGCTTTCCGCAAGATGTCATGGCACTTCTCCATGCATCCCGCCACCACTGGTTCTCCAGGTGCCCACAACCGCCCTCCACCCAAGAGTGATTTTCCAAGTCCATCTTGATCATTGTAGTTCATGGGGTTGTCATCATCATTGACTCTCACATCTTGCTTATGGATTTCACTCAACCCAAAACCCGTCTACGAGCATAGCAAAATAACTACTACGTCCCGGGGTCATGGTAACAAGGGGATTGGTTCATCCTACCACATGATACTACTCAAGTTTAATGACTTCAAGATTTCACTACTGCATGCATGGTGGGGTGGTGACAATTACTAATGCACTTAAACATAGGTATAGAAATAACATGATCAAAACTTGCCTTGCTGATGATCCTCGTAAGCTAAAGAGTCGTAGTAGCAAGCTTCGCACTCCGGAAACTCTACCGAGACAAACAATAACACAATAAGCACAAAGCAATAGGATCACACAACATAACAAAGTAACATAACACAACAAAACAACCAAAGCCAAATCCAAAAAAGAAACTCAAAGAAACCAACTCAAAGTTTTTCCTACTTCAAATAATAAGTAAAAGTAGTTCTATATAATAAAAAATTTCTTAACATAACCTAATCATGGTTTTAGGTTAACTTAACATAAAAGGATTCACTAAGCAACTAGGAGCAAAAGGAATTAATTAAAAAGCTATTATAAAACTCATTTTAGGCCTAATCCAATTTCTATTAAGAAAATAAATTAAAACTTTTATTAATTATAAATAAAAGTTCATCCTATAAAGTGATAGAAACTATTCTAGAATAATCAATCACATGTTAAAAATAAATTTATTTACTATTTAAAATATTAGGAAAACAGGAGCTAGTTAATTAATTAGGATTAATAGGATTCTGCTTAAAACTAATTATTTATTAAGCCTAAAATACCCAAGTTAATTTCTATGGTTTGGCAATGTCAAAATAAAGTTGGGACAAAAGAATCATCCAAAATAATTTTTCTAACTAAAGTTATAGCAGATTTACTATTCTGACTAAAACTAAATTAAAGCAATTTTAATTAATTTTAACATAGCTAAATATATATTATACAGAAACTACATAAAATTTGCAACCCAACAAAAAAAGAATCATCTAAAAATAATAAATAGAATAAAAGATATCAATTTTTGAAAACAGAAACTATTCTGCTAAAACAGAAAATCAAAAATAACAGAAAAAGCCTTAATGGGCCTATACTGTGCTGAGCGTCAAATAGTCTAATCGGGCCTAGGTTTAAACTAAACGAACCGGGCTAAAAAAAATAAACCTAACTAATAAATAAACCGATTGAACCGGGCCGGTTTTCTAATAAAAACATACCCCTTCGGGGGTTCTAATCGTGGCCGTCCGTTTGAGATCGGACGGGGTGTTCAGTGGCTTACCGGAGTCCGGCGACGGCGGCGGGCGGCGGCGAGAGTCGTCAGGGCTTCAGGCGTCAGTGAGCTCGGGAAGTCGTCGGGAGGATGCGGGGAGCACGGGAGGGTTCGTGGGGTTGGGGGTGGTCGGGAGGGCTAGGGCGTCGGCGGTGGCGACTTTGGCGGCGGAGGGAGCTCGGGTCTCCGTGAGTCGAGCGGGAGGAGAGAGGGGTCCGCGAGGTCTCGGGGGATGGGGTGCGGGGCTCCGCTTTTATAGCCAGGGGGCGTCCTCGCTTGGGGGATCGGGCGATCGGGATCCGGATCCTTCGGGATCCGCGATCTCCGCGCGACGACGTGGCGTGGGGCGGGAAGAAGATGGGCGGCCCCATGGTGAGAGAGAGAGAGAGAGAGAGGCGGGGTGGCCGAGGCCAAAGGATTCAAGAGCGGCGAGGGGTGAGGGAGAGCTGGGCGGTCGGTGGCTCATTGGGCTGGCCTGGTGGGCCGGCCGGCCAGCCGTGGTGGGGAGGTCTTGGCTGGGCTGGGCAGAGGGCTGGCGCCCCTTGAGGGGTTTTCCTTTTAAAATTTTATTTTTTAAATAAAACAAAAACAGAAATAAAACAATATCTATAAATATTTTATATAGGGTATATATATACCAAAGTGATCAGGGAATATTCCTTTCATTTGAACATTTTTCCAAAGGCAAAATCCAAACTTTATAAAATTCCATTTTTTCAAATTCAAATAAAATTCAGATTTGAATCCAAATCTTTTGGCAATGTTTTCCTCTGATATTTTTGGAGTGTCATGTTTGCTCCTCTCATACTTTTGACAAGTATTTATCAGATTAGTTTTGAAATGTTTCCCACTTGCCAAAGTTTGAAATTCAAATTCAAAACTCAAAATTCTCTCAAACTTCAAATGACATTCAAATTCAAACAGGATGCATAGGATGCTTAGCTATAATTGTAAAACATTCCAAATAGGAAATTTGGGATGTTACAAACCTACCCACCTTAAGATGAATCTCGCCTCGAGATTCGGGTTGGCTAGCAAATAGGTGCGGTGGTCTCAAGGAGATCTTCTTGGCGCCCCTGTGGCTTCTTCCTCGGTGTGGTGACTCCACAGCACCTTGCAAAATTTGATGACCTTGCTGCGGGTGACTCTGCTTGCAGTTTCAAGAATTCGGACGGGTTTCTCCTTGTAAGTCAGATCACTGTCAAGCTGTATGGCCTCTAGGGCCACTGTGTCTCTCAACGGAACATCGGCCATGTCGGCATGGCACTTCTTCAGCTGAGAAACGTGAAAGACGTCATGAACTCCGGACAATCCTTCCGGCAATTCCAACTTGTATGCAACTTCTCCACGACGTTCGAGGATTTTGTAGGGGCCAATGAATCGGGGTGCTAACTTTCCCTTGACACCAAACCTATTGATTCCACGAAGTGGAGACACACGAAGATATGCTCGGACTCCCACTTCGTAAGTCACCTCCTTGCGTTTACTGTCGGCATAACTCTTCTGTCTCGACTGTGCTATCTTGAGCCTGTCTCGAATCAGCTTGACTTTCTCTTCGGAATCCTTGATAAGATCGGAACCGAAAAGTGATCGATCCCCAACACTATCCCACAGCAATGGTGTTCTGCACCTCCTTCCGTATAGAGCTTCGAAAGGGGCCATCTTCAAACTGGATTGATAACTGTTGTTGTATGAGAACTCTGCGTACGGCAAATTATCATCCCAGCTAGACCCATAGTCTAGCACACAAGCTCTCAACATGTCCTCCAGAATCTGGTTGACTCTCTCGGTCTGTCCATCATCTCATGGATGAAAAGCTGTCTTGAATTCCAGCCTCGTACCCAAAGTTTCATGCAACTGCTTCCAAAACTTTGAGGTAAACTGTGTTCCTCTATCTGACATGATTTTCCTCGGAACTCCATGCAGACATACGATCCTGGTCATGTATATCTTGGCCAACTTAGCACTGGTATAGGTAGTCTTCACGGGAATGAAGTGAGCTACCTTGGTCAAACGATCAACCACTACCCAGATAGAATCATAACCTGAACGGGTCCTGGGTAATCCTGTGATGAAATCCATACCAAGTTTCTCCCATTTCCAATCGGGAATCGGCAGAGGTTGAAGTAACCCTGCTGGCTTCTGATGTTCTGCCTTTACACGTTGGCAAACATCGCATCTCGCTACGCACTCGGCAATATCCTTCTTCATACCGCCCACCGAAACTTTGCTTCAAATCCGGTACATCTTGGTGTTGCCGGGTGAATCGACTACGGTGAATCATGAGCCTCTGAAGAATTAGCTTCTGAGCTCGGGATCATTGGGCACATAAATCGATCCTCGAACCATATAGTCCCGTGTTCATCCTTACGAAATCCTTTAGCTTTGCCTTCATCCATCTTTTGCTTTATCTCATCGATTTCCTTGTCCGACTTACGGGCTTCACGAATCCTTTCGCCAAAGTGGACTGAACTTCCAGAGTTGCAACAAATCCTCTGGAACTATCTCCGATCGGAGATCTCGAGGTCATCGACTAACTCCTGGGGTAATCCTCCTGCTGTAAGAGTATTAACATGGCTCTTACGGCTCAAAGCATCTGCTACAACATTAGCTTTACCGGGGTGGTAATGCAATCTCATGTCATAGTCCTTTATCAACTCTAGCCATCTCCTCTGCCTCGAGGTTCAATTGCTTCAAGTGAAGATATACTTCAAACTCTTGTGATCTGTAGACATCACAACGATTTCCGATGAGGAAATGTCTCCAGGTCTTGAGTGCATGCACTACAGCTGCTAACTCCAAATCATGCGTGGCATAATTCATCTCATGAGGCCGTAGCTGTCTGGAGGCATAAGCTACAACCTTACCTTCCTGCATCAATACTCCTCCGAGTCCTTGACGAGAAGCGTCTAATAAACCTGGTATTCCTTGTGTATGTCCGCAAAATCAACATCGGGCGGTGACCAACCGTTTCTTCAATTCCTGAAAACTGGCTTCACATTCCTCGGTCCAAACATACTTGGCTTCCTTCTTCAATAGTTCAGTCATGGGCTTGGCAATCTTTGAGAAGTTCTCAATGAACCTCCGATAATATCCTGCGAGTCCGAGAAAACTGCGGATCTCCTTGACTGAGGTGGGTGACTGCCAATCAGTGACTGATTCAACCTTGGCGGGATCAACTGCTATTCCTTATCCTGAAATAACATGTCCGAGGAATCCAACTTCCTTCAACCAAAATTCACATTTGCTGAACTTGGCATACAACTGATGTTCTCGAAGTTTCTCCAGAACTAGACGCAAATGTTCCTTATGATCTTCCTCGCTCTTGGAGAAAATCAATATATCATCGATGAACACCACGACAAACTTGTCCAGATATTCCATGAACACCTTGTTCATCAAATTCATGAAGTATGCAGGAGCATTAGTCAATCCAAATGACATGACGGTATACTCATATAAACCATACCTGGTAGTGAATGCTGTTTTGGGTATATCCTTTTCACGAATCTTCAACTGATGATACCACGATCAAGATCGATCTTAGAGAATACCTTGGCTCCAACAAGCTGATCAAACAAGTCATTGATCATCGGCAGAGGGTACTTGTTCTTGATGGTTACTTCGTTCAATGCACGATAATCCACAACCATCCTCAAGCTTCCATCTTTCTTCTCTACCAAAAGAACTGGGGCTCCCCAAGGTGATGAGCTTGGACGAATATATCCTTTCTCCAATAACTCATTAATTTGATCCTTGATCTCTTTCAACTCATTCGGTGGCATCCGATAAGGTCTCTTGGATATTGGGGCTGTGCCGGGCAATAGCTCAATCAGAAATTCAATGTCCTGTCCGGTGGCATTCTGGTAATTCCTCCGAAACACATCGGAAATTCTTGCACCATCTGGCACTTCCTCCTGAACAACTCCCGTGAGGGAATGCACCTGATTCTTCATCTGGCTGTGCCTGGCTACATACTTGATCCTCTTCTGCTCCGGGGTGGTGAGCAGAATAGACTTGCGGGCACAGTCAATGTTCCCTTCAAACTTTGACAACCAATCCATGCCTAGGATTACATCCAAGGTCTGAGTTTCCAACACTATGAGGTCCACGGGAAATTTGTGGTTCCCGATGTTGAGGGTTGCATGACAGCCTACACCTGCCATCATTTCTCCTCCTGCGGAACTGACGCGAAGGGGGCTTCTAAGGGTTCTAGTGGGCAACCCGTACTTTTCCACAACTACCCTTGATATGAATGAATGCGTTGCACCAGAATCAAAGAGAACCAAAACTGAACGTGAATTCAATAAAAACTTACCAACCACAGTGTCTGGCTGATCATAGACGTCCTCCACGGCGATGTGGTTCACCCGAGCACGAGGAACGGATTGGGCTTCTTCACGAGCCTCCATTGCCATTTCCATTCCTCTGCTTGGCCTCCGGCAGTCGGTGGCGTAGTGCCCTGTCTTCTGGCACTTGAAGTAGGTGATGTGGCTCAGATCCTTCGGAGCCGGGGCGGAACGGTGCTGATTGCCATTACCATTGCCATTGCCATTGCCATGGCCTGACTTGTTGTCCTGGCTGCGGTTGTTCCCATTTCCTCCATGGTTATGACCTCCATGGTTATGATGGGTGTGTCCTCCTGAGTAGGGTGCATAGCGGGGCTTCTGCTGAGCTCCTGAGTTGTGCTTCCCCTGGCTGTACTTCCGCTTGCGGCTTTCTATCTGCTGCTGCTTGCCTTCAAGAATGGTGGCCTTGTCTACCAGCTCCTGGTAGTTATTGAAGGTAGCCACAATAAGCTGCATGCTCAGTTCATCATTGAGTCCCTCAAGGAACTTCTCCTGCTTTGCGGCATCTGTGGCCACATCATTAGGGGCATAGCGAGCGAGCTTGCTGAATTCATCCACGTACTGTGCCACAGTACGATTCCCCTGGCGTAAGTTGCGGAACTCACGCTTCTTCAGACTCATGGCTCCAGCTGAGACATGAGCGGTGCGGAAGGCCTGCTGGAATTGATCCCAAGTGATGGCACCAATGGGAAAAGTGGCGGTGTAATTCTCCCACCAAGAAGCTGCAGGTCCATCCAGTTGATGCGCGGCAAAGCGCACCTTCTCAGCATCAGTGCATCCAACGGTGATTAGCTCTCTTCCGACTTTGCGGAGCCAATCATCAGCAACAATCGGCTCAGTGCTACTAGAGAACACTGGCGGATTCAACCTCAGAAATCAAGTCAAGTTGTCCACAGTGGGTGGTGGCGGTGGCGGTGGATTGTTGGCGTTGTTGTTCTGATTCTGAATAAGTAGCTGCATCAGTGCATTCTGCTGTTGGAGCAGCTGGGTGAGCTCCGGCGGGAAACCAGTGTCACGTCTCGGAGACATCTGGTGTTTTGGAGTGGATGAGAAGATTAGAATAGAACAATGGTCTATGAGAAATACACTACCCATATGAATGCACAAACATAAACACACCAATCATTTATTCATTCCACTCAAACATGGTTCAAACTCGATTACAAAAGCTCATGACTAATCGAAGGGAAAATATCGGCCTAACTGATCGACGAAAAAGTAAAAGATAACATGGTGGTCGACTAAAAGTCTTCATCAGTGGCGCCTCCTCTTGGGGTTTCCTTCAGTGGTACTCCCTTCAAAATCCTGATCATTGCTCACGAGGGTCCTTCATCTCCACTCGGGTAAGGTCCTCTCCCAAGTCCATTTTTCCTCTATCGCGGCAAGCTTCATCTTCGGTCGTCGACTATCTCCATGAAGTCCGTGATTTCTTCCTCATGGCCAAGGAAGTCTCGCGTGCCTTCTCCTCCGCCCAGTTCATGGAACAAAAGCTTCCGTGTGTCTTCGAGTTACGGCGAGTCTGAATCTCCGCTTCGAGAAGACACTCCAAGTCCTGATGTACGAGAGAGTGGAATCGTCCTCAATGGTACGAATGATATCTCCATTCCTTGCCTGCGAGAAACCATGGCGAGTCTGAGTGATCGAGCTCGCCCTGTACTCCTCTCGGAGATGTCCAAGTGCTCGATAGATCGCCACGTCCCTTCCGATGATCCAGTTGAACTCGGTGAACTCAAAGTTGATAGGCTCCGTGTCCTCCAAAGGTTCTCCACGGATATGCACTTCAATCCTGTAGCGGTGTCCGTCGGAAGTGCATTAGTTGGCTTCCGTGATCGAGGGCGAGCAATCTTCAGCTGCTTCACCATCTGGACCAGCTTTCTTCCAAGGGCATCGCCTCATCGGGCTGGCGTAACTCCGTAGCAAACCGGGGTGAACTCGGCGGCCATCTAGAATGTTGCAAATGGGAGAAGAGTCAGAATTGAACAGGGGAGAATTATGGAATGAAAAGGATTCAAAGTAAATGGTCTCTTCCTATGGCTTTCCGATCCTAGGGGTTACGATCCTACGGTCAGCGTGTGCTCTGATACCATCTCTGTAGCGACCTGACCCAAAATCGGTCAAATCTCTGTGTCTGTACCATCCCAAGATCATGCTGGTACCCACAGTACATCGATAAAGTAATCAAAGTTCAATCACACCTGAATATCATTAAACGATTCTCATATAGAGTCTTTATTACAAGAGAATAAATTTGGCTCAAGGCCAACTCATGAGAAATAAACTAATAACACTGCGGAAGCGTCGAAGATAAGCGAGTCCATCCGACTCCAAAGGGCAATCGCCAAGTGCGGAGCGTAGCCTCACTCTGATCGGAATATATCTCGCAACATAATACGTTGCAGCCATGTAGGTCAGCTTTTGGAATAAGCGGCAAGTCATGAAAAATAAAAATAATAAATTTACTAACTCTATATGCATTTTGGCTGTGGAGCTCTAAGTTTCATCATTTTGCAAAAGCAAATTTTATCCTACTACAAAGGGACTTGCTTGCAAATTACTACAATTGTTGGTAGTTATTGAGATGGTTCCGCCAACCAATATCTCGCTCCCAATTATTAAGTCATAAAACCCCTCAAATTAATTCATTAGTTTTAGTGTTGAGATATACGAATACTTCCAAGTTCCAGAGGTTCAAATGTCCGTAACCGGGGACACGGCTAATCGATTAGATCTTTAACTCTGCAGAGGGTTGCGCACTTTCCCCGCAAGAATCATTCCCTCCTTTAAAGTCTTCACACTTCATGGTGTTTGAAGACGGGACGAATGAAACAGGGTCTTCCAAAGAGTTCTTCTGGCTACTGCCGGTACCCATCCAATCCTACCGTTCTTCTACATCTCGTAGTACCGTCCAGCCAGCGTCACTACTAGGGTCAACCCAGCCAGAGCCCATAATGGCTTGCGGCTGCACAGGTAAGCTTCCGGTCATGGGGCATCCATCCTTCTCTTCGTGGCTGGGTGAAGCTTTCCGCAAGATGTCATGGCACTTCTCCATGCATCCCGCCACCACTGGTTCTCCAGGTGCCCGTCAACCGCCCTCCACCCAAAGAGTGATTTTCCAAGTCCATCTTGATCATTGTAGTTCATGGGGTTGTCATCATCATTGACTCTCACATCTTGCTTATGGATTTCACTCAACCCAAAACCCGCTCTCACGAGCATAGCAAAATAACTACTACGTCCCGGGTCATGGTAACAAGGATTGGTTCATCCTACCACATGATACTACTCAAGTTTAATGACTTCAAGATTTCACTACTGCATGCATGGTGGGGTGGTGACAATTACTAATGCACAAAAACATAGGTATAGAAATAACATGATCAAAACTTGCCTTGCTGATGATCCTCGTAAGCTAAAGAGTCGTAGTAGCAAGCTTCGCACTCCGGAAACTCTACCAAGACAAACAATAACACAATAAGCACAAAGCAATAGGATCACACAACATAACAAAGTAACATAACACAACAAAACAACCAAAGCCAAATCCAAAAAAGAAACTCAAAGAAACCAACTCAAAGTTTTTCCTACTTCAAATAATAACTAAAAGTAGTTCTATATAATAAAAAATTTCTTAACATAACCTAATCATGGTTTTAGGTTAACTTAACAGAAAAGGATTCACTAAGCAACTAGGAGCAAAAGGAATTAATTAAAAGCTATTATAAAACTCATTTTAGGCCTAATCCAATTTCTATTAAGAAAAATAAATTAAAACTTTTATTAATTATAAATAAAAGCTCATCCTATAAAGTGACAGAAACTATCCTAGAATAATCAATCACATGTTAAAAATAAATTTATTTACTATTTAAAATATTAGGAAAACAGGAGCTAGTTAATTAATTAGGATTAATAGGATTCTGCTTAAAACTAATTATTTATTAATCCTAAAATACCCAAGTTAATTTCTATGGTTTGGCAATGTCAAAATAAAGTTGGGACAAAAGAATCATCCAAAAATAATTTTTCTAACTAAAGTTATAGCAGATTTACTATTCTGACTAAAACTAAATTAAAGCAATTTTAGTTAATTTTAACATAGCTAAATATATATTATACAGAAACTACATAAAATTTGCAACCCAACAAAAAAGAATCATCTAAAAATAATAAACAGAATAAAAGATATCAATTTTTGAAAACAGAAACTATTCTGCTAAAACAGAAAATCAAAAATAACAGAAAAAGGCCTAATGGGCCTATACTGTGCCCTGAGCGTCAAATAGTCTAATCGGGCCTAGGTTTAAACTAAACGAACCGGGCTAAAAAAAATAAACCTAACTAATAAATAAACCGATTGAACCGGACCGGTTTTCTAATAAAAACATACCCCTTCGGGGGTTCTAATCGTGGCCGTCCGTTTGAGATCGGACGGGGGTGTTCCCGGTGGCTTACCGGAGTCCGGCGACGGCGGCGGCGGCGGCGAGAGTGCGTCGGGGCTTCCGGGCGTCGGTGAGCTCGGGGAAGTCGTCGGGAGGATGCGGGGGAGCACGGGGAGGGGTTCGGTGGGGTTGGGGGTGGTCGGGGAGGGCTAGGGCGTCGACGGTGGCGACTTTGGCGGCGGAGGGAGCTCGGGTCTCCGGTGAGGTCGAGCGGGAGGGAGAGGGGGTCCGCGAGGTCTCGGGGAATGGGGTGCGGGGCTCCGCTTTTATAGCCGGGGTCGCCCTCGCTTGGGGGATCGAGGCGATCGGGATCCGGATCCTTGGATCCGCGATCTCCGGCGGCGACAATGGCGTGGCGTGGGGAAGAAGATGGGCGGGCCCATGGTCGAGAGAGAGAGAGAGGCGAGGCGGCGGGTGGCCGAGGCCAAAGGATTCAGGCGAGGGCGAGGGGTGAGGAGAGCGGTCGGTGGCTGGCTCATTGGCTGGCCTCTGGGCACTGGCCGGGCCAGCCTGGTGGGGTGCAGTGCTTTGGCTGGGCAGGGGGCTGGCCGGCGCCGAGGGGTTTTCTTTTAAAATTTTATTTTTTAAATAAAACAAAACAGAAATAAAAAATATCTATAAATATTTTATATAGGGTATATATATACCAAAATGATCAGGGGAATATTCCCTTTCATTTGAACATTTTTCCAAAAGCAAAATCCAAACTTTATAAAAATCCATTTTTTTCAAATTCAAATAAAATTCAGATTTGAATCCAAATCTTTTGGCAATGTTTTCCTCTGATATTTTTGGAGTGTCATGTTTGCTCCTCTCATACTTTTGACAAGTATTTATCAGGATTAGTTTTTGAAATGTTTCCCACTTGCCAAAGTTTGAAATTCAAATTCAAAACTCAAAATTCTCTGAAACTTCAAATGACATTCAAATTCAAACAGGATGCATAGGATGCTTAGCTATAATTGTAAAACATTCCAAATAGGAAATTTGGGATGTTACAAGCACGATCTCTAAGAGAAAAAGGAAATAGCTTCAATTTACGACATCATTATCGACATCTTTTTTCTTTTGCATATCACATAAATCAGCGAAGCTATTCAGATGAGTAGTGGCATCTTCACTAGGAAGGCCGGCGAATTGATCTTTCATAACAAGATTCAACAAAGGAGTATTGATTTGACAAGATTCAGTATTGGCAAGAGGAGGAATCGGAGTGCTAAGGAAATCATTATTATTGGTATTGGTGAAGTCACACAATTTGGTAGCATCTTGAGCCATCGCAACAAACAAGCAAACTAACACACAAGCAAACAAGCGTACGAGGAAAAAGGCAACGGGAAAAAGAGGAGGAGATTGGGAAAGAGAGGGCGAATAAAACGGCAAGGGTGAAGTGGGGGAGAGGAAAACGAGAGGCAAATGGCAAATAATGTAATGCGAGAGATAGGGATTGTGATGGGTACTTGGTATGTTCACTTTTGCGTAGACTCCCCGGCAACGGCGCCAAAAATCCTTCTTGCTACGTCTTGAGCTTGCGTTGGTTTCCCCGAAGAGGAGAGGATGATGCAGCAAAGTAGCGTAAGTATTTCCCTCAGTTTTTGAGAACCAAGGTATCAATCCAGTAGGAGGCCACGCACAAGTCCCTCGTACCTGCACAAAACGATAGCTACTGCAACCAACGCGATTAGGGGTTGTCAATCCTTCACGGTCACTTACGAGTGAGATCTGATAGAGATGATAAATAATATTTTTGGTATTTTTGGTATAGAGATGCAAAGTGAAAAGTTAAAGGCAAAGTAAAAACAAAGCAAGTATTAAAGTGATGGAGATTGATATGATGAGAATAGACCCGGGGGCCATAGGTTTCACTAGTGGCTTCTCTCAAGAGCATAAGTTTTCTACAGCGGATGAACAAATTACTGTTGAGCAATTGTCAGAATTGAGCATAGTTATGAGTATATCTAGGTATGATCATGTATATAGGCATCACATCCGAGACAAGTAGATCGAAACGATTCTGCATCTACTACTATTACTCCACTCATCGACCGCTATCCAGCATGCATCTAGAGTATTAAGTTAAAAACAGAGTAACACCTTAAGCAAGATGACATGATGTAGAGGAATAAATTCATGCAATATGATAAATACTCCATCTTGTTACCCTCGATGGCAACAATACAATACGTGCCTTGCAACCCTTTCTGTCACTGGGTAAGGACACCGCAAGATTGAACCCAAAGCTATGCACTTCCCCCATTGCAAGAACTACCAATCTAGTTGGCCAAACCAAACGGATAATTCGAAGATACTTGCAAAGATAACCAATCATACATAAAATAATTCATAGAAGATTCAAATATTATTCATAGATAAGCTAGATCATAAACCCACAATTCATCGGTCTCAACAAACACACCGCAAAAAGAAGATTACATCGAATAGATCTCCATGAGAGAGGGGGAGAACATTGTATTGAGATCCAAAAAGAGAGAAGAAGCCATATAGCTAGTAGCTATGGACCCGAAGGTCTAAAGTAAACTACTCACAATTCATCGGAGGGGCTATCATGTTGATGTAGAAGCCCTCCATGGTGGATGCCCCCTCCGGCGGAGCTCCGGAACATGCCCCAATATGGGATCTCGTGGATACAGGAAGTTGCGGCGGTGGAATTAGGTTTTTGGCTCCTGTTCTGATCGTTTGGGGGTACGTAGGTATATATAGGAGGAAGGAGTACGTCGGTGGAGCAACAGGGGGCCCATGAGGCAGGGGCGCCCTAGGGGCGCCCCACCTCGTGACCGCCTCTGTTGTTCCTTGGCGTAGGGTCCAAGTCTCCTGGATCATGTTCGGTGAGAAAATCACGTTTCCGAAGGTTTCATTCCGTTTGGACTCCGTTTGATATTCCGTTTCTTCGAAACACTGAAATAGGCAAAAAACAGCAATTCTGGGCTGGGCCTCCGGTTATTAGATTAGTCCCAAAAATAATATAAAAGTGGAAAATAAAGCCCAATATAGTCCAAAACAGTAGATAAAGTAGCATGGAGCAATCAAAACTTATAGATACGCTGGAGACGTATCAGGCATCCCCAAGCTTAATTCCTGCTCGTCCTCGAGTAGGTAAATGATAAAAAGAGAATTTTTGATGCGGAGTGATACTTTGGCATAATTTCAATGTAAATCTTCTTAATCATGGTATGAATATTCAGATCCGAAAGATTCAAGACAAAAGTTCATATTGACATAAAAATAGTAATACTTCAAGCGTACTAACTAAGCAATTATGTCTTCTCAAAATAACATGGCCAAAGAAAGTTATCCCTACAAAATCATGTAGTCTGGCTATGCTTCATCTTCCCCACACAAAATATTTAAATCATGCACAACCCCGATGACAAGCCAAGCAATTGTTTCATACTTTAACATTTTCAAAACTTTTTCAATCTTCACGCAATACATGAGCGTGAGCCATGGATATAGCATTATATGTGGAATAGGATGGTGGTTGTGGAGAAGACAAAAAGGGAGAAGATAGTCTCACATCAACTAGGCGTATCAACGGGCTATGGAGATGCCCATCAATAGATATCAATGTGAGTGAGTAGGGATTGCCATGCAACGGATGCACTAGAGCTATAAGTATATGAAAGCTCAACAAAAGAAACTAAGTGGGTGTGCATCCAACTCGCTTGCTCACGAAGACCTAGGGCATTTGAGGAAGCCCATCATTGGAATATACAAGCCAAGTTATATAATGAAAAATTCCCACTCGTATACGAAAGTGACAAAATGAGAGACTCTCTATCATGAAGATCGGTGCTACTTTGAAGCACACGTGTGGTAAAAGGATAGTAACATTGTCCCTTCTCTCTTTTTCTCTCATTTCAATTTTTTATTTTTTATTTGGGCCTTTTCTCTTCTTCTTTTTATGGCCTCTTTTTTTTCGTCCGGAGTCTCATCCCGACTTGTGGGGGAATCATAGTCTCCATCATACTTTCCTCACTTGGGACAATGCTCTAATAATGATGATTATCACACTTTTATTTTTCTTACAACTCAACAATTACAACTCAATTCGTAGAACAAAGTATGACTCTATATGAATGCCTCCGGCGGTGTACCGGGATATGCAATGAAACATGAGTGACATGTATGAAAGAATTATGAATGGTGGCTTTTCCACAAATACGATGTCAACTACATGATCATGCTAGCAATATGACAATGATGGAGCGTGTCATAATAAACGAAATGGTGGAAAGTTGCATGGCAATATATCTCGGAATGGCTATGGAAATGCCATGATAGGTAGGTATGGTGGCTGTTTTGAGGAAGGATATATGGTGGGTGTATGATACCGGAGAAAAGTGCGCGGTATTAGAGAGGCTAGCAATGGTGGAAGGATGGGAGAAAGTGCGTATAATCCATGGACTCAACATTAGTCATAAAGAACTCATATACTTATTGCAATAATCTAGAAGTTATCAAAGCAAAGTATTACGTGCATGCTCCTAGGGGGATAGATTGGTAGAAAAAGACCATCGCTCGTCCCCGACCGCCACTCATAAGGAAGACAATCAATAAATAAATCATGCTCCGAGTTCATCACATAACGGTTCACCATACGTGCATGCTATGGGAATCACAAACTTCAACACAAGTATTCTTTAAATTCACAACTACTCAACTAGCATGACTCTAATATCACCATCGTCATATCTCAAAACAATTATCAAGCATCAAACTTATCTTAGTATTCAACGCACTCAAAAGAAAGTTTCACATATCTTGAATACCAAGTATATTAACATTAAGCAAATTACCATGCTATTAACGACTCTAAAAATAATCTAAGTGAAGCATGTGAGATCAATAGTTTCTTTAAAACAAATCCACCACCGTGCTCTAAAATATCTAAGTAAAGCACTAGAGAAAAAATTGTCACGCTCAAAAGATATTAGTGAAGCACTATGAGCAAAACTATCAAGCTCAAAAGATATAAGTGAAGCACATAGAGTATTCTATCCAATTCCAATTCATATATGGCTCTCTCAAAAGGTGTGTACAGCAAGGATGATTGTGGTAAACTAACAAGCAAAGACGCAAATAATACAAGACGCTCCAAGCAAAACACTTATCATGTGGTGAATAAAAATGTAGCTCCAAGTAAATTACCGATGGAAGTAGACGAAAGAGGGGATGCCTTCCGGGGCATCCCCAAGCTTTGAATTTTTGGTGTCCTTGGATTATCTTGGGGGTACCATGGGTATCCCCAAGCTTAGGCTCTTGCCACTCCTTGTTCCATAATCCATCAAAAGAATTTACCCAAAACTTGAAAACTTCACAACACAAAACTCAATAGAAATCTCGTGAGCTCCGTTAGAGAAAGAAAACAAAAGACTACTTTAAGGTACTGTAATGAACTCATTCTTTATTTATATTGGTGTTAAACCTACTCTATTCCAACTTCTCTATGGATCATAAACTATTTTACTAGCCCTAGATTCATCAAAATAAGCAAACAACACACGCAAAACAGAATCTGTCAAAAACAGAACATTCTGTAGTAATCTGTAACTAATGCAAACTTATGGAACTCCAAAACTTCTACCAAAATTAGACGACCTATAAAATTTATTTATTGATCAGCAGAAATTATAATCAGTATTTTATCACGTTCTGGTGATTTTTAATAATTCGGGCACTGAGCGCAAAGTTTCTGGAAATTACAGCAAGATCAAATAACTATCATCCAAGAAGATCCAATAGGTTTAACTTGGCACAAACACTAATTAAAACATAAAACCACATCTAAACAGAGGCTAGATGGATTATTTATTCCTAAACAGAAGCAAAAACTAAAAAACTAAAAATAAAATTGGGTTGCCTCCCAACAAGCGCTATCGTTTAACGCCCCTAGCTAGGCATAAAAGCAAGGATAGATCTAGGTATTGCCATCTTTGGTAGGCAATCCATAAGTGGCTCTCATAATAGATTCATATGGTAATTTTATTTTCTTTCTAGGAAAGTGTTCCATGCCCTTCTTTAAGGGAAATTGGAATCTAATATTTCCTTCCTTCATATCAATAATTGCACCAATCGTTCTAAGGAAAGGTCTACCAAGAATAATAGGACATGAAGGATTGCAATCTATATCAAGAACGATAAAATCTACGGGCACATAATTCCTATTTGCAACAATAAGAACATCATTAATTCTTCCCATAGGCTTTTTAATAGTGGAATCCGCAAGATGCAAGTTTAGAGAGCAATCATCAAAGTCACGGAAATCTAGCAAATCACACAAAGTTTTGGGAATAGTAGAGACACTAGCACCCAAATCACACAAGGCATGAAACTCATAATCTTTAATTTTAATCTTAATAGTAGGTTCCCACTCATCATAGAGTTTTCTAGGGATAGAAACTTTCAACTCAAGTTTTTCTTCATAAGATTGCATCAAGGCATCAACAATGTGTTCGTTAAAGGCCTTATTTTGACTATAAGCATGAGGAGAATTTAGCACGGATTGCAACAAGGAAATACAATCAATTAAAGAGCAATTTTCATAATTAAATTCCTTGAGATCCAAAATAGTGGGTTTAGCAACATCAAGATTTTTATTTCTTTCAATCCCACTTATATCAATTTCATCATCAAGATCTAAAAACTCCGAATTCTTAGAACGCCTTCTAGGTAAAGGAAGATCATATTCAGTTTCATCAAGATTCATATTGAAAAACAAAGATTTAATGGGGGACACATCAATAACTTTTAGATCTTCATCTTGATTTTCTTAGGAATCGAAAGAACACGCTTTAATAAAGGCATCTTTGGAAGCACGCATCCTAGCGGTTCTTTCTTTGCACTCATCAATGGAAATTCTCATAGCTTTGAGATACTCATTGATATCATGCTTAGGAGGTATAGATCTAAGCTTTAAAGAATCAACCTCAAGAGAAATTCTATCAACGTTCCTAGCCAAATCATCAACTTTAAGCAATTTCTCTTCAAGCAAAGCGTTAAAATTCTTTTGTGAATTCATAAACTCTTTAACACTACTCTCAAATTCAGAGGGCATCTTATTAAAATTTCCATAAGAGTTGTTGTAGGAATTTCCATAATTATTAGAAGGATTACTAGGATAAGGCCTAGGATTAAAATTCCCTCTATACACGTTGTTACCCAAATTAATCCTACCAACAAAATTCACATCCATAGATTCATTATTATTCTCAATCAAGGTAGACAAAGGCATATCATTAGGATCAGAAGAAACACTCTTAGTAGCAATTAATTTCATAAGTTCATCCATCTTTCCACTCAAAACATTAATTTCTTCTATCACATGCACTTTTTTATTAGTAGATCTTTCGGTATGCCATTGAGAATAATTAACCATAATATTATCTAGAAGTTTAGTAGCATCTCCTAGAGCGATTTCCATAAAAGTGCCTCCCGCGGCCGAATCTAAAAGATTTCTAGAAGCAAAGTTCAATCCGGCATAAATTTTTTGTATAATCATCCACAAGTTCAAACCATGAGTAGGACAATTACGTATCATTAATTTCATTCTCTCCCAAGCTTGTGCAACATGTTCATGATCAAGTTGCTTAAAATTCATAATATCGTTCCTAAGAGAGATAATCTTAGTGGGAGGAAAATACTTAGAGATAAAAGCATCTTTGCACTTGTTCCAAGAATCAATACTATTTTTAGGCAAAGATGAAAACCACGCTTTAGCACGATCTCTAAGCGAAAAAGGAAATAGCTTCAATTTACGACATCATTATCGACATCTTTTTTCTTTTGCATATCACATAAATCAGCGAAGCTATTCAGATGAGTAGTGGCATCTTCACTAGGAAGGCCGGCGAATTGATCTTTCATAACAAGATTCAACAAAGCAGTATTGATTTCACAAGATTCAGTATTGGCAAGAGGAGGAATCGGAGTGCTAAGGAAATCATTATTATTGGTATTGGTGAAGTCACACAATTTGGTAGCATCTTGAGCCATCGCAACAAACAAGCAAACTAACACACAAGCAAACAAGCGTACGAGGAAAAAGGCAACGGGAAAAAGAGGAGGAGATTGGGAAAGAGAGGGCGAATAAAACGGCAAGGGTGAAGTGGGGGAGAAGAAAACGAGAGGCAAATGGCAAATAATGTAATACGAGAGATAGGGATTGTGATGGGTACTTGGTATGTTCACTTTTGCGTAGACTCCCCGGCAACGGCGCCAAAAATCCTTCTTGCTACGTCTTGAGCTTGCGTTGGTTTTCCCCGAAGAGGAGAGGATGATGCAGCAAAGTAGCGTAAGTATTTCCCTCAGTTTTTGAGAACCAAGGTATCAATCCAGTAGGAGGCCACGCACAAGTCCCTCGTACCTGCACAAAACGATAGCTACTCGCAACCAACGCAATTAGGGGTTGTCAATCCCTTCACGGTCACTTACGAGAGTGAGATCTGATAGAGATGATAAATAATATTTTTGGTATTTTTGGTATAGAGATGCAAAGTGAAAAGTTAAAGGCAAAGTAAAAACAAAGCAAGTATTAAAGTGATGGAGATTGATATGATGAGAATAGACCCGGGGGCCATAGGTTTCACTAGTGGCTTCTCTCAAGAGCATAAGTTTTCTACGGTGGATGAACAAATTACTGTTGAGCAATTGTCAGAATTGAGCATAGTTATGAGTATATCTAGGTATGATCATGTATATAGGCATCACATCCGAGACAAGTAGATCGAAACGATTCTGCATCTACTACTATTACTCCACTCATCGACCGCTATCCAGCATGCATCTAGAGTATTAAGTTAAAAACAGAGTAACGCCTTAAGCAAGATGACATGATGTAGAGGAATAAATTCATGCAATATGATAAATACTCCATCTTGTTACCCTCGATGGCAACAATACAATACGTGCCTTGCAACCCTTTACATCCTTTGGTAAGGACACCGCAAGATTGAACCCAAAGCTATGCACTTCCCCCATTGCAAGAACTACCAATCTAGTTGGCCAAACCAAACGGATAATTCGAAGATACTTGCAAAGATAACCAATCATACATAAAATAATTCATAGAAGATTCAAATATTATTCATAGATAAGCTGGATCATAAACCCACAATTCATCGGTCTCAACAAACACACCGCAAAAAGAAGATTACATCGAATAGATCTCCACGAGAGAGGGGGAGAACATTGTATTGAGATCCAAAAAGAGAGAAGAAGCCATATAGCTAGTAGCTATGGACCCGAAGGTCTAAAGTAAACTACTCACAGTTCATCGGAGGGGCTATCGTGTTGATGTAGAAGCCCTCCATGGTGGATGCCCCCTCCGGCGGAGCTCCGGAACAGGCCCCAAGATGGGATCTCGTGGATACAGGAAGTTGCGGCGGTGGAATTAGGTTTTTGGCTCCGGTTCTGATCGTTTGGGGGTACGTAGGTATATATAGGAGGAAGGAGTACGTCGGTGGAGCAACAGGGGGCCCACGAGGCAGGGGGCGCGCCCTAGGGGGGCGTGGGCGCCCCCCACCCTCGTGACCGCCTCTGTTGTTCCTTGGCGTAGGGTCCAAGTCTCCTGGATCACGTTCGGTGAGAAAATCACATTTCCGAAGGTTTCATTCCGTTTGGACTCCGTTTGATATTCCATTTCTTTGAAACACTGAAATAGGCAAAAAACAACCATTATGGGCTGGGCCTCCGGTTAATAGGTTAGTCCCAAAAATAATATAAAAGTGGAAAATAAAGCCCAAATATAGTCCAAAACAGTAGATAAAGTCGCATGGAGCAATCAAAAATTATAGATACGTTGGAGACCTATCAGCACGTAGCGATGACTAGAGAGTATTGCAAAGGTTTGAGCAGAGGAATTCGTTTAATGAAGTTGCACAACATGATGATGCTTACACTGCTCCTGATATACAAGATAACACAGATGTTCCTAATATATTTGAGAACCATCACGTCAATGACACCGGCGAAAAGATTGGATGTCGTGCTATGGACATACAACAGTTGATCCAGAGGAAGCCAACGTTCCAGGACGTTGAGGACGAAGAAGAAGATGACACCGTGGAGAATTACGATTTAGACTGATACACAGGGCGAAGATGTTGACACTGCTGCTGCGGATGATGATTACATTGCTTTTGTCGTATTTACCTGTCAGAAGACGTTTTTTATCTACTATGTGAAATTGTGTTTGCTATGACAACTGAAACCTGATGAACATGTTGTTTAGTATTTTCCTGTGAGAACATCACTTGTTATGTATGCTGATTTGTGTTTGGTGATTGTATGACGACTAAAACATGATGACATTGTTGTTTAGTTGTACCCATATTTGGTTGTGAAACTTGAATTTGATGACATAGTTTGCTTTTGGACTGCAATTTGCTCGACGTCTTCGAATGAGAACAAAGCTGACCCGACAGGGCCACTGCTAATTTATTTATTTATTTATTACCAAAAGGGCCTCTGCTATTTATTTATTTATGAGCAAAAGGGGATACCCCCTGATTTCCGTTAATAGAAATCATTAGATGTTCACAACACTACGCCCAGCCTGCTACACAGGTTTCATTCATTACTAGTTTCAGCAAAGTGCTCCAGCCACTGAATACATCACGAGTGCTACATACACTTCAAATAAAGAGACAATCATCCTACACATCACATCAATTTTGCCCATTATCTTCACAAGCTCTTTCATCTCCTCATTGCTGTCAAGGCCGTTCAGCAGCTGTTGCTTGGCCATGATCAGAGGAACTGCATCTTTAACCTTCTGCTCTGCATCTTCCTCTTCTGTCGTTCCTTCAGTTACTTGTCCAACACCCCAACCTGCTGGTATTGGGATTCCTCGGCTAACCAAATAATTGGCGTAGTTGCACTCCCCCACATCAGCAACTTCCCAGAAATACAAATCACACGAATCTTCCCTTTTCTGCACTAATCAAATTGGAAGATCATCAACCAAACTATTAAAAAAATCGGCAACTGAAAGTAGCAGAACAACACTTAAACATATTATTACCACATGATTCAGGCATTTGTAGAAGACTTGGACAGGGTTGAGGATTGTGGTTGAGACGCGATGGATGACTCTGCGTGATTTGCAGCAGTGGCACCACAGAAACGGCAGCGGGTTGCGATGAGCAACCGGCTGCGGTGCGCGGGCCGGCGGGGGTGTGATGAGACCCACATGCGATGGTACGGGTGGCGACTTGGCGCATATTTGGTTGTTGCCTGCTGAAGAGCTGGTGGACGAGCAGCCAGCAAACATGGTTGCTACGGCCAGAGCTTCTGATGCTAGGCAGAGTAAGTAGAGAAGAGGAGAAGCGAACGTTAGATATGTCAGTTTCATTACTTGCAGAGTAACATACCACCATATATAGTCATAGTCTAGGTTTGGATTCGAACCAGGTACAGGAGCATGTCTCTCTTTTTTCTAAAACTCAGCAACGTCTCTTTACTGGTACACTAGCTTGTTCTGTACGCCTTCTCAAGTCTTTGATTCCTCCACCTGACATCTGGGACCCACCGGAAGGGCCTCTGTATTTCGCGAAAAAAATGTGCCCCCCGCTGACAGGTCGGACCCACCAGCTATCTTCGCACGCAAGGAAGTGCCTCCTTATTACGCACAAAAAATGAATACTCCCCACCACCGGAACCCGGCATAGTGGCGAGCTGACTTAGGGGCCTGCCAAGTTGACGGGACGGAGGGCTTTGTCAACTTAGTCAATATGAACGATTCTAGCTCCAGTTACCGTACGATGTTCATCCAACGGCAGTAGTGCTTCTTCAACCTCTGGTCTTCTTGCTCCAGCCGCCCAAACCAGCGTCGGCCATGCCGCGTGTGTCGGGGAAGCTGATCGTGACCCACGAACACCTATGGGACCGGCGGACCGAGTCCCTTTTGGTTCGGTGGGGGCCGGAGATTGCACGAAGAGCAGATCGAGGCGATGCACACGAGCAGTTTACCCAGCTTCGGAGCTCTCCGGAGAGATAATACTCCTACTGTTGCTTGTCTGATTATCTTGTGTTCTTGCTAGGGAGCAATGAGAGCTACAAAACCTAGCTTGAGTGTCTCTAGTCTTGAATGAGTCGAACCAGCCGAACCCCTTCTACGTTGCGCACGGGCCTCCTTTTATAGGCTCAAGGGGTCACCACAGGTGGCAACGTAAACAAGGGAAAAAATGGGAAAAATGAGTTGCGGTTGGTACAGCTACTTTGTACAGTGTATTCTACCTAACTCTGACGGCAAGGGACAAAAGCATTAAATGCCCGTCCCTGTCGCCTAAACAGTGCAACAGGGACCGTCAGGTGCGCCACCGTTTGCCATGATGGTAAGCTCGTCAGCGCCGCTTATCGCTGCTCCCCGCTGGCTGCACAGCCTCTTGAGACGCGCGCATGGAATGGTCTCATGGCGACACGTTGGTGGATGAGCTGGAGCGGAGATGAAGAGAGTTGCTGCGCCGCAAGCATCTTGCAGCGGCTGAATCCTTGTCGCTCGGGAGCTTGTCGCTCACCAAGCCTTCCCGCAAGCTCCTCTTGCCGGGTCTTGTCCTCTGCGTGCCTTGAGTGGCCTTCCCGGCAAGCTCCTCTTGCCGGGGCCTTGTCTTCTTGGTTAAATACTTTGTTCTTGAATGGCTCCAAAGGAACCACGGAGGATCTTGGCGGTCACTAGGCAAGCCTCGCCGCTGGTGTCTGCGATTGCCCGTGCACGAAGTTCGGGATACTAGGGTACCCTACTCTAGTACACCGGACAGAGCCCCGGGCTGGGCCACACACGGTGCCGAAGCGCTATTGGGCCAGGCCCAAAAGCAGTCTGCAGCACGCCGCCCTAGATCACGCCGTTACTTGCCCGGACCCACCACGTCTCCCACGAACAGCCGCGCCCGAACGTGGCGTCGTGGGAGAGATCGTGGGGCTTTCTTTAATTGGAAAAGCGGGCGTCCGCCCCTCTCCTCCTTATAAACAGGGAAAACAGGGGCAGGTCGCCCACCTCGCCATTGCTGTCCCATCTTGAAAACCACCGTCGCTCCCCCCTTCTTCTCTAGCCTGAAGAGAGCAACGCTCCGCCCCCCATCGCCACCAACGCCATCAACACCGTCGGTCTCCTCCACCGCCTCCGCCATGGCTCCGAAAGCCGACAAGGGGAAGGGCGTGAAGTCGGCCGAGGCGCAGCGGCTCGCGGCGCTGCGCAAGGAGCGGGCCCTCCCCCCATTTCGGCGCAAAGGCCGAGGGAGGGCTACTACCTCTTCTGGTCGACGAAGACGCGGGCGCATCCGCGCACGAAGGTACTCTCCGCCGCCGCATCAGAGTCAGCCTCGAGCGGGTACCCCTTCTTCATGCTCTTCTTCTACTGCGGGCTCTGCCCGCCCTTTTCTGAGTTCTTCTGCGATGTCATGAATACCTACGGGTTTCGCCTCCTTGATTTCACCCCAAACGTTGTTCTGACCATGGCGGTTTTCGCACACCTCTGCGAGAACTTTGTCAGAGTCCACCCAAACGTAGCCCTTTTCCGCCACTTCTTCATGCCCCGCGTCGAGAGAGGAGAGCCACTTGCCGGATGGATTGCTTGGATCTCCAGGATCGGCAAGAAAGAATCCTATCTGGAAGGAGAGCTCCGCAGCAAGTGGGAGGAGTGGAGAGCCGATTGGTGTTGGATCGTAGAGGAGAACCCGCAGCCCTTCACTGCCCAGCGCCAAACTCCCATAGTGTGCGGCAACGATTGGAGCAACTTGGCGCCGGAGGATGCTAGGTTGAAGATAGTCAGTGACCGGATCTTGCGCCTCGGGCTTGCCGGACTCACCGTGGCGCGGTTGGCGCAGATTTCTTCGCCGCGATCGCTTCCCTTGCGAGGAGAGGAGGAGGCCTGCTTGGGAGTTCCAAAACCGGCGGATATCATGAGGCTGCGCCGGGCCTCAACTGGAATTTCACCGCCCAGAGTTGGACGCAATGCTTCGAGTTGTTCAAGCATGACCCTGATCACCCGAATGGTTCATGTTGCCGAGGGGGTCATTCCTTTGTGCAACAATTCTTATTTCGACCGCATCCGCGCCATGATGCCCTTGTGCGATTCGCATGGGATCGTTCCAACCTGGCAAGAGCCTTCCGACGACATTGTGCGGCAGTTCTTCGACAGCTTGGAAGAAGTGCCGATCCGCGCCGACGAGCAGAAGTGGCTCACCCGCGACACCACCGACGAAGAGATGGTGCGCATTGCCACAAGGTTGGAGGAGGCTGCAGCAGCTGCTGCCGCTGGCGTGTTCGGGTTCACCGTGGAGGAGGCAGAGGCAGCAGAGGCGGCAAGCCTTGCCGATCGAGAGGAGTTTGCCGGCGAGGAGGAGCAGGCCGAGCCCGAGGTTGAGCCGAGCGAGTCCGCCGAGGGCGCCTCCTCCGCACCTTCGAGTAGCTTGCCGCGAGCGGAGCCCGCAGCTCCACCAAGAATGCGTCTCCGCAAGGCCGGGGAAGTGACGGGGCGGCAGACGGGCCAACAGCCGCAGCGCCGTGCGACGCGCTCTACCGCGGCAAGCACTGTTGTCGCGGGAGCACCCCACACTGCTGCAACAACTGAGGCGGGGTCCTCTCAGGCCACCGCTGCCACCCCCGCCAAGCGGTCAAGAGAGCCCACCCCTCCGCCTCTTTGCACCGGAGGCGAGCCGGAATTTGATCTCTCCGCGCTCAGCTCTGACGAGGAAGAAGAAGAAGAGTAAGTCTCTATGCTGTGCTTGTATTTCTTCGATTTGGTTGCTTCGTCTTGTATCTGATTTGCTTCATTCTGAACTCTTTCCTTTTTCAGGACGCTGGTCCAGAGAGCGTCGAAGAGAGCCAAGACGCCGGTGGTTGTCATCGAAGACGATCCCCGTGGCGGTGGAGGCGCGTCTCGAGACCCCTTGCCGGACCCGCAACCCTTCTCGAGCAGCCCCAAAGACAGCCCTCGGCGTAAGTATTTGGTTTATTTCTTACGGTTAGGTGTGCATGGGTGCTCCTTCTTTGCTGACATCTGACTTGTTGATTTATGTAGGAGCAGAGCAGCCTCATCAGGAGGGCCCGGAAGCCGCTCCCGAAGACTCCGACAAGGGAAGCCTCTCCGACAAGGGGCAGCGCCGGCGATCCTCCGGTGGATGAGACCGCGGCCACAGATCCCATCGCAGGTAATCCCTTTTGACCGAAATTTTTCCCTTGGGTTCTTCTTCTTCTGTTTTTCTTTTCGAACACTTGCTTGACTGTTCTTTCTTTTTCTTGATCGTCAGATCCATCTGCCGCAGAGCCGATGGAGACTGAGGTCGCCGGCGAGGAGGACGCGCGCGGCAACACTGACGACGTCGCCACCATGGAGGAAAAGGCTGGCGCCGATGGATCCGCCGGCGAGGAGGCCACCAAGGCTGCCGCCGCAAAGGCTGGCGAGGGGTCGGACGATCGCACTGACGACCCTGAGGCCGCAGGAGCGCCAGGCGCTACGCCGACCGCCGATCCCTCCGCCACCGGTGCAGCGTCAGGCTCCGAAGAGCCCCAGTCTGGCGCCTATCTGAAGGCTGGCGATGGTATCTTCATCAAGCTCCCCTGGGCATCGAGCTCCAGGGCGCCGGTTGAAGGAGAGACCTTCGACGGAGAGCTGCTCGCCTCCGCTGGGCTGCCGCTGGTTGACGCGCCAAGCAGCAGCAGCGGCGAGTCTGAGGAGGAGCAGCTGCTGAAGAAGCTGCTGTCGCTCTACCGCGCCCGACAAGCCAAGTTGGAGTCCCGGGAAGCACTTGTCGCGAGGGCGGGAGCATACATGGAGAAGCGCAGAAGAGCTCCGTCGCCAACCAAGAAGCTCTTGGGGCGTGGCGAGAGAGCGGGGCGACTTCGCCGAAGAGCGCATGCCTTCATCCTTGAGAAGGCCGAGGTCAAGGAGCAGCAACGGCTTGCCGGCGAGAAGCTATCTGCGCAAGAAGGCGAGCTGGCGTAGCGGAAGATCAACCTTGACAGCTATGAGGAAGAGCTTGCCGCGCGCGAGCAATCGCTTGGCGGAGCGCTCAAGGAAGCAAAGGACGCTGCCGCAGCTGCCGAGGCCGCCAAGAAGGAGTTGGAGACAAAAGTGACGCAGCTGGAGGCCAGTCTGCAGAAGAGCGGTGAAGAGCTTGCCGCACTGAAGCACGAGCGCGAGAAGGACGCCTACACTCTTGGCGAGTTGCAGGGCCGTCTCACTGAGAGGATCAAAGAGCTCGATGCCGCCAAGAACTCCAAGGCAGATCTTGAGCTGAAGCTGACCACCCCGATGGAGACGCTGGATGGCGCCAAGGAGCGGAGGTGGCCTGTTGGAGACGATCAAGACCAACGAGGAGCTTGGCCGACGAGTGCCACGACCGCCTGAACACCTTCAGAGAGAACGTGATGCACTGGACGGAGGGTCTTGTGGATACTGCCGCCGCCATTGACAAGGAGCTGATGGAGCTGGGGATGGTGGATCTTGGGTACTCTACCGACGAGCGCCTCCAACCCAGCGCCAAGCTCAGCCTGTTCCTCAAGGGCGTGGTGACGGCTCTCCAGCGGCTCCGGGAAGAGATCCCGAAGCAGCTGGCCGAGGAATCGCGCCAGATCTGCGCAGGAGCCCTCCAGAAGGTGTTGATGAAGGTGGCCTTCCGCAATCCAGGCCTCAACCTCAACGGCGTCCTCAAATCCTTGCCGCCAGATGCCGATGTGGAGGCGCTCAAAGCCCTTGTCGCACCCATTGTGGACAAGGTGGGCAAGATCAAGCGGGTTGATGGCGACCGCGTAGACTAGGCCGCCAAATTTATCTTTCCCTTGTCGCTGCTGATCATGTTTAGGAGAACAATTTATTAGATCTGCTACAAGTTATTTTGTAATATACTCTATCTTAGGCAACGATTGCAATGTTATTTCCTTTACTTGATTCCTCCTTTGTATGTTTGTGCCCTACGCTTTTAGGGAACTTGTCGGTGCGGGCACCTTTGCCACGAGCGCTGAGTGCGGAACATCAGCAGCCTGCTGGCGGCGCCGCTTCCGACAAGCAACCTTGTCGCAACTAGTTGCAGCTCACTTAAGTTGTTGAGCGGACTCGAAACAAAGTAAGGGCGCAAACTAGCTACGAGTTGGTTCCTCCGCGCACAGGTTTTCCATACAAAGCACTATCGTTCGAGGAAGATAACTTAAAAAATTTAAAAACTGATTGCTCAAACTTTGGCAACTTAGCTTTTCTGTCGTTTGCTTCCCGGCAAGGCGATACTTCCTCGAGCGACGCTTGGTGGCCCACACCATTATCTTCTCCTTCCCCCCCGGTTAACTTGTGGGTGGATGAACCTTCCTTTCTTTGAGAAAGAGAAAGAAGAGAAAATAAATTCATGGAGCCTAGTGGCTCGTTATTACTTACCGAGTGTCGATGCTGCACAAAGCATCAGACAAAGCATGCAACAAAATTATGAAAGCATGAAATTGACAAGTTGTGCACAACACATGAGCTTTACTGATGCACGGGGTCTGCGCCCGGCTTTGTACAAAGGATTACATGCAACATCGGCAAGACTTGTACAAAAGGTGGTTGCCAGAATAGGTTCCGGCAACCACGCCCTATGGGAAAAACTTACGAAGATGCTCAATGTTCCAGGAGTTGCTCACCAGAATGCCATCTTCGGTCTCAAGGCGGACAGCGCCAGGCCTAGTGACTCGTTTCACCCAATAAGGGCATTCCCACTTCAGCGTCAACTTGTTGGAATTCGTGGCGGACTAAACGCGCCGAAGAACAAGGTCGCCTTCCTCGAAACTTCTGGCACTAACTTTGCGGCTATGGTAGCAGCGCAAAGCTTGCTGGTAACGAGCAGCTCATACAGCAGCCTGAAGACGGTCCTCCTCGAGGAGCAGAGCGTCATCTTGTCGCAGCTGCTCTTGCTCAAGCTCATCATAAGCGAGTACTCGAGGTGACCCGTATACGAGTTTCGTGGGGAGAACTGCCTCTGCTCCATAGACTAGAGCGAAAGGTGTCTAGCCAGTGGCTCGATTTGGCGTCCCCGATCGACCAAAGAACCACCGCAGCTCCTCAATCCAGTTTCTTCCGCACTTGTGCAGCCCGTCGAAAGTTCTGGTCTTGAGTCCTCGCAGCACTTCAGCGTTTTCTCTCTCGCTTGACCATTGCTTCTCGGATGAGCAATGTAAGCAAAGCAGACCTTGGCGCCAAGATCTTGGACGATTGCATGAAGGTGCGACTCGTGAATTGTGTGCCGTTGTCGGTGATGATCCTGTTAGGAATCCCAAAGCGGCAAACAATTGACTGAAGAACTTGATCGCTTGATCGTGCTGTCACCTTCCTCATCGCTTCCACTTCCGCCACTTTGTGAACTTGTCGATTGCACGCACAAGTACTCAAAGCCCCGACAACTCGGGAAAGGGGCCGAGGATGTCGAGCCCCTGCACCGAAAATGGCCAGGATAAAGGGATCGTCTGGAGAGCTTGAGCTGGCTGGTGTATCTCGCTGGAATGGAACCGCACGCTTCACACTTGGTTACTTGTGCAGTTGCATCCGGAGGGCTGTCGGCCAGAAGAAACCTTGCCGGAAAGCTTTGCCGACAAGTGCTCTTGCGCTAATGTGGTGACCACATATGCCTCCATGTATCTCTGCCAACAGCGTCAGTCCATCTTCCCGGTGAATACACTTCAATTTCACACCGTTGAGTCTTCTTACATGCGTGTTGTCGACAAACCGATACATACTTGACTGCCGGGCTACTCTCCGCTTCTTCTTGCTCTTCGGAAGTTCTCCGTCTCAAGGAAATGGACAATCTGCTGTGCCCATGCCGGAGCTTGCGGCTCGACAACAAGGACTAAAGGCATATCTGCTGCTGCGGGAACATCCGCCTCGACGGCAAGAACCTGCAGCTCGGCGAGCTTGATGTTCCCGGCAAGCTTGCCGGAGCAAAACTTGTCGGGAGCGCTCGCTTCAACGAAACAAACCTCAGGGCTTGTCGGAGCAGATCGCTCTCAAGACTCTTGGTGTTGATCCTGGGGACCTTGGCGGCGGCTTCGGGTAGCTCTCGCCGGAAAATAGTCGCCAGAAATCAACTTCCTCTTTTTGTTCTGTCTAGTTGATGGCGTTACAGTTGGTTGAGTCAGCTTGAGCACAAAAATTCCTGGTTCCACAGTAACTTGAGTGCGGCGCACTTGACAGAGCCATCAGCAATATCATTCTTGAGCTCTTGGAACATGTTCCATTTGCAGGCCTTCAAAGTGTTCTTCTAGCTTTCTCACTTCATCAACGTAGGCTTCCATCAACGGACTCTGATAATCTTTGTTCACTTGGCGGACGACAAGCTGCGAGTCACCCCTGACAATGAGTTTCCTGATCCCAAGGTCCACTGCTATCCTGAGACCGGCAAGCAATCCTTCATACTCTGCAGTATTGTTTGTTGCTTGCTCCTTGGGAAAGTGCATCTGGACTATGTACTTGAGGTGCTCTCCAGTGGGTGCGATAAGCAGCACGCCGGCACTGGCGCCTTGCAGTGAGAAGGCACCATCAAAGTACATCAGCCACTCTTTAGTTGCTTCCTTGACGGGGATACTCGTCTCTGGAATTTCTTCATCTTGCATCGGCGTCCATTCTGCTATAAATTCTGCCAATGCTCTGCTCTGGATAGTTGAAGTGCTTTCAAACTTGAGGCCAAAGCTTGACAGTTCCAGTGCCCACTCGACAATCCTGCCTGTTGCTTCTGGATTTTGCAATATTCTCTTCAGGGGAAAGCGAGTGACGACTGTTATCTCATGTGCTTGGAAGTAATGGCGCAGCTTTCTCGAGGCCATGAGGAGGCCGAAAAGCAGTTTCTGCACACCGGAGTACCTTGACCTAGCCCCCTGTAGAAGGGAACTAACAAAGTACACTGGGCGCTGCACCATCCTTTTCTGAATCTTCTCGCTCGTTTGCGCAAATCCGTCCTTGTCGGGACCAGAGCTTGTCGGTGAAGCCCCCTGCTTGTCGCTGGTTGCATCTGCCTTGGTTGCCGGCTCACCGTCTGCCTCCCTTTCCGCTACTAACGCAGCACTAACCACTTGATTGGTTGCCGCTATGTATAGCAGCAACTTCTCTTGTGGCCTAGGTGCGACAAGTATTGGTGTGGAGGACAGGTACCTCTTTAAGTCCTGCAGCGCAGCCTCCGCTTCGAGTCCATTTCATTGACCTGCCTTTTCAAAATATTGAAAAATGGCGGCGCTCAGCAGAACCTAGAGATAAACCTCTTTGAGAGCAGCCACGCAACCGCAAGTCTTCGTACATCCTTGACGCGCTTTGGTGCTTCAATCCGCTCAATGGCCTTGATCTTGTCGGGATTGGCTTCAATTCCCTGCTGAGACACGAAGAACCCGAGAAGCTTGCCGGAAGGAACTCCAAACACGCACTTCTCGGGGTTGAGCTTGAGGTTGATCTTGCGCAGATTTGCAAAGGTCTCATCTAAATCATGAACCAGAGTTGCTTTGTCCTTGCTCTTGACCACTATGTCATCCATGTAGGCTTCTACATTTCTGTGCATTTGCGGCTCAAAAGCGTCATGGACCACTCTTGCGAATGTTGAACCAGCATTCTTTAGCCCAAAGGGCATCCGTATGAAACAGTATGTGCCACATGGGGTGATGAATGCGGTTTTCTCTTCATCCTCTTCTGCCATGAAGATCTGATGATATCCTGAGTATGCATCAAGAAATGAAAGCAAATCACATCCAGCCGTGGAGTCCACAATCTGGTCGATGCGCGGCAAGGGAAATGGGTCTTTGGGACAAGCTTTATTAACATCTG
The DNA here is from genome assembly GCA_021605205.1 of Aegilops longissima. Taxonomy (NCBI): domain Eukaryota; kingdom Viridiplantae; phylum Streptophyta; class Magnoliopsida; order Poales; family Poaceae; genus Aegilops; species Aegilops longissima. The sequence continues at coordinate 637,415,407 of CM038678.1, read as the reverse complement.
TGAAGTCAATACAAAGTCTCCATTTCCCATTTGCCTTGCGTACAACTACAGGATTGGCCAACCACGTAGGATGGAGTACTCCTCTGACAAGGCCTGCTGCTTCCAACTTCTTGATTTCTTCTGCAATGAATTCTTGGCGCCCACCGCTCGCTTCGACTTTCGCTTGACGGGCGCGCATGATGAGGACAGATAGCTAGGTGGTGCTCAATTACTTTCACAGGAACACGGGGATGTCGACGGTTGCCATGCAAACACGTCGACGTTCGCCCGCAGGAAAGCAATGAGCGCGCCTTCCTATTTAGGGTCGAGAGTGGCACTGATGGTGAAGGTACCACCAGTGCCATCCTCCTTGGCGGACACCTTCTTGGTCTTCGGTGGAGCTGCCATCGTCTTCTTGCACTTGCCGGTGGAGCTCGATGGTGCGTCCTCGACGGTAGCACAGCACTCCGAAGAGGTGTGCTTGCCGGAGTGGGCATCAGAGCTCTTGCCGGACTTGGTCTTCTTCTTCCCTCCGGGAGCTTCAGCGGCAAGTGACTTGCTTTCTGTTGCAGCTGCTGCTTCCCGGTAAATCTTGTCGGCGCAGATAAGAGCATCTTTCTTGTCGCCATGAACAGAAATGACACTTATCGGGCCTGGCATCTTAAGCAAGTTGTATGCATAATGAGAGGCTGCCATGAACTTGGCGAGTCTTTGGACGCCAAGTATCCCATTATAAGGCAATGGAAAATCAGCAACGTCGAACGTGACCCTCTCAGTCCTGAAGTTTAGCTCGCTGCCAAATGTTACCGGCAACGTGATCTTCCCCTTCGGCTTGCTCCTTCCTGGATTGATTCCTTGGAACGTGCCAGTCTCTTCGAGCTCGCTGTCAGGGATTTGAAGCTTCTGGAGTACTGCGGAGGAGATCAGGTTTAAGCCGGCCCCGCCGTCAACTAGCATCTTGGTGACCTTGAGGTTGCGGATAGTTGGTGAGACCAACATCGGCAAGCACCCGACCGCAGTTATGCGATCAGGGTGGTCCTCAATATCAAAGATGATAGGCGTGCTGGACCACTTCAGAGGTTTGCGCGACTCTACGGATGGTTCTGCTGCATTAACTTCCCATATCCACTGCTTGAGTTGGCGGTGTGAAGTATGCAGAGAAGCACCGCCGTCAACGCAGAGGACCTTTTGTTGCTTTCTGAAACTCCTGCTCATCAGTTTCGTCATCCTCCATATCTTCATCGTCATCATCTTCTTCATCCTTGTCGCGACCGCGGGGAGGTCTGTCTCCTTGCCGCTGTTTGGCCTTGCCGCGGCGTCCTCCCCGGCCGGGTCGCTTCTTGCTAACTCCCCCAGCACCTTCCTGGGCCTTCTCCTTGTCGCGCCGCTCGTACTCAGCCTTCGCTGTTCAACAAGCTGCTCGACCTTCTTGCAGCTCGAGGTCATGGCCCTTGGTGCGGTGGATCTTGCAAGATCTTGTTTGTTGGAGCTGTCCTGCTTGTCGGCGGCCGCCACAGCTTGGCGGTCGGTGCCAGCGGCAATCTCCTTGCCGGAGCCACCAACCTTGGCCTTCTTGGCGCCACCCCCGTTGCCGGACTGCTCGACAACTAGTACCTCTTTGCCTTTCTTCTTTCTGTTGTTGCCCCCTACCTGGCGCGCCAAAGATGTCGGGGAAGCTGATCGTGACCCACGAACACCTATGGGACCGGCGGACCAAGTCCCTTTTGGTTCGGTGGGGGGCGGAGATTGCACGAAGAGCAGATCGAGGCGATGCACACGAGCAGTTTACCCAGCTTTGGAGCTCTCCGGAGAGATAATACTCCTACTGCTGCTTGTCTGATTATCTTGTGTTCTTGCTAGGGAGCAATGAGAGCTACAAAACCTAGCTTGAGTGTCTCTAGTCTCGAATGAGTCGAACCAGCCCGAACCCCTTCTACGCTATGCATGGGCCTCCTTTTATAGGCTCAAGGGGTCACCACAGTGGCAACGTAAACAAGGGCAAAATGGGAAAAATGAGTTGCGGTTGGTACAGCTACTTTGTACAAAGTGTATTCTACCTAACTCGACGGCAAGGGACAAAGCATTAAATGCCCGTCCCTCGCCGCCTAAACAAAGGCAACAGGGACCGTCAGTGCGCCACCATTTGCCACGATGGTAAGCTCGTCAGCGTCGCTTATCGCTGCTCCCCGCTGGCTGCACAGCCTCTTGACACGCGCGCATGGAATGGTCTCATGGCGACACGTTGGTGGATGAGCTAGAGCGAAGATGAAGAGAGGTTGCCTGCCGCGGCAAGCATCTTGCCGCGGCTGAATCCTTGTCGCGCTCGGGAGCTTGTCGCTCACCAAGCCTTCCCGGCAAGCTCCTCTTGCCGGGGTCTTGTCCTCTGCGTGCCTTGAGTGGCCTTCCCGGCAAGCTCCTCTTGCCGGGGCCTTGTCTTCTTGGTTAAATACTTTGTTCTTGAATGGCTCCAAAGGAACCACGGAGGATCTTGGCGGTCACTAGGCAAGCCTTGCCGCGGGGGGTGCTGCGACTGCCCGTGCACGAGTTCGGGATACTAGGGTACCCCTACTCTAGTACACCGACAGCATGCTTCAGCCTCCCGTGACTGGCTGTGATGCCGCGGAGGCCTCACTGCCCCCTACTACTCCCACCGCTGGCTAGGGCATCCCTCTACTCACCCACGCCCCCTGTTATTATGCGGCGACGGCAGCCGCACACCGCAACTGAACCAGTGAACCCTCATACTCCCTCCACGTAGGCATCCACTGCCGCGTCTTCCCCGGCTCCATGTCGTCCCCTTCCTAGGCCTCGCCGTCGTCCACCACCTTGGTGCTCTCGGCGCTGCGTGGTTAATGTGCTCAACGACTGAGTTCCATCGGAAGAGTACTGTACGTGGAGAGGCTGACAGCTGGGTCCACGGCCGTAGCTGGGTCCACGGCCACAGCCCAGTTTTTTGTGATTTGCCAAGTAAGTCGCTTTTTCAGGCCTGTTGGCCTGCAAATCTTTCAAGACGTGGAGAGCTTCATTCGGCCGGCTGAGAAAATGGCCTATGAGTAATGAGAAATGGGCTGTACATTTTTAAAACACATCAGAACGACAATTAGTTTCAAATTTCTTTTTTTATTTAGAGATTTTAAATTGCATTGATTTTTATGCGTTGACAATTTGTTGGATTTTATATTGATATACATTTATTTTTAAAATCAGTTTGAATGTGACTCGAAATTTCGGGATTAAAAACAGTTCGGACCGCACCGAAATAAGCAAAATTTCGTATAATTTTTTAACAGTGGCCACAATATGGGCTGTAATGCTAACAAAAAGAATATGGGCTCCAAAAAAAACCTTAAGAATTAGAAAATGGGCTGTAAATTATTAGAAATAATGGCAGATGGGATGTATGATGTTTTCCACAGATTTGAGGCTTTCCTTAAAAAAATGTTGACGCACAAGCTGGGACTGTTGGATGTCCATCCAACGGCCGCCGTGCTTGTTCAATCTCTGCTCTTCCTGCTCCAAATTACCAAACAAGCGCCAAGACGGACTGCTTGCTCTCTCCTCCCGTGGCCGGGCCAAAGCCGTGCAGGCCTCACCACCCCACCGTACTCACATCGCTGGCCTAGCCATCCTCTACTCACCCACACTGCTTTGTTATTCTCCGTGACGGCAGACAAACCAAGAAACCCTCGACAACAGTATTCCCCTCCGCGTGGGAAACAAGCTGTCGAAGTCTTCCCTACCTCCGTGTCGCTCCTTCCTAGGCCTCACCGTCGTCCACCGCCTGGTGCTCTCGGCGCGGCCTGGTCAACATGGTCAACGACCGACATGCATCTAAAGTGGACTGTACGTGGAGAGGCTGACAGCTGGGTCCACGGCCACACGCAAGGAAATGCCTCCTTATTACGCGCAAAATAATGATTCCTCCACCTGACATCTGGGACCCACCAAAAGGGCCTTTGTATTTCGTGAAAAAAAAATGTTACTGCCGCTGACAGCTTAGACCCACCAGCTATATCTTCGCATGCAAGGAAGTGCCTCCTTATTACGCACAAAAAAATGAATACTCCCCCTGCTAGCTGGGACCCAGTATAGTGGCAGGCTGACTTGTGGGGCTACTAAATTCACGGGGACGGAGTACTTTTTCAACTTAGTCAATATGCACGATTCTAGCTCCAGTGACCGTACGATGTCCATCCAACGGCCGTAGTGCTTCTTCAACCTCTGGTCTTCTTGCTCCAGCCGCGCAAAGCAGCGCCGGTCGTGCCGCATGCTCCTGCCTCCCGTGGCCGGCTGTAATGCCGCGGAGGCCTCACCGCCCCCCTACTATTCCCATCGCTGGCCAGGCCCTGCAGCGACGACAGCCTCACACCGCAGCCGAACTAGTGAACCCTCGTACTCCTCTCTGTGCGGGCCTCCACTGCCGCGTCTTCCCGGCTCCGCGTCGTCCCCTTCCTAGGCCTCGCCGTCATCCATCGCCCTGGTGCCCTCGGCACGGTGTGGTCAACGTGGTCAAGGAACGACTTCCATCGGAAGAGCACTATACGTGGAGAGGCTGGCAGCTGGGTCCACGGCCGCAGCAAGGAAGTGCCTCCTTATAACGTGCAAAATAATTATTCCTCCACCTGACAGCGGGGACCCATCGGAAGGGCCACCGTATTTCGTGAAAAAAACGTTCCCCTGACTGCTGGGACCCACCAGCTACATCTTCGCACGCAAGGAAGTGCGTCGGGGCAAAAAAACGATTCGCCCCCCGACTGCTGGGACCCACCAGCTACATCTTCGCAGGCAAGGAAGTGCCTGACAGTCGGGACCCACCTGGTCGAAGCGTACATAGCGTTGTAATTCTGCTCACGAACGTGTACGTACATACTGGTCGATCTAGAGGCGCGCACAAGTCATAGTAGAGGCGCGCACGTAGCATGTAGACGTACGTACAACGGCCAGTGTGCAAGAAAGAAAATACGGCCACGTACGTACATACGGGCTCGGTCTCGAACGCCTACTCGCGCATACGTACAGCCAGGGCTCGTGTACATGGCTGGGTCGGAATGGAGAAACTACGTCGTCATCGTGTTCATGGGGAGGCAACGGAATGTGTCGTGTTCATCGGGAGGCAACGAAACGCGTGGGAGCCAACCGGCTTGGACGGAACAGCCGATGGAAACAAGGCCTGGCATAGCGCAGAACGGAGGAAACGGCCTTGTGTTCGACCGGCCATGTTTGAAATGGGATCCTGTTCATCGGGAGGGGTCTGGTGTACCGCAAAACAAAGGAAACGGACCTCCTACGGTCGAAACGGGGGTCCTGTTGACCGGGAGGGGTGTGGCGTACCGCAAAACGGAGAAAACGGACTTGTGTTGGAGCGCTATGGTCGAAACGGGGGTCCTGTTCATCGGGAGCGGTGTGGCATACCACAAAACGGGACTCCACGAGATACTGTTCATCTCCACCATCGACCCCCTCCAACCTCCACAGGGCTACTGTTCATCCACCGTCGACCTCCTCCAGCCTCCACCTACGACTATTCATCCATGGGCTCCTGTTCATCCAGCCTCCACCACGCGCTACTCCACAGGCTACTGTTCAACCAGCCCTCTCCATGTGCTCCTGTTCAACCACCCCTCCACATGCTATTGTTCATCCAGCCCTCCACCGTCTACTGTTCATCCTGCCCTCCACGGGGTGGTCCTGTTCATCCAGCCCTCCCCGGGGTCCTGTTCATCCAGCCCCAACCGGCTCGATCAACCGGGGTCCTGTTCATCCAGAGGCAACACCACGGGGGCCTGTTCATCCACCCCTACCGGGAACTGTTCATCCAAACCGCCCCAGCAACGCTCACTGTTCATCCAGAGGCAGCATCAATCGGCTTCAGTTGGCAGCAGTAGCGAAGGAATCGCTCGATCGGGTTCAGTTAACAGCCATCGATCGATCGCTCGGGTTCAGTAACGCGTAGTCTGCAGTGCAATCGCTCGGGTTCTGTCGGGGATATACCCCGCGGCGTAATCCAGCTGGAAGTATAACCCGGTCGGACTGGACGACTCACTAATACCCGCCCGAACCTGGCGACTCATGGGTGACCCACCGAGCGGGTCAGAGGAACGACAAGACCCGGTGGCCCAGAAGGCAGTTTATGGAAGGCCGACTCATGTTATGGTGGGCCGGTTTATGAGGAAAGCACAAGGAATATTCTCCTACAAAGGAAGCAAGACTAGGACTCCACTTGTAATAGAGTAATCCTAATCCAACTAGGACTAGTCATGTAAACCGCCCCTTCGACATATATAAAGAGGGGCAGGGCTCCCAAAAGAGGGACAAGCAAGAAGAAACAATCTCTAGGGCTAGACACAAAGAGCCAGTTTACCGGCGACTCTCTCGTGATGATAATGAGACCTAGCCACAAACAGCATGCAGGGTTGTTATCGGATGATGTTTCCCGGGGCCCGAAGCTGTCTAAACCCTTGTCTTGTGTTGCGTCTCTGTATTCCGCTCAAGCCCTCTCAAGCTACCACATAAATGCGTTGGCCTCACGACTAAGTCCTCACACTAGGACATCTGTCATGACAATTCCACGACAGTTGGCGCCCACCGTGGGGTCCACGCACGGTGGTGTTGAGTTCTTGGAGGGAACACTTTTAGGGATCAATGAGCTCGCAATTCGTCCAATAAAATAAGAACCGGATGAAGGAGTTTGTTGGTTGAGATTGAAAAAAAAAGTTTCAAAGGCAATCGTTCCCGAGGGGCATCGCGCGCATGGTTCAGATTTTGACTGGTACAAAATTCTTCAAACGTCAGTAACTTTGCTGCCGTGCCGGGTTAGATGATTCGTACAGCTGGATTTTTTTGTCAACACCGGCGTCAGCTTACATCAACATCACCCTCGCGCACGTCGGTTGCGTCTAGCAGAGGACAATAGGGACTCAGCGACTCAGGAGCATAAAGCAGAAGCGGTAACACCGAGCCGTACTGGAGTTGAACTTGGTCCCATGCCCATATTGGGTACTTAAGCTGGATGATGCATACCAAATTGATAAAAAGGCGGGCGGTTTATCACGAGCGGTCCGATTTACTAGCAGCGGTCAGGAGGGCTTGGATTTTAATATTGGTAGCAATCATATGGGCGGTGATTAGCGGCTGCATGTGGACAACATCAACAAAATAAATGGGCGGCGGCATGATCCATAGTTATTGCTGTCACCACTATAGTAGAAGACGCCCAAGGCCCCGGACAAAGACGTGCTTGGGGCATGTGCCCGCTAGCCTTGTTGATGGGGCACGCATATGTAGGAGAAATCTGCAGGAGTTAAAGGCCAAAAGAAAAGGAGAATAGGGAAAGGACTTATTACTAGTACATCTCACGGAAGGTCTAATACAGGTCCAGATGAATTAGCATAGGTCCCAAAGTCTCACAAGGATGTAATACCAAAGGATCATCAGCCACGTACCTCCAGATAAATGTCAGAACGGATGAGGACAGGCGCCAACCTTTGCGAAGCACAAAAAAGGGAGGAGAAGGTCACGTGGAAACCTCAGGCACTAGAAGACAGAGAACCAATCAACTCTTCCATCAACAACAAAAGCAGCACAATGCATCATCCAGCGCCAGCATCCGGCAAAAAATATCAGGTGTTATTTTTCCTATGTATTTTATCAGTACATGTTAATTCATCCGACAACAATTATTTTGGCATGTAATATTTTTACGCAGGGCAACTATTAAAAGAAAAAAGGGTGGTGTTATACCACGGATGTACGTTTGGCTGTGCCGCGTGGCTTCACGGATAGGCGTGTCGCGGTCCGGTTTACGTCAACGTGCCGGCCGACTCGCCCATCCGCACCGCCTTACAACGCCACGGACGAATCGCCCGTCCGCCCTCGCGGCTCCTACCTCTTGAGCACTGCGTTGATTTTTCCCTTGAAGAGGAAAGGGTGATGCAGTAAAGTAGCGTAAGTATTTCCCTCCGTTTTTGAGAACCAAGGTATCAATCCAGTAGGAGACCATGCTCAAGTCCCTCGCACCTACACAAACAAATAAGAACCTCGCAACCAACGCAATAAAGGGGTTGTCAATCCCTTCACGGTCACTTACGAGATTGAGATCTGATAGATATGATAAGATAATATTTTTGGTACTTTTATGATAAAGAGAAATAAAGATGCAAAGTAAAATAAAAGGCAATAGAAATAGCTAAGTGTTGGAAGATTAATATGATGGAAAATAGACCCGGGGGCCATAGGTTTCACTAGTGGCTTCTCTCAAGAGCATAATTATTACGGTGGGTGAACAAATTACTGTCGAGCAATTGATACAATTGAGCATAGTTATGAGAATATCTAGGTATGATCATGTATATAGGCATCACGTCCGTGACAAGTAGACCGACTCCTGCCTGCATCTACTACTATTACTCCACACATCGACCACTATCCAGCATGCATCTAGAGTATTAAGTTCGTAAGAACAGAGTAACGCTTTAAGCAAGATGACATGATGTAGAGGGATAAACTCTTGCAATATGATATAAACCCCATCTTGTTATCCTCGATGGAAACAATACAATACGTGCCTTGCTGGCCCTGCTGTCACTGGGAAAGGACACCGCAAGATTGAACCCAAAGCTAAGCACTTCTCCCATTGCAAGAAAGATCAATCTAGTAGGCCAAACCAAACTGATAATTCGAAGAGACTTGCAAAGATAACCAATCATACATAAAAGAATTCGGAGAAGATTCAAATATTATTCATAGATAAACTTGATCATAAACCCACAATTCATCGGTCCCGACAAACACACCGCAAAATAAGATTACATTGAATAGATCTCCACGAGAATCATGGAGAACTTTGTATTGAGATCCAAAGAGAGAGAAGAAGCCATCTAGCTAATAACTATGGACCCGAAGGTCTGAGGTAAACTACTCACACATCATCAGAGAGGCTATGTTGTTGATGTAGAAGCCCTCCGTGATCAATGCCCCCTCCGGCAGGACGCCGAAAAAGGCCCGAAGATGGGTCTCACGGGTACAGAAAGTTGCGACGGTGGAATTAGGTTTTCGTGGATGCTTCTGATGGTTTGGGGGTATGTAGGTATATATAGGAGCAAGAAGTACGTCGGTGGAGCAACGTGGGCCCCATGAGGGTGGAGGGCGCGCCTGGGGGGTAGGCGCGCCCTCCTGCCTCATGCTCTCCTCGTTGCTTTCTTGACGTGGACTCCAAGTCCTCTAGATCACGTTTGTTCCGAAAATCACGTTCCCGAAGGTTTCATTCCATTTGGACTCTGTTTGATATTCTTTTTCTGTGAAACATTGAAATAGGCAAAAAAAACAGCAATTTGGGCTGGGCCTCCGGTTAATAGGTTAGTCCCAAAAATAATATAAAAGTGTATAATAAAGCCCATTAAAAATCCAAAACAGAATATAATAGAGCATGGAACAATAAAAAATTATAGATACTTTGGAGACGTATCAGTGGCCGGTTCACGCGCCGGCTTACAACATGGAGGACAACTTGCTCGGCCGCACCGGCTTACAACGCCGGGCCGACTCATCTGTCTGCTCCCGCGGTCGACTCGGCCGTCATTAATTTCAGCGTCACCGTGGTGATCCTCAACTCCGTGGTGAATAATTTCCGGCTTAATATATCAGGTGAAATCCATCCAATATATATTTTATTATATATTGTTTTCTTAAAAAAGAACAAATAACTCTGGCTTGCGATATTATTTTTGCAGCAGCAATTGTTCATCGCAAAAGCTATGGTCGTGCCATGGATGTATAGCTCGCGCCACCATTATAATGCGCTAGTATCTGACCATACGATCAAGCTTGATGAATATATGTGCAAGTCGTCATTTGCAGACCAGTTTACGTCAACATGATGTGGCTAATTCGCGCGTCCACGCCGACTTATAACACCGCGACCAACTCAGCTATCTGTGTTGCCTCTGAAGCCGCGGTCGTCTTTGCTGTCCGTCTCTCGCGGCCTGGTCTACATCAACACACCGGGCCCACCTGTCTGCATGAGCTGTTTATTGAGTATAAAGCCAATCACTTCTCGGGTAGCCCAGTTTTCTTTCAAATTGGAGGCAAATTATCATCAACTGCCCTCTGCACTGGATGGTTCAATGGGCAGGCGCACAAGTCGCCGCCACTACAGTTTGGTTAACTTCAAATAGCCAGTTGGAAGGAACCATTGGCCGAGTTGCTGACACGGCTCATACGGGATCATTTATAACCCGCCGCAGTCACCTCAACCTTCTGTGGATTCACATCGTGTTATCAAACACCCATGATATACAACTTATGTCGGGTTATATCACGGTCAAATATGGAGAATCTTAAGCCAATTCCTCGAGTCACCTTGAGACTCGGGGGCTACAATGATATGACTCAGCAAATGTTGCCGGTTTTCAGTGAAGTCAAGAACCCCAGGACGTTGGAGGGAAAGATAACCCGGTCCCGGAGGCTACTACCATATTGTTAAAAATTTAAAGGCCGTCAGAAAACTTCCGGTTCAAAATGAAGAATGACGGCTTAAAATTCGGTTCAAGGGAAATATATTCTCCCACAAAGCTCTGAAGCTCTCAAATCCGGTTTAAGAATTTCTGGTTCAAAAATTAATCTCTCGCAAGTTCGAGTTTAAAGGTCGTCCGAAAATTTCCGGCTGAAAATGAAGATTCCGGTTTAAAATCCGGTTCAAGGGAAATATGTCTCCCATAAAGCTTTGAAGCTCTCAGTATCCGATTTAACATCCGGCTCAAGAAGAAATATCTCTCGCAAAGTTCAAGCTCTCAGAAAAGTCAAAAGGGGCCAAAGAGAGTGTTGCAAAAGCACAACTCAAACATAGGCACCCATTTAGCACAGCTCAAATTATTGCTCGGGGGCTCTTTTCTTCTACAATAACCAAGAGTCTATAACCTTGTAATAGGCTATAAAAGCCAGGCTTGGAAGCCAGGTGTATTCACCTAAAACCCCGGGTTATCCTGCCTTTTTAAGTAAGCCACTCCGCCCAGGTAATCCTGGTAAGACCCATCGAACGTTTGACAAGTCAATCTTATAAAGACCCTGAACTTGTCATAGTTAAAATGACGATTGGTTAATGTGAGGTCCATCTTATAAGGCTTAGCAAAATGGTTTAACTCAGTGGCCTGGCAGCCCATGAAAAGCCTCGCATGTTTGCATGTTTTCTTCTAAAATCTTTCTTTTGGCGATTTATTTTGACGAGGTTTATATTAATCCGGTGTTTACTGACCCGGTCTGGTTTTTGGCTATAAGTTGCCAGTACAAAATTACAAGATAAACCGGTGTCTATTGACCCGGCTTCACTTTCGACTATAAGTTGTTAGCGCACAATCAGCTATAATCCGGTGTTTATTGACCTGGTCTGGCTTTCGATTACAATCACCAGTATGATTATAAATCACCGGCATTTATTAACCCGGCCTGGCTTTCGACTATAAGTCGCCAGTATGATGATAAATTATTTGGTGTTTATTAACCCGGCCTAGCTTGGGACTATAACTTGCCAGTATATATTTGGATTGCACCATTGGAATCATGCGCTCATAAATCATTGGATTATATTATTCAAATCTTCAAATAGCCAACATGGTTGTATTTTATTATGGTTATCAATAACCAGTATTATGATTGAGGTTTTCAAAGTCGCTTTAGCGCAATGGCTATTATTTTATCAATGGATATAATTTATTCTACGATGGAAGGAATAGTCCCGAGTCGCTGCAGGCTTACGACCCGACACTTGGGGGCTACATTATTCAAGTTGAGATTATATCAAATATGCAAGTCTCATGTCGCTGCAAGCATGCACCATGACACTTGGGGGCTAATGCAAAGTCGTTTTTATTGGCCTTATTGAAGACCCGGCTCATCACATCATAATGAGCCGGCCCTTGGGGGCTACCAATTGCTCCTGCCAAAAATTCTAGGTACACAAGCCTTAATCCATTGATTAAAGGATTTATTGCTCAGTTGGTAGAGGACAAGACTCTTAACCTTGTGGACGTGGGTTCAAGCCCCATGGTGGGGTTATATCATATGATGTTCTTTTCAATAAAGTATATATAAAGTCCCAAGCTCAATATTATCTTACTGAGTCGGCCCTTGGGGGCTACACGTTGATGTTCAAGTCTACATGATCATATCTATAAAGTCCCTGCTCATTATTGCATAATGACCCGGCCCTTGGGGGCTACATTGGTTGAAGTTTTTATGAGTATAAGGCAATTGCAAGTCCCAGGTTGCTGCAAGCATAACAACCTGGCACTTGGGGGCTACATATGTGGAATATACAGTTGTGAGTAGTGACTGAGATGAACAATATGGATTTCTTCAAGGTTGCAACATTTATATTGAAACAAGTCTTAAGCTATCACTATGTTCTCCTCTTAAGACTTGGGGGCTACATGTAATATGCATATAAAGGAGGAACATCTTCAAATTCTCAGTTTTGGGCAAATCAGGAAGACTAATTGTGTGACCCGGCGTTGGCAACAATCATAACTCGGCGTCTATAAACGGTCATCACCCGGGATCATCAGTTTTTATAACCCGACAATTTTGGCAATGATAAACCGGCAAGTTCTACATTTTCAAACTGGCTGATATCAGTTGAATATTTGAAAACCAATATTTTTGTCAAATCAGAGCATTGAAGGCCGATTCAAATGGATTCTTTATTTACAAAATATCTTCTGCAAGCAAATTGATTATGAAGTTGGTCTATTGACTCGGATTTTTCAGAAGGAAGAAATGACAAGGACTTAAGGATGGTCAAGTGTCGTTTATAAGAATATTTAAACCGGAGCACAACCCGCCAAATTTGTTCTTGTGTTTATGTTGCAGATCAGTTTAACATGGATAAATCCAAATTAAAATGGGGGCCAATGTCGAGGATATACGCCGCGGCGTAACCCGGCTGGAAGTATAACCCGGCCGGACTGGACGACTCACTAGTGACCCGCCCGAACCTGGCGACTCATGGGTGACCCCGCGAGCGGGTCAGGGGAACGACAAGACCCGGTGGCCCAGAAGGCGATTTATGGAAGTCCGGCTCATGTTATAGTGGGCCGGCTCATGTGATGGTGGACCGATCGAAGGCGAGTCCCCAGTAGCGGTTGAGACACAACGGGATAGAGAGCTCCTTCAGACAGCCTTGACTCGGCAGCAGGCTTATTCATACAGCCGCGAGAGGTTTCATTCCACTCGCCGCCCAAGCCGGAGTTTCAGCAGGCACATTGAAGAACCGGCCATGTCAAGCAGTGCGCGGAACCATAACCCACCTCGAGGGCATAACCCGGCGGGCGGTGGTGCCAATGCTCAGGACTTGGTGGATCATGGTAGAGCGCGTCGAGAAGCCGAGTTAGCAGCGCAATACGCGGCCCGTCAGCTTACTCCGGTTCGTCCAACAACTTCAGTGGAACCAGGAGTTACCTCCAGTTCTTTGGGGGTGCCGTGTCTCACCCCGGCTTTACGTAATGTACGGTTGCCCAAGGATTTCAAAGGTCCACGTGAAGTGCCCAATTACACTACGATTTACCCCCCGAATCATGGATCGAAAGCTATGAGATGGCAATGGATATGCTGGGTGTGGATGATGTGGCGTGTGCAAAATACTTCACCATGATGTTGGAAGGAACAACTCGCACTTGGCTGAAAAATTTACCAGCTAACTCCATTGGGTCATGGGCTGAGTTAAAGGTCCGGTTTATCCAGAATTTCAAAGACACGTGCAAGCAGCCCATGTCAATTGTGGACTTAGCTACCTGTGTCCAAGAGGAAGGTGAATCGACAACCCATTGGGTGCGACGAGTTTCAGAAATCTTGCATTCATCGGACCGCATCAACGCTGATACAACAGTTTTAACGTTGGAAGGCAATTGCCGGTTCGCGCCTCTGAAGCTGAAGTTGGGATGGCTCAAGCGTCACTGCAATGACATGGGGACGCTTATGGCAGCTCTAGTCAAGTATGCCGACTCTGATAGTACCAAGGACCCTGACTCTGAAGATGAAAAGCTGGGAAAGGGAAAGAAGAGCGGCAGCACCAAAGGGCAGTAGCATAACCCGACGGGCCATTGAAACAACAGTAAGCGTAAAGCGGATAACAGTTTGGATTTTGTGGCTAACACCAACACGCAGAATAATGGTCAGGGTCGTAAGGGTAAACCGTCCCCGCGGGGTGGAGGATCAGGTGTCAATCTTGAGCGCCTGTTAAATCATCCTTGCCCAAGGCACGGGACGAAAGAAAGGCCAGGTACGCACCTCTGGAAGGATTGCTTTATCATGCGGGAGTTCAAAAATTCGGATCTTTTCCAATATGATCATGGACCGTCCGGTGGTTTAAGGCCCGGTTCTCATGGGCTGGGTTATGGTGGAGGCAGTTCTGGTTCAGGATTCAAGGTAATCAAAGCGGGTATGGCAATCAGGGCAGTCAGGGCAACCAGGGTGGTTATAATCATCAGGGGAGTCAGCAGCAACAACGGTCGGGTTACCAGAGCAACCCGAAGCAGTTGAATAGTGGGCAGTATCATGTCTTCATCACTAGCATGTTCAAGCGCGATCAGAAGCTTCATAAAAGGGCAGTGAACCCCGTTGAACCGACGGTGCCCCGTTACTTGCGCTGGTCTGAACAGCCCATTGTGTGGAGTCGAGAGGATCAACCGCCCCGGATTGATAATCCGGGTCATCTGGCATTGGTGGTGGCGCCTCAGGTTGGAGGATATAAGTTCACCAAGGTGCTCATGGATGGGGGAGCAGTATCAACATCCTTTATTATGAAACCTTCCGTCGCATGGGATTAACAGATAAAAATCTTAAACCGTCAAACACCGTTTTCCATGGTGTGGTGCCTGGTAAATCGGCGTATCCAGTTGGTAAGATAGCTCTGGAGGTTGCTTTTGGGGATGAGCATGATTCAAGGTCAGAGACCTTGACTTTTGAAGTGGTAAAAATCAGGAGCCCGTATCATGCCCTGTTTGGACGGTCGGCTTATGCTAAGTTCATGGCAAGGCCCTGTTATGTTTATCTGCAGCTCAAGATGCCGGGTCATAAGGGAACCAGCACAGTACATGGGAGCCGTAAGATCGCTTTGGATTGTGAAGAAGGTGATGCGGCCTATGCTGAGTCGGTTTGTGCAACAGAGGAGTTGAAGTTCTACAAGGACAATGTTGATCCGGCGGATATGACTTCTTTGAAAAAGCCAACTACAAAGCATGACCCGTCTTTGAAGTTTAAATCGGCTGATGAGACTAAGCTGGTTGATTTTGTTCCTGGCGATTCATCCAAGCAGTTTAGCATCAACGCTAACCTGGATCCAATATAGGAAAGTGCGCTCATCGAGTTCATCCGTGAGAACCGGGAAGATATTGTGGTGAAGTCCAGAAAGGATGGCTAAGGCGATGATTTGAAGGATTTGAAGGAAACTTTTGATAATCTCCGGGTCTATAAGATGATGCTTAATCCGGCCAAGTGTGTTTTTGGTGTGCCGGTTGGCAAACTCTTGGGGTTTCTAGTGTCTAACAGGGGCATTGAAGCTAACCCGAAAAAGATCAAAGCTATTACGTCTCTGGCTAAACCGGCGTGTATCAATGATGTTCAACGTCTGGCGGGTCGTAGTGTGGCGCTCAGCCGGTTTATCAGCCGATTGGGAGAGAAAGCTAGCCCTCTATATCAGATGATGAAAAAGACAGTCAATTTTGTCTGGAGTGATGATGTTGATGCGGCATTCGAGGACTTGAAGAAACAGTTAGCTGAGCCACCTGTCCTTGCTACTCCGGTCAATAAAGAGCCGCTGTTGTTATATGTGGCTGCAAATGCCCGGGCTGTCAGTGTGGCCATAGTGGTGGAGCGCAAGGAGGATGGGAAAGAATATTCGGTTCAACGGCCGATTTATTATATCAGTGAGGTACTTATTGAGTCCAAACAGAGGTACCCACATTGGCAGAAGCCGGTATATGGAGTTTTCATGGCGAGACGGAAGCTTAAGCAGTATTTTCAGGGTCATCCCATCACTATGGTCAGCTCTGCCCCTTTGGGAGATATAGTCTAAAACAGGGAAGCAACTGGCCGGGTTGCCAAGTGGGCCATTGAGCTTGGACCTCACGGGTTAAAATATGTGCCTCGTACGGCAATCAAGTCCCAAGCGCTTGTGGATTTCATCAATGACTGGACAGAGTTACAAGCACTAAGAAAAGCCGGATCATACTTATTGGACTATTCATTTTGATGGATCCAGGCAATTAGAGGGCTCGGGGGCTGGAGTTGTGTTAACTTCCCCACGAGGTGATAAGTTTTGCTATGTTCTCCGCTTAATGTTCCCTTGCACTAACAATGCAGCTGAGTATGAGGCTTTACTCCACGGTCTTCGAATGGCTAAGGCGATGAATTTAAGCCGGGTTAAGTGCTTTGGTGACTCGGATCTGGTGTCTCAACAAGTGTCTGGTACTTGGGATTTACCCGCTCATAGCAGCATATCATCGAGAGGTGGATACTGTTGATGGACACTGCAAAGATTATCAGGTTGGCCATGTGGACCGGCGAAAGAACGAAGCGGTGGACGCTTTAAGCCATTTGGGTTCCCAACATAATCCAGTTCCACCCAATGTTTTTCTGGACGTTTTGCATAACTCGTCGATCAAGCTACCTACAGAGGAGGATTTGGCTGTTCCTGTCCGGAGGCTCAGTTGGTGGTGGCTCTTCATGTTATCCCAGATTGGACGGTTCCATATTTGGCGTATATGAACCGGGGCGAGTTACCGGAGGATGAAATTTTGGCCAAGCAGATAATCCGGCGGTCCAAGTCAATGACTATCGTCAATGGAGAATTGCATCATTGTAGTGTAACAGGGGCGTTTCAGCATTGCGTATCTCCTGAAGAAGGTCGTGAGATTTTGCGTGAGATCCACGAAGGAGAATGTGGTCACCACGCCGGTTCAAAGTCCTTGGTAGCTAAAGCTTTTCGTCGCGGCTTCTATTGGCTGACGGCTCATGCTGATGCTGAGGACCTGGTGAAAAAGTGTGATGGTTGTCAGAAGTTTTCACGTCGAGCTCATGTTCCAACTCAGGAATTGAGGATGATTCCAATCACTTGGCCGTTTGCAACTTGGGGGCTGGATATGGTTGGTCCCTTTAAGAGATCCAAGGATAAGAAGACGCACCTTTTGGTGGCGGTTGATAAGTTCACCAAGTGGGTGGAAGCAGAGCCAGCCAGTAAGTGTGATGCAGCCACAACGGTTCAATTCATCAAGATGATTTTCCGGTTTGGTTTTCCACACAACATTATAACTGATAATGGCACTAATCTGTCCAAGGGTGCTATGGAAGACTTTTGTCAATGTGAGCACATCCAGCTTGACGTGTCATCAGTGGCTCATCCTCAATCTAATGGTCAGGCTGAGAGACCCCATCAAGAGATCCTGAGAGGCATCAAGCCCCGGCTTATGGTTCCCCTGCAGAGGACGCCGGGTTGTTGGGTGGACGAGTTACCTTCTGTGTTATGGAGCATCAATACCACGCCCAACAGATCTATGGGTTACACACCGTTTTCATGGTTTATGGAGCAGAGGCGGTTCTCCCTGGTGACATCCATCATGACTCGTCTCGCGTGGCGTCTTATGTCGAAGCTGACAATGAGAAGGCACGACAGGAAGCACTTGACCTGTTAGATGAGGAGCGTGACATTGCAGCAACTCGTTCAGCAATTTACCTGCAAGATCTGCGTCGTTATCACAGCCGCCAGGTTAGAACCAGAACTTTTCAAGAAGGCGATCTGGTGCTCCGACTCATCCAGGATCAGACTGATATGCACAAGTTATCCCCGTCTTGGGAAGGACCCTTTGTGGTCAGCATCTTATCGATGTTCGAGAGCACAAAGACTCACGTAAATCGGAGGAGGAGACCCACCGGCCATGGAATATCGCTCATCTTTGGCCTTACTACATCTGAGCCATAGGCTCCTCTTATGTACATATTTATGACAATGTATATATTATGATCAATATAATAAACCGACATCCTTGCTAAAGCGGGGCCTCTGCTGTTCCCCTTTAAGGGTTTTTTGGTTACATGGGGGCTTCTGTTTATAAAGCGGAGTTCTGACTACCCATTGATCCGGCTTATAAAGCCACAAAAAAACTTGGGGGCTTGTCACCCAAAGTTAAAAGGGGCCAAAGAGAGTGTTGCAAAAGCACAACTCAAACATAGGCACCCACTGAGCACAGCTCAAAATATTACCTGGGGGCTCTTTTTGCACAGCAACAAAGAGTTTTTAATGACCCTTGTAATAGGCTATCAAGCCAGGCTTGGAAGCTAGGTGTATTCACCTAAAACCCCGGATTATCCTGCCTTTTTTAAGTAAGTCACTCCGCCCAGGTAATCCTGGTACGACCCGCCGAACGTTTGGCAAATCAATATTATACAGACCCTAAACTTGTCAAAGTTAAAACGACGATTGGTTAATGTGAGGTCCATCTTAATAGGCTTTGCAATGTGGTTTAACTCAGTGGCCTGGCAGCCCATGGAAAGCCTCGATTTTGGGCATGGAAGCCCATGAAAAGCCTCGCATCTTCTCATGCTTTTATTTGACAAATTTTCTCTTTTTGAGGTTTACAACACTTTATGATAAATCAGTGTTTATTGACCCAGACTGGTTTTTTTTATTATAAGTCACCAGTATAAAATAAACTGGTATTTATTAACCCGACCTGGTTTTGACTACAAGTCGTCAGTATGATATACAGATAATCCGGTGTTTATTACAACCCGGTACGTCTTTATTATAAGCCGACAAAACATTGGAGGAGTTATCAGTACTCAAGATTTGGGTTATCACCCTTACTACAAAAAATTGGTAAACCAACGATGTGATTCAATGTCACAGGTATGATATATTTCATATTTGATTATTTTTAAGCACAGCCTTGGTTATAAACTGGGTTATATGTTAACTTGTTGTATGCAGAAACAGGTTGAATAAAGCTGCTAAGGATCATAAGCAGATATAGCATTATTATGACGGATTAACAGTATTATGCAAAGTGAATATGCACGATGGCATAGCAGATCAAGTGTTGCAACTAGCCTATTACAAGGCGTTTTGATGCCCAAAAGGATAATTGTTTATCACAAGCATTGCAGTATGCAGAAGCTAAACCGGATTCGGGATCATGAATCTTCGCCAGGCTAACTTGAAGGTTGTGGATCATCCTGCGCCGGTTCATCCTCCTCCTCTCTACCCAACGGCTGGAAGTCAATGGTTGTCCAGTCAATCCTAGTTAAGGCTTGGAAGATAGCTTCATCACTTATAAGGGTGGACGGTTCAACATCAGGGGCATAAGTACGCTTACGGATTGGCGGGATAAGATTCTGCACATCATAATTTGGCGCATTAACCCGTCTGCTGTCGGCATCGTAAATCGACTGGTAATGAGAAAGATCAGTCTCTTCAGCCAATTTACTAGCCAGAGGACACATTTCCCTTGTCAAAGCTCGGAGGTCATCATTGTCAAAATCTGATCCGTCCTCCTTTATGCTCGGGTAGCCATTTCCTACATCAGCCGGGTCAAGATCTGGCACCCATGCCTTAGCCCGGGTTAGCGCGGTCAGAGCACCTGCCCTTGCAGCTGATCTTTTTAATTCCTCAAACCGGGCGGGCAGCATTGACAGCCTCCCTAATGTCTCCTTGATCAAGGTTGGGGGCGGTTTGTTATGAGAGGCCGTGCAGATGATCCGTTGTGCGCCGGTATATAGCTGCTCTATAAGAGTACACGCAGCCTTCAATTTCCTTTGCATATCAGATCCAAGATGGGTAATGCAAGGTCCTGCATCATTAGGCTTGTTGATAAACCGGCAATTTCTGGGATAATACATACTAAAAGCTTATAGTAAAGATACTTACCAAACACAGAAGTGGTCATGGCATTTATTTGCCGCTTTAAACCGGTCAGCTCTTCTACCACCGGATTAAGAGCTGCTTCTGCATCATCAACTTTCTTTTGCAGTGTGGTTTTGTCTATGTCCCAGTCCGCCCACTCCTTCTTGAAATTCTCTTTCAGTTTCTCCTTGGCTGCTAAGGCACTGGTCAACTCCTCTTTGGCTTTGGAGGTTTTTGCCTGTTGGGACTTGATATTTTCTTGAAGATCAGTGGTTTGTGATTCCTTTTTGCTCAGCTCAGCCTATAAGAGATATACATGTTATAAGTTGACAGCATATATTTGAAGTACCAAGCACATAACAAGTTATACACTTGGCACTTGGGAGCTAATGTCTATTGCTTCTTATCAACTGTTATTTTAAGTCCCAAGCACATAACAAGGTATACACTTGGCACTTGGGGGCTAATGCATGTTTGCTTAAGTCAAGCTTATGGATTTTTCCTCTTCAATCGGATTACAACGATGATCATCAAGGATTTGGAGGCTTAATGACAGAAAGGTACCGGTTCATCCTAAAGAGATAAACCGGCCCTTGGGGGCTACGTAGGCAAAAGTGGAAAGATCAATATTCTAGAGTCTCAGTTCATCTTCCAAAGATAAACCGGCCCTTGGGGGCTACGCATGCAAAAACTAAGATATTATAAAGTCCCGGTTTACAATAATATCATAAACCGGCCCTTGGGGGCTACTGGAGTTGACATTAGAAATTGGACATAAGGGAGAAACAATGATGCAGAGTTAATAGTATTTACCTCATACCGCTCCTTCATCATGTTCACTAAACCGGCTTCATAGTCGCGGCTTCTGTGCAGGCTTTTTAAATACCCAGAATGGATGTCTTGGGCGTTGAGGTGAGCATAGCTGGACAAGTCTATATTCCACTTGCCCTTGTCCACAGCAGAAAATTCCTCCTTGGCACTATGCTTTGATAAAGCGACACGATTGCCAGGAGGGGTGTGGCTGATGCCGGTAATCATGATATCATCTGTTTTATCGTCGGCAGCTTTGACTGGGCTTGGCGGTTTATCCGCAGTTTTAGCCGGACTGGGTGGATCAACAGCATGACCGGTGGGATCATCTCCAATCTGTTCAACAAAGGTCTCATGGTCTTACGGTGGCGGATCATCGGGAATAGCATTAGGATTTGGCTCAAACTGTTCTGGAATCTTTTCCGGTTCAGCATCCAGGTTATTCAACCTGGCCTTTTTGCTGGGTCTGGTCTTGGCAATGAAAAATAACAAGCGTAAAGGTTGATACAGTAGTAAAGCAGAAAATATTAAGGTTCAGTTTAAACATACTTACCCAGGAACCATTTTAAGGGTTGGCAGTTGCGTCTCTGTTGATTCGCCAGAAGAAGAATGGGAAGTTCCCTGATAATTTGTATCAGATGGTGTAAGAGATTGCCGGAAATAACCCGCCTTAGGATAACGTGTTCGGTAAACCGGAAGATGTTACTACATGACCGCTGTGCCGAGTTGTACGGCGGGCTTCTGTTGTTGTTTCTTCAAAAGAAAGTTTGGATCCATGTGAGCTAGAGGGTGAGAAAATCTTACTTTACGGTTTGCTTGACGAGTTTTCGGAGTTGGCAGAGGTTCTGAGCCAGAGGAAAGAATAATTACCTCTACGTCACCAGCTTGACTAGCCTCTGCGTCCTCCTGATAATAATCGTTATCAATAAGATGAATGAAGAAGGAACCAAGTGAATCAAGTTCTACCTCTGACTCGTGATTCTCATCATCGTCATCAAAGGTTAAATCGGCAGAGTCGGCGGTTTTCTTTTTGTCAGGCCTCTTGGTGACCTTAGTCTTGACACAAGGTGTCTTCGCCGGTTTATCCTGCGGTTCCTTTTTCCAGAAAGGATCATCGCCCTGTCAAAGATTGATGAAAGTAATAAGGGAAGATTATAAGGGTCGGATTAAAAATAAGAGTTACGCAATTCTTACAGCTGGCGGTTTATTGAAAACGCAAAAGGGACTAAGCCCTGTTTTGCTGCAGACAGCCACTGGTTCATCCAATATCTTTTTAACATCTTCTGTAATTTCAGCATTAGTTAGCTGAATGTTGATATGCCGTTGAGGATCTTTTAAGTCCCCTGTATATTCGCACAATAAACCAGGGCGACGGCTTAAAGGCAGAATGCTCCAGGATATCCAGCAACGAATAAAGTCAACGCCTATTAAACCGTTCGCAACAAAGGCTCTGAGCTTTGAGAGTTGTTGTGTGTAGTTGGACCATTCCTTTGTAGTCAGCCTTTGAGGGAATGGATGTGTATTGGTAAGCCGGTGAGCACGATAACCCGGTAGAGGATTCTCTTCAATAGGAGACGTATCTCGGCAATAGAACCAAGTCTGGTTCCAATCTTTGGGGTGAGTATGATGTTGGGCATGAGGAAAACTGACATCTTTCCTCTTTTGAATTGAAACCCCGCCAAGTTCAGTGTTGGGCCCGTCTGTTAATTCGGTACGGCGGTTCAAATAGAAAAAGTCACTGAACAGTTCAACAGTGGGTTCTTCCTATAGATAAGCTTCGAAGAACACTTGAAAGTTACAAATATTGGACACAGAGTTGGGTCCAATATCTTGAGGGTGGAGTTGGAAGCTAGCAAGCACGTCGTGAAATTTTTTTGATCCGGGAGGACTGAACCCTCGACCCAGGTGATCAACGAATACAATCACTTCTCCATCCTTGGGTTCAGGAGAGTTTCCTGGACCGGGGGCCCTCCAGTGTATGACGTCCTTTTTTGCTAAGGCGCCGGTTGCAACGCAACCATTCAGTTTTTCTTCAGTAACCCGGGAAGGAACCCAGTTGCAGGCATAGAAAGACTTAGCCATTTATCCACAACCTAAGGGAAGGTTTGAGCCAGTTTAAGGTTTATGAATGACAAGGCATAAACCGTCAGAAGCGAAAAAGCAGGTGTTGAAATGCATACGAGTGTTAAACCGGAGGTTGGTGTCATCATAGTTATTAAGAGGAGAAAATGGCGGTTTAAGAGGGGACTAATGGTACCTGGCGGATTATAAGTGTCTAAAAAGTTAAACCGCCTACTTTTGTATGGAAGGTACAAATCTGAAATAACTAAGTGAGGGAAAAACAAGTTTCACAGATTGATATGATAATTTCAGATCTGCGGCGTATCAGTAAGTCAAAATATATTCAGACCTAAGACACAAGTGCTTCAGCAGTTCATCAGATCCAGATGAGATTATTCTATACAGAGAGGATGCGCTAATGATGAAAAAGGGGGACTATAACTACGACCGCACAGGAAAGTATAAGATCTAAACTCGCCATTTATGGCATGGAGAAGAACAGGTAAGACCAACACTAAGCTTCGATGAACTCACAGAAAACCCTAACGGGATCTATGGGAGGAGCAAAGAAAGACACACCAGGGCTATTGAACGCGGAGGCGTACAGGTGGAACTCTGGTCGAATCAGGTTGATGCAGCGGCCATTGTTGGGGCAGAGGCGAAGGTCGACGGCGGCGGCAGTGCTCGAGTACTGAGGCGACGCGAGGTGGAAGAAAGGCGAAGATGCAAGGGGAGAAAAGGAAAGGGACCCTTGGTCCTATTTATAAGAAGAAGGGATAAGCGACAGGCGCGGGAATCGAGGAGCCTAAAAAATGGATATGTGACAGAGCTATCACCTCGATTTTCGGAGGCTCGTTATTAAAAGTAAGGTATATACGGTTCTTTAATGAACAGGTGATGTCATGACGGTTTATTATAATCCTGGAAGATGACGTCATTCGAAGCGGATTACAAGGTTTACTCGAAGGTACTGAAGAAGAAATTTTCCTAAGTGTTGAAGATTGACATGAACAGGTTCAAATCAATCTGGGGCCTAATGTTGGGGATATAACTGCTGAGTATAAACCGCCTAGGAGGGGTCGGGTTATACCTGTAATGAGTTATCCATATTGAAGCCCATATGGCGTTTTACGGAGGAGATTAACAAGAAGGCCCAGAAGCCCAAAGGCGGACTAGGGCCCGTAGATGTAAACCGCCATATGGTAGTTGACTTGTGTTGTAAAATAAGAAAGGGTATAAACCGAGCCGGACACGTTTTTGAGCCGGACGGGATTCTGTGAACCGTCGGGCATCAACCTGTGTATATAAAGGGACGACCCGGCGGCGGTTTAGGGACAACAGACAACAACTCGAGAGCCAGGTCAAGCGGATTCGCTCCCTGGTCATCGAAACCCCAGAAATTCCACATCAACTGGATTAGGCCTTTACCTTCACTGCAAGGGGCCGAACCAGTATAAACTCCTTGCGTCCTTTGTCCCGCTTTAACCCCTTTAAGCTACCCAGTCACGATGGCTCCACGACTAGGTCCTCACACTAGGACGTCTGCCGTGACAAAACCACGACAGATTCAGTTAGAGCCCAACGCCTCGCTCGGGTTCAGTTAGAGCCCAACGCCTCGCACCCACGCGCGTGCGTGTACGAGAGAAACACGCATCGCTCGGCCCCGACCACCCACCGTAACCGAGAACACCCCGATATTTTCCTCGCCCTCGCTTCTACCATGGTTTTTTTCGTCATGGACGGCCCAAAGAATGTCATGCAGCTGCGTCTCCGGCCCGCCCAGGACAAAAAGCCCATTTTCTGTCATGATTTTTTGTCATATAAGTAGGACCCCACCACATCTATGATGATACAGTGTTTTGTCACAATTATTTTCATAGAAGTGTCATAAGTATGACAGAAAATAATCTCGTTCGGCCCAAAATGTCACGGATGTGTCTTTTTTTTGTAGTGCAATCCATAGTTCCGGTGACAAGATTGAACACAAGAGATGAACTAGGGTTGGAGATGAGATGGTGTTGTGGAAGATGTTGATGGAGATTGCCCTCCCCAAGATGGGAGAGTTGTTGGTGATGATGATGACGATGATTTCCCCCTCCGGGAGGGAAGTTCCCCCAGCGGAATCGCTCCACCGGAGGGCAAAAGTGCTCCTGCCCAAGTTCCGCCTCGAGAAGGCGGCGCTCCATCCCGAAAGTTCTCTCCTTTTTTCTAAGTCAAAATGACCTATATACCAGAAGATGGGCACCGGAGGTGGACCTGGGTGAGCACAACCCACCAGGGCGCGCATGGGCTCCCTGGAGCACCCAGGTGGGTTGTGCCCACCTGGTGGGCCCCCTCTGGTAGTTATTTGCTCCAATATTCCTCAAATATTCCATAAAAAATCTCCGCGAAGTTTCAGCTTATTTGGAGTTGTGCAGAATAGGTAGCCTGACGTAGCTTTTCCTGGTCCAGATTTCCAGCTGCCCGAATTCTCCCTCTTTGTGTATACCTTGTATTTTATTAGAGAAAAGGCATTAGAATTACTCAAAAAGGCATTGTTATGGATAAAAACATTATAAATAATAGTAATAAAACATGATGCAAAATGGACGTACAA
The DNA here is from genome assembly GCA_021605205.1 of Aegilops longissima. NCBI lineage: Eukaryota > Viridiplantae > Streptophyta > Magnoliopsida > Poales > Poaceae > Aegilops > Aegilops longissima. The sequence goes on along the minus strand of CM038678.1, from coordinate 637,390,076 downwards.
ACAGGTTTCTGGCACCCACACGCCCCCGCTCATGGGCGGGCCTAAGAAGAAGGCAATCTCTCTCTGGTCGCTTGATCATGCTTCTTTTCGTTGGTCCGGTCGCATTTGAGTGGTCACGGTCAACCATTGCCTTTTAAGAAAAAATATGAATTCAGAAAATGTTCTTGGATTTTGAAAAAGAAGTTCATCAATTTTGAAAAAGAGAATCATTGCTTGAAAAAGGTTCATTTAATTGAAAAAAACTTCATCCAATTTGAAAAAAAATCATGAAATTTGAGAAAAGTTCATCGATTTTGAAAAAAATCAACAAATTTGAAAAAGTTCAAGCATTTGGGAAAAAATAGTAAAGAAAAATTAAGAAAAGGAAAAAAGAAAAATATTAAAGAAAAAAATTAGCAAAAATAAAGAACAAATTTTCCAGAAACCAGAGGGTTCTTGCGAACCGGAAACTGGTTGGCGACCTAAAAAAGCCGAATTGGGAAGCTTCTAGAAGCTTCCCAAAAACCGGGGCTTTCCGTGAACTTAATAAATAGAATAAAAAAAATAAGTATCCAGTCATAGGTACTCAGCTATCCTAGTGGTCAGCTCAGTTTACAAGAGGAGGAGATCACGAGTTTGATTCTGGCCGGGGCACCTTTTTGCAGTTTAAACAAAAAAAGAAAAAATGCAAATGGATTAGTCCAACATGGAGGGGGTGTCTACGCTCGTTTGGAAAATTCATAGTAATGGGCGCTTAATGTGCCAAATAGGAAATGCCAAAGATTTGTCTAGTCCATTAATTCAGCATAATTGGGTTACATAAAATTGGGCGAAACCAAGAACAATCCAACACTTACGGTCCAACAGGCCCAGGCTCACTCATGCTGACGACACAACAAAAATCTGCCAAACAAGTCGGCATCCCACCCCCACCGAAGAGAAGTTTTTCTGAAAGGAACATATGCTACTCTATTAAGATGACTTGATGGTTAAATCACCAGCTACATCATTCATTACAACCTCAGGATAATGGCCAAACCAAATTTCATATCTACCATTCCCTAAGTTAACTCCCTGTGTAGTTAAACATGTGTTGCATTGTTACACGACCTTGAACATACATGAAGATTAACACTATCAAAAGTCACTTTCATTTGAAATTTAATCTCATGGAACAAGGCTCCTAGTGGCGCTAGATCATACTCGTTGTTTGAGATCGCTTGCTTCAGTACTATGGAGTCCATTTCAAATATAACTTGGCTACACCCCATGTTGGTTGCTGCATTAAACGCGTTCAGTAGTGCTAGTGTTTCAGCATGAAGAGCATCAGAGATGTGTTCCAGATTTCCTGCACCTGCAGCAATGAGCATTCCACAATCATTTCTTATAGTAAAACCCCACCCTCCTGAATGTGTTACCTCATGAGATGCACCATCAATATTTATTTTCAGGAACTCACTTGGCGGAGAGGTCCATTTCTGAGTGTTCTCCTGCTTTTGGGTCATTCTTCGTTGTTTGAGGTTCTTGTATTCATAAGTATGTGATTAATAGAAGATAATATATCATCCGGGGATTCCATTTTATCTCCATCATTGGCTTTGTTTATTTGATGCCAAATTAACCAGAGTAAGACACACACCTTCACGCATTCCTCTTCATGTAGCTGAAACACTTCTACTAGGAGGCATAGAGGATTAGTGCAGAGCAACAATTTCAGCCTGATTTTTTCCATTTGGGCTAGGGCCCACACCTTTCTCACAACTTTACATTTCAGGAAGTAGTGGCCTCCATCCTCATCAAATCTGAAACATACTGGGCACCAAGTATCCACTTTCAGCCCCCTATGCTTTAGTTTCATTCTCAGGGGTAAACTGTATGTTGCTAAGCGCCATAAGAAGTACAAGATTTTGCCTGGCAGGGGAAGGGCCCAAAGTTTTTTCCAATTAAAATTTGTACCTTCATCGTTGCTCAACGCACTAGATGCTTGGCCCTGAGATGATTCTCATTCTGTACAATCCACAACAACCTTATAAGCTGATTTCACCGAGAATTTCCCTTTCTTGTCAAAATGCCAAGCGATGAAATCACTAGTTTGATCCTGGATGGGGATTTGAAGAATTATCTCAGCATCTTCAGTGGTGAAGGTCCGATTCACCAGCTCTTTATCCCAAGTGTTTGTGGTTGGGTTAATGAGTTCGAAGGCCCTTGTAACTAGATGACCTCCTCTCACAGAGGTAACTCTCCTTGTGCTTCCTCAGGTATCCACACGGATCTATCCATATAATTATGCTTCTACCATCGCCCACTCGCCAAATTATTCCTTTTCTCTGCAACTCGACGCCTTGTAAGATGTTACGCCATGCATAAGACATACCATTCTTCGGAACTTCTTCGATTATACTGCTTTTTGGATGTTATTTTGCTGTGAGCACTCTTGCACACAAGGAGGAAGGGTGTTGGAGGAGGCGCCATGCTTGACTTGCCAACATGGCTATTTTAAAGTGATGTAGGTCCCTAAATCCAAGTCCCCCCACTCTCTTCGGTTTACATATCTTCTCCCAACGTATCCAGTGTATCTTGTTAGCTTTATCCATTTGGCTCCACCAATATATGCAAATCATGGAACTGAGGTCCTCACAAAGAGATTTAGTTAGGTCGAAACACGACTTTGTGTACACTGGTATGGCCTGGGCTGCTGCCTTAATAAGTACTTCCTCTCCAGACCTTGATAACAATTTTTCCTTCCACCCTAGATTTTATTCCAAATCTTCTCTTTGATATATTGAATTTTTTTTGTTTTTGCCTTCCCAATATGAGTTGGCATTCCCAAATATCTTCCTTTCATACCTTTGGATGATATATGTAGTAATTCCATCACCTCCTGTATTGCCTTCTATTTGTATTTTTGCTGAAAATGATAGAAGATTTGTCCTTGTTTAATCACTTGCCCTGAGCATGCTTCATATTTATCTACTATGGAACTGATGACCCACAAGTATATGGGATCAATTGTAGCCTTTTCGATAAGTAAGAGTGTCGAACCCAACGAGGAGCAGAAGGAAATGACAAGTGGTTTTCAACAAGGTATTGTCTGCAAGTGCTAAAAATTATAAGTAACGGAGTAGTTTGATAGCAAGATTATTTGTAACGAGCAAGTAACGATAATAGTAACAAAAGTGCAGCAAGGTAGCCCAATCCTGTTGAGGCAAAGGACAAGCCAAAACGGTCTCTTATAATAAGCAAAGCGTTCTTGAGGGTACACGGGAATTTCATCTAGTCACTTTCATCATGTTGATTCGCTTCGTGTTCGCTACTTTGATAATTTGATATGTGGGTGAACTGGTCCTTGGGTGCTGTTCTTACTTGAGCAAACCTCCTACTTATGATTAACCCCCTCGCAAGCATCCGCAACTACGAGAAAAGTATTAAGAATAAATTCTAACTGTAGCATTAAACTTTTGGATCCAATCGGTCCCTTACGGAATAGCGCATAAACTAGGGTTTAAGCTTCTGTAACTCTCGCAACCCATCATGTAATTACAACTCCAAAATGCATTCCCTTAGGCCCAAATATGGTGAAGTGTCATATAGTCGACGTTCACATGACACCACAAAGGGAATCACAACATACATACTATCAAAATATCGAACACATATCAAGTTCACATGATTACTTGCAACATGATTTCTCCCGTGACCTCAAGAACAAAACTAACTACTCACAAGTGATAAACATGCTCAAGATCAGAGGGGTATCAAATAGCATAATGGATCTGAACATATAATCTTCAACCAAATAGACCATATAGTAATCAACTACAAGATGTAATCAACACTACTAGTCACCCACAAGCACCAATCTATAGTTCCGGTACAAAGATTGAACACAAGAGATGAATTGGGGTTTGAGAGGAGATGGTGTTGTTAAAGATGTTGATGGATATTGCCCTCCCCAAGATGGGAGAGTTGCTGGTGATGATGATGACGATGATTTCCCCCTCCGGGAGGAGTTCCTCGGCGGAATCGCTCTGCCGGAGGGCAAAAGTGCTCCTGCCCAAGTTCCACCTCGAGACGGAGGTGCCCCATCTCGAAAGTCCTCTCCTTATTTTTTCTAGGTCAAAATGACTTATATACTAGAGGATGGTCCGGGCTGAGCATAACCCACCAGGGCGCGCCTTATGGTAATTTCCTTTGGTTATGAAATTAGTCCTAATATGATAGGCATTCAAGATGGGTATAATAAAAACTTCCATATAGAGTGCATTGAATACTATGAGAAGTTTGATACTTGATGATTGTTTTGAGATATGAAGATGGTAATATTAGAGTCGTGCTAGTTGAGTAATTGTGGAATTGAGAAATACTTATGTTGAGGTTTGCAAGTCCCGTAGCATGCACGTATGGTAAACATTGTGTGACAAATTTGAAGCATGATGTGTTCTTTGATTGCTTTCCTTATGAGTGGCGGTCGGGGACGAGCGATGGTCTTCTCCTACCAATCTATCCCCCTAGGAGCATGCGGGTAATGGTTTGTTTTTGATGACTTGTAGATTTTTGCAATAAGTATGTGAGTTCTTTATGACTAATGTTGAGTCCATGGATTATACGCACTCTCACCTTTCCATCATTGCTAACCTCTTCGGTACCGTGCATTGCCATTTCTCACCTTGAGAGTTGGTGCAAACTTCGCCGGTGCATCCAAACCCCGTGATATGATATGCTCTATCACACATAAACCTCCTTATATATTCCTCAAAACAGCCACCATACCTACCTATTATGGCATTTCCATAGCCATTCCGAGATATATTGCCATGCAACTTTCCACCGTTCCGTTTATTATGACATGCATCATCATTGTCATATTGCCTTGCATGATCATGTAGTGGACATCATATTTGTGGAAAAGCCACCATGCATATTATTTCATACATGTCACTCTTGATTCATTGCCCATCCCGGTACACCGCTGGAGGCACTCATCTAGTCATATTTTGTTCTAGTATCAAGTTGTAATCATTGAGTTGTAAATAAATAGAAGTGTGATGATCATCATTAATAGAGCATTGTCCTAGAAAAAAACAGAAAGGCCAAAAAAAGAAAGGCCAAATAAAAAAAGAAAGGCCAACTAAAAAAAGGGCCAAATAAAAAGTAAAAAACAGAGAAATAAAAGGAACAATGCTACTATCCTTTTTCCACACTTGTGCTTCAAATTAGCACCATGATCTTCATGATAGAGAGTCTCTTATATTGTCACTTTCATTTACTAGTGGGAATTTTTCATTATAGAACTTGGCTTGTATATTCCAATGATGGGCTTCCTCAAATGCCCTAGGTCTTCGTGAGCAAGCAAGTTGGATGCACACCCACTTAGTTTCGTTTGTTGAGCTTTCATACATTTATAGCTCTAGTGCATACGTTGCATGGCAATCCCTACTCCTCGCATTGAAATCAATTGATGGGCATCTCCATAGCCCGTTGATTAGCCGGATCGATGTGAGACTTTCTCCTTTTTTTGTCTTCTCCACACAACCCACATCATTATATTCTATTCCACCCATAGTGCTATGTCCATGGCTCATGCTCATGTATTGCGTGAAAGTTGAAAAGGTTTGAGAATACTAAAGTATGAAACAACTGCTTGGCTTGTCATCGGGGTTGTGCATGATGGGAGCATTTTGTGTGACAAAAATGAAGCATGGCCAAACTATATGATTTGTAGGGATGAGCTTTCTTTGGCTATGTTATTTTGAGAATACATAATTGCTTGGTTAGTATGCTTGAAGTATTATTATTTTTATGTCAATATTAAACTTTTGTCTTGAATCTTATGGATCTGAATATTCTTGCCACAATAAAGAAGATTACATTGATAATTATGTTAGGTAGCATTCCACATCAAAAATTCTATTTTTATCATTTACCTACTCGAGGACGAGCAGGAATTAAGCTTGGGGATGCTTGATACGTCTCCAATGTATCTATAATTATTTATTGTTCCATGCTATTGTATTATCCATCTAGGATGTTTTATATGCATTTATATGCTATTTTATATGATTTTTGGGACTAACCTATTAACCTAGAGCCCAGGGCCAGTTTCTGTTTTTTTCCTTGTTTTTGAGTATCGCAGAAAAGGAAAACCAAACGAAGTCCAATTGACTTGAAAATTGACAGAGCTTATTTTTGGACCAGAAGAAGGCCATGGAGTAAAAGAGTTGGGCCAAAAGAGTCCTGGGCTGCCCACGAGGTTGGGCGGTACGCCCACCCCCCTTGGGCGTGCCTCCCTTCCTCGAGGACAGCCTGGAGACCCCCCCTGACTTGTTCTAGACGCCAAAACCTCTTATATATACATAAACCTCCAGAAAAAAACCTAGATTGGGAGTTCTGCCGCTGCAAGCCTCTGTAGCCACCAAATACCAATCGGGACCCTGTTCCGGCACCCTGCCGGAGGGGGGAACCCTCACTGGTGGCCATCTTCATCATCCCGGTGCTCTCCATGACGAGGAGGGAGTAGTTCACCCTCTGGGCTGAGGGTATGTACAAGTAGCTATGTGTTTGATCTCTCTCTCTCTCTCTATCTCTCTCGTGTTCTTGAGGTGGTACGATCTTGATGTATCGCGAGCTTTGCTATTATAGTTGGATCTTATGATATTTCTCCCCCTCTACTCTCTTGTAATGGATTGAGCTTTCCCTTTGAAGTTATCTTATCGGATTGAGTCTTTAAGGATTTGAGAACACTTGATGTATGTCTTGCATGTGCTTATCTATGGTGACAATGGGATATCACGTGATCTACTTGATGTATGTTTCGGTGATCAACTTGCGGGTTCCGTGACCTCGTGAACTTATGCATAGGGGTTGGCACACGTTTTCTTCTTGACTCTCAGATAGGAACTTTGGGGAACTTTTTGAAGTACTTTGTGTTGGTTTGAATAGATGAATCTGAGATTGTGTGATGCATATCGTATAATCATACCCACGGATACTTGAGGTGACATTGGAGTATCTAGGTGACATTAGGGTTTTGGTTGATTTGTGTCTTAAGGTGTTATTCTAGTACGAACTCTTCAATAGATCGATCAGAAAGAATAACTTTGAGGTGGTTTCATACCCTACCATAATCTCTTCGTTTGTTCTCCGCTATTAGTGACTTTGGAGTGACTCTTTGTTGCATGTTGAGGGATAGTTATATGATCGAATTATGTTATTATTGTTGAGAGAACTTGCACTAGTGAAAGTATGAACCCTAGGCCTTGTTTCCTATCATTGCAATACCGTTTACGCTCAGTTTTATCACTTGCTACCTTGCTGTTTTTATATTTTCAGATTACAAAAACCCATATCTACCATCCATATTGCACTTCTATCACCATCTCTTCGCCGAATTAGTGCACCTATACAATTTACCATTGTATTGGGTGTGTTGGGGACACAAGAGACTCTTTGTTATTTGGTTGCAGGGCTGCTTGAGAGAGACCATCTTCATCTTACGCTTCCCACGGATTGATAAACCTTAGGTCATCCACTTGAGGGAAATTTGCTACTGTCCTACAAACCTCTGCACTTGGAGGCCCAACAACGTCTACAAGAAGAAGGTTGTGTAGTAGACATCAAGCAGTTTCTGGCGCCGTTGCCGGGGAGGTTAGTGCTTGAAGGTATATCTTTAGATCTTGCAATCGAATCTTTTAGTTTCTTGTTTTATCACTAGTTTAGTCTATAAAATAAAACTACAAGAAAATGGAATTAAGGGTGCCTCAAATGCTTCATCTTTTTTAATATCTTTCGTGAAAATGATGGGAAGGAAAATTGTGCTCAAGTACTAGAAGAAGAAATCTATAAAATGTTTGGCACTAAATCTTTGTATGATGAGCATGATTGCGATGTTGTTAGTAAGAATTCCTTGAATACCCATGATGCTAATGATATGCAAAGCCACAAGCTTGAGGATGCTATGTTTGATGAAGATGATATGTTTAGTCCCCCAAGTTTTGATGAGCAAATTTATTATGATGAAAGCATGCCTCCTATTTATGATGATTATTGTGATGACACGTATGCTATAAAGAATAAAGATAACCATGAAACTTGTCATCATGATTTTAATTTTCAATTGGATTATGCCTCACATGATAGTTATTTTGTTGAGTTTGCTCCCACTTCAATTCATGAGAAGAATTTTGCTTATGTGGAGAGTAGTAAATTTTCTATGCTTGTAGATCATGAAAAGAATGCTTTATGTGATGGTTATATTGTTGAATTCATTCATGATGCTACTGAAAATTAATATGAGGGAGGAACATATGCTTTTAGGAATTGCAATAATATCAAGTTTCCTCTCTATGTGCTTAAAGTTTTGAAGTTATGCTTGTTTTGCCTTCCTATGCTAGTTGATTATTGTTCCCATAAGTTGTTTTCTCACAAAATCCCTATGCATTGGAAGAGGGTTAGACTTAATGTGCTAGTCATATTCTTCATGATGCTCTCTTTATGTTTGAATTCTTATCTTTTATGTGAGCATCATTGAAATCATCATGCCTAGCTAGGGGCGTTAAACGTTAGCGCTTGTTAAGAGGCAACCCATTTTTTTTTGTTCTTTGCTTTTGCTCCTATTTAGTAATAAATTATTTACCTAGCCTCTGGTTAGATGTGGTTTTATATTTTAATTAGTGTTTGTGCCAAGTAGAACCTTTGGGAAGACTTGGGTGAAGTGTTTTTGATCATGCTGAAAAAAACAGAAACTTTAGCGCTCACGAGATTAGCTACAACGTTTTACTGGGGAGTGCTATCTAGTTGATTATTTTTGCAGATGATTAATAGATAAATTCCTAACGTCCAGAAATTTATTTTAGAATTTTTGGAGTTCCAGAAGTATACGTTTGATACATATTACTACAGATTGTTCTGTCTTTGATAGATTCTGTTTTCATTGTGTTGTTTGCTAATTTTGATGAATCTATGAGTAGTATCGGAGGGTATGAACCATAGATAAGTTGGAATAGAATAGATATTACACCATTATGAATTTAGAATGAGTTCACAACATTACCTAAGCGGTTATTAATTTTCTTATACTAAAGGAGCTTACGAGTTTTCTGTTAAGTTTTGTGTTGTGAAGTTTTCAAGTTTTGGGTAAAGATTCGATGGACTATGGAATAAGGATTCGCAAGAGCCTAAGCTTGGGGATGACCAAGGCACCCCAAGGTAATATTCAAGGAAAACCAAGAGCCTAAGCTTGGGTATGCCCCGGATGGCATCCCCTCTTTCGTCTTCGTTCATCGGTAACTTTACTTGGAGCTATATTTTTATTCACCACATGATATGTGTTTTGCTTGGAGCGTCATTTTATTTTCTTTTGTTTTGCTTCATGTTTGAATAAAATACCAAGATCTGAAATTCTTAAATGTTAGAGAGTCTTCACATAATTACATAATTATTTGACTACTTATTGATCTTCACTTATATCTTTCGGAGTAGTTTGTTGTTTTGCTCCAGTGCTTCACTTATATTATTTTGAGAGTCTTTAGAACAGCATGGTAATTTGCTTTAGCTATGAAATTAGTCCTAATATGATAGGTATTCAAGATGGGTATAATAAAAACTTCCATATAGGGTGCATTGAATACGATGAGAAGTTTGATACTTGATGATTGTTTTGAGATATGAAGATGGTAATATTAGAGTCGTGCTAGTTGAGTAATTGTGGAATTGAGAATACTTATGTTGAGGTTTGCAAGTCCTGTAGCATGCACATATGGTAAATGTTGTGTGAAAAATTTGTAGCACGAGGTGTTCTTTGATTGCTTTCCTTATGAGTGGCGGTCGGGGACGAGTGATGGTCTTTTCCTACCAATCTATCCCCCTAGGAGCATGCGCGTAATGGTTGGTTTTTGATGACTTGTAGATTTTTGCAATAAGTATGTGAGTTCTTCATGATTAATGTTGAGTCCATGGATTATACGCACTCTCACCTTTCCATCATTGCTAGCCTCTTCGGTACTGTGCATTGCCCTTTCTCACCTTGAGAGTTGGTGCAAACTTCGCCAGTGCATCCAAACCCCGTGATATGATACGCTCTATCACACATAAAACTCCTTATATCTTCCTCAAAATAGCCACCATACCTACCTATTATGGCATTTACATAGCCATTCTGAGATATATTGCCATGCAACTTTCCACCGTTCCGTTTATTATGAAATGCATCATCATTGTCATATTGCCTTGCATGATCTGTAGTGGACATCGTATTTGTGGCAAAGCCACCATGCATATTATTTCATACATGTCACTCTTGATTCATTGCCCATCCCGGTACACCGCCGGAGGCACTCATATAGTGTAACATCCCAAAATTCTAAATTTTGGAATGTTATAAACAAATAGATAGTTTTGATTGATTGTTTGATTGATTGACTGAAAGTGAGTGAATTCGAAATTTTTGAAAGTTAAATGAGAGGGAATAAAAGGACTTTCCCAAACTTTCATTTTTGCTTTTATGATCTTCGGGAATTCAAATTATTTTCATCACAAAACCCTGGTGAGAAGATGACATGACTTCTTCCATTTAATTAAATGAAAGGGTATTTGAAAATATTTGAATTTCATTTGGAAATATTTCGATTCATAAACTTCATGCAACTCAATGATTTTCATGAGAGAAGATAAAATGACTTCTTCAAATTATATGAAATATGAGTTGGGAGTTTCAAAGAATTAAATTCAAAGTTCTTTTGAATTTATTTTCAATTTGGAGTTATTTGAGTTTTATTCAAATTATTTTTCTCCAAAAATAAAATAAATGGAAAATAGGGTAACATGATTCCCTACATCGAAATATTGAGAGAAATAAATTTGAATTCATTTTGGTATTTTAAAAATGATTTTTACTGGATTTTATTAGACCAGTAGCACTCTTTTAATTATCTGAATTTGTGTGAATTTTATTTGGCATTAAAAATGTTCATCTTGTAGGAAATCTTTTTCTGAAAATTTGGATATATTATATGCTTATATAATATTTCTATTTCCTTTATTTTTTTTTTATTTTTTCGGTTGTCTTTTAAAAAGAACCTTCCATGGCCCGGGCGCCCAGCTCCTCGCCAGCCGCTGCCCACTTTGCTCATTCTGCGCCCGTCCCGAGCTCCTCATGACTCCGCCACAGACGACGCCCGCCTGCCGCCGTGGCCGATCCGGCCACCTCCGGGCGCCTTGCCCCCTCCTCCACGCCTCCCGAGGCCGCCTCCCCGCCTTTATAAGAGCGCCCCGGACCCCCGGGGCCCCGTCTCTCCTCCCCCTCGCATCGCGCCCAGCCACAGATCTCGCTGTAGTCGCCGCCGACGAGCTTTGCCGCCGTCGCCCCGCACCGCTCCGCCACCCCGACTGTCGGTGTCAAAGCCGGCGGATCTCGGGTAGGGGGTCCCGAACTGTGCGTCTAGGCGGATGGTAACAGGAGACAAGGGACACGATGTTTCACCCAGGTTTGGGCCCTCTTGATGGAGGTAAAACCCTACGTCCTGCTAGATTAATATTGATGATGTGTGTTACAAGAGTGGATCTACCACGAGATCAAAGAGGCTAAACCCTAGAAGCTAGCCTATGGTATGATTGTTGTTCGTCCTACGGACTAAAACCCTCCGGTTTATAGACACACATGATAGGGTTAGGGTTACACAGAGTCGGTTACAATAGTAGGAGATCTACATATCCGTATCGCCAAGCTTGCCTTACACGCCAAGGAAAGTCCCATCCGGACACGGGACGAAGTCTTCAATCTTGTATCTTCATAGTCTTGGAGTCCGCCGATGATGATAGTTCGCTATCCGGACACCCCTAGTCCGAACTCCTCGAGAGCCCCTGAACCAGGCTTCAATGACGACGAGTCCGGCGCGATATTGTCTTCGGCATTGCAAGGCGGGTTCTTCCTCGAATAATTTATAGAAGATTGTGAGCACCAGGATAGTGTCCGCTCGCAAAACAAGTTCCACAAAACACCGTAGAGAATAATTTTTGCATAGATCTGCGGCGTATTCCGTGGCGTGAAATCGCACCACGGCCAGGCCTTTATATGAATCGTTTTTTTATTGTTCCACCTCAGCGTGTTTAGCGAGGCGGTTTCCTTGCACGTCTTATCAAAACTTAGATCGTGCCCCCTTATTCCGGGATTCTCATCAATACGGACGTGGGTAACCCAACCGTGCCCGTTGGCCTGCCTTCTCTATCAAAGGCGAGTCCTAATCGACCACGGGGTGGGCTCTTGGTATTCAACCTCTTTATAGTGAGACCAAGGCCCTCTTCTTTTTACACCCTCCATCGAGTTCACCTCGCGCTTCGAGTTCCAACACCCAAAGCTTCAGATTCAGGCGCTTCAGACTTTCGACGATGTCCGGCTCCGACCAGCACGGCCGATGGATGTCTTCCTCCGTCACAGAAGAAGATGTGCTAAAGCTGCGAGACACCAGGTATCTGACCGGCGAGATCTCGCATAGGCTGCCTGCGCCAGGGCAGGTCACTCCCACTCCTGAGCCCGGCGAGAACGTGGTGTTCGTGTCCCACTTCCTTCGGGGCTTAGGCTTCCCGACGGACCCCTTTGTGCGGGGGCTCATGTTTTATTATGGGCTTGATTTCCATGACTTGAATCCGGAGTCCATCCTCCATATCTCGTCATTCATTGTTGTATGTGAGGCCTTCCTCCATATTACCCCCCCCACACACTTTGGATTGTGGCTCAAAACCTTCAAGGTGGAGCCAAAGACGATCAAGGGGCAGCAAGCAGAGTGCGGAGGGGCGGTCATAAGCAAATGTGCTGACGCTCCGTGGCCCGAGGGCTCTTTTCAAGAGGAGCTTGGTTTGTGGCAACGGGAGTGGTTTTATATCAACGCTCCCAGGGGCACCAAATGGGCGGCGATCCCTGCCTTCCGCTCAGGTCCACCACAGCGGCTGGCGTCATGGGTCAATAAGGGGCTCGACTGGGGGCCATCCAAGGATGTTCCCCTGCTGCAGGGCCGTATTCGAGATCTCCAGGAAAGAGGGATCAATCTGGTCGCAGTGGCGCAGGTTATGGTGATCCGGCGCCTTCAGCCCTGCAAACATCGCCCCCTCCGCATGTGGGAATTCAATCCGGAGGAACCACGAGCTCTCCAAAATTTTATGGGCACGACGCCCGTGGAGATGTATAAGCTGTTCTTCGGATCACAAGAGAAGTGTCCGGACTTGACCGAGGACGCAGGACTAAGCTGCAATCGCCCAGATGCTCGAGTAAGTAGTCCTGTGACCGGACAAGCTGTTCATTCATTTATTTTATATATATGCCCTTTAAAGGAGCCGTTTCTTGAACAGGAGTGGATAGCCAAGGCAAAGTTGATAAGGTGTCCGGCTCCCCTCCCAGAGACCACGCCGGATCCCATGTTGACCAAGATGTTGAAGGTCGCGCCCTTTGAAGAAGGCGAAGTGAGGAGCGGGGGAGCAACTGCCTCTGTGAAGGAAGCTATCAAGGAAGGAGGGATTAAGAGTCCCACCTTCCGAGGAGAGAAGAGGACCGCTTCAGAAGATCCGGAGGCCAAGGCCTCAAAGAGAGGAAGGGAATCTTCGGCAGAGAGTCCGGCGCTGGGAAGTAACCCAGCCGCATTATTTCCCCAAGGGGATCGGCCCTCCAGCGAACCGTAAGTAGAAAGAAGGGGTCTTGTAAATAAGGAGCATCCCTGTATTTATTTATGAAGATAACCGAAATTGTACCTTGTATTTCGGACCTCAGCCCTTCTCGAGCGCTTCGTCTTCGGGGATCTTCTTCCGGAGATGATGGAGAGCAACGCGCCCACCTGTCGCACCCTCATGTGAAGCGGACGACCGGAGGTGTCGTCGCGAGGGTTCCCCAAGTCCGGCGGGGCGGAAGGTCCGCGCCGAGTGGTGTCTTGGTCGGAGGAGTGAAGGATTTGCTCGGCGAAGCGGCTATCTCGTAAGATCACCGTGCTCTAATGGGTACGGTGATTGAAAGGATTGCATCCGCAGAGAGCGGATTGCACGAAGCCGTCGAAGCTTGTCGACGGGTTTGAGGTACACAAAAATAATGTACCTTCGGCGCTTATGCATATAAAATGCGCCATGTATAGATAGTAGCCCCCGAGACTCGGTATGTTGTCAAAATTGACGACGTGCCGAGGTTCAAATTCTCAGTTTTAACATATCGCCACTCCTAAACAGGTGGCGGGGCGTCCGGAGGCCAGCCGGACTGATGAATATGCCGAACTAAAGCGGCAGCTTGATGAGGTGGATGCGGACATCGCGCTGGTTAATAAATGGTTTGACGAGTCACAAGGTATGCAACTTCTATGCGGACACCTGGTAAGGGAGCTTGACGCCCATGTCTTACTGTTTGTATGCTTAATGCAGATGGTGTCGCTGCCGTTGAAGGAGCTGCAGGTAGCACTCGCCCGAGCGAAAGAGCAAGCCAGGAGTAGTAATACGGCTGCTTTAAAGGCGGCCGAAGAGCTAGAAGCTGAACGGGCTGCTCACTACCGGAGCAAAGAGGAGATGGCTGATATGGCCAAAAAGTTAAGGAATGCTACCGATCGCTGCGAGGTTCTTGAAAAAGAGCGTCAAGCGGAACAAGAGGGCCTTAAGAAGGCCGCTGCCGAATCCAAGAATGCCCAATCGGCTTTGAGAGCTGCCAAGGAGGAGCTGAGTCAGGCCGGGGCAATTGCGGCTGGAAAACCGTTTCTGCTGCGGAGGAAATATACAGATCCAAAGTATGCTTAGTTGGATAAATTGTGAAGTTCAGAGGATGCTTATCTGGACTTGGCGGCGCGCGCCAGGACGCGTTGAGCACTTCCGGGCGGAAGGGGCATGAAGGGAAGAGCTATATTGGTCGCAATTCCATAGTCCGGAGCGTCCTCTGCCGCTGACCGATCGGTTGGCCGAATGGGCCGAGCTGAATCGATTGTCCGGATTTTCCATGAAGCATGTCTTGGCTCACTTGTGCCCGGACGGACCCCAGCCGAAGAGCTATTTTGGTTTAGTGCAGCAGTTTCTTGGTGTGGTGCCGCGTATTGACGCCATGAAGCGATCGGCGTGCATTGAGGGAGCGTGGATGGCTCTTGCCCGTGTCAAGACATACTGGGCAAAGATGAAGGCCACTAACGTTGCATCCCAGGATTCGGACGGAGGCCGAGTACCTGCCGAGCACTACTTTGAAGAAGTCCTGCCGGGCGCTCGTTTAATAGAGACGCAGTGCTCGAAGGATATTATGTTTAAATGACATGTATGATTTGTGAAAACAATGTTTCAATATAATGTAAGTGATTTTTATACTTGTGCGTTCAAGTAGTAAACTACTCCCTGTGCGGCCGTTTATGTATATGTGTATATAACCTGAAAGATGGCAGTCCTTGGCTTCAGCCCCCACGCACATAGTGCGGGGTGTTTGCAAAAAAAAGCGCTTTTTCACACTTAATCCAACGTCTTGGTTCAGTTAAGGAGGTGAGAGCGCAGCAAACCAGGCAACCGTACTATAATGCTTTATCACTTTCACTTAGCCATAGGAGTTCGAGGATGGGGCTACTATATAGCCCCTGAGGGCACCACACTTTCCCGAATTCGGGGTGCGTATGTGCCTGACCGAAAACCGGTCCTTCGTTAATGCGGAGGAATTCTAAACATTCCTGTGAGTCATCGAGTGGTTGACCAGTCTCTCGCTATATCATGACAAATAGTTTTGGCTTTCATCGAGGTGCTCGCCCGCCGAACCGGGCACAATCGCAGAGTTATCCCGGTGCCGCGTTAGCCGTGAAAACGGAACGTAAGGCAGCAAAACACAGAGCCGGGCAACCCAACATTTGACCAAAGACATGATTCGAGCTGATGCATATAAGGCCTAATCTCGAGACGCCGAATACTCCCTAAGGTATTCGGTCTTTATGAAAATGGGCAGAATAATGCCCTAAGCCCTGGTGTCTAGGTACGCAAAAAACTCTGTGCGGCCAATGCCAAAGCACCAGCCTCCTCCTCGGTTATATTAAGGAACTGGGGATGTATATCAACAAGAGACAGTGAAAAAGGTTTACGCAGGTCTTAATCAAAAGAATCCTTGCAACGGGTCCCTCTTGCGCCTGCGCTCGTGTCTCCGCGCAGCCGTATCCTCGATGGGTGTAGCACGTTGTTCATCTGTAAAGAGAGGAACTTAGTTTGAAAGAAAAGGATCGTCTGAAAATGTACTTAATATTAAATAAACGGCACGGTTCAAGAAGTGAATAAGATGGAGCTTTATTGTCTCTTGTTATACATGCATGCGCCCCTCGTATGGGGGTATGCCGCAGTAGGCGCCGGACTCGTCTAGCCGTGTCCGGGTTTGAATGACCAATTCAGGTTCTTTGCCTAGCGAGCCGGATAGCTATGGGGCTGTCAAGGCAGTCTCCGCTTTCCGTGCTCGAGTAACACTTAATACTTCCTTTTAAAGAGATGATGCCGTGGCGGGCATTTTAAGTGTTAGAGATGCATAATGCGGTATTGAGTTAAAGCGGGCGAAAGCTTCGCGTCCCAATAGTGCTTGATGGCTACTTTTATACGGGGCGACATGGAAGAGTAACTTTTCGCGACGGAAGTTGTCGGATGAACCAAACACAACTTCTAGCAGTATGGAGCCCGTGCAGAGGGCGTATGGGCCGGGCAGTACTCCTTTAAAGGAGGTGTTGCTGCGGCGAATTTTGGTTGGGTTTATCCCCATCCTGCGGATTGTGTCCTGATATATCAGGTTTATGTCACTGCCGCCATCCATGAGGACATGTGTAAATTGGAATCCGTCGATTATAGGATCCAATATCAAGGCAGTCCATCCTGCGTTCCGGATATTATCAGAATAGTCCTGATGGTCGAAGGTGATTGGTTTTGACAACCAGTGTGCGGCGCGCCTTTTAGGGGGCGCCGCTTTGTTTTTCCTTTTGATCACGTGAAGTGAGTTTACTGTTTTAACCTCCTGTGGGAAAGTTTTTTGTTTTCCGGGATTCTGCTTGTGGTGCTCGTCGTCATCTTTACTTGGTGTGTCGAGCCCTTGTGTTCGGCGCGCTCACCGCTTAATCGCTTGAAGACCCAACAATCTCTGTGGGTATGGTTTGCAGGCTTCCCGGAGGTACCATGTATTTGACATAGTCTATCCAGAATCTTGTTTAGGTTGGATAGCTTGTCACTGTTATCCTTTAGGGGCAGTGTTTTGTTGTTCGGCCGAGAGCTTTTGAATCCGGCGTTGACCGTCGTACTATTTGGGCCATTTTCCTTATTCCGGCGCTGATCTTTTCTGCGTCGTGATTTCCCATTTCCATCCCTGATTTCGGATGTACTCGGGTCGCTGGTGCTGCATCTAGCCAGCCAGCTGTCCTCTCCAGCGTAAAAGTGGGTCATGAGGCTTGTTAATGCGGCCATTGTTCTTGGCTTTTCTTGGCCGAGGTGTCTGGCGAGCCATTCGTCTCAGACGTTGTGTTTGAAAGCTGCTAAGGCTTCGGCGTCCGGACAATGACTATTTGGTTCTTTTAGTAAGGCACTGTTCCTGAATTTCGGGCTGACTCTCCGGGCTGTTGAGTTATGTGACTTAGATCGCTCAGATCCGGAGGGCGGACATAAGTCCCCTAAAAATTTGCCCAAATGCGCCCTCGAGCTCTCCCAGCTTCCAATGGTATTTTCGGGAGGCTTTTAAGCCAATGCCGAGCTGGGCCTTTGAGTTTAAGGGTAAGTATTTTATGGCGTGAGATCGCCTCCTCTAGCCATGTGTATGTGGAGGATGTAATCCTCGATCCAGACTCCAGGGTCTGTTGTTCCGTCGTATGCCTCTATGTTTACGGGTTTGAATCCCGCAGGAAATTCATGATCAAGCACCTCATCGGTGAAACATAGGGGGTGTGCGGCGCCCCTATATTTGGGTGTGCCATGATCTTAGGAATTTTGGCGTATTGCATTGCTTTGACGAGCCTGCTTTCTTGGCCCATAAATGGACCTAACTAGGCCATCCTCTTGATGTGAATCCTTATGCGGATCGCATATTGGCTTGTGTGCGGTGCCATTCGCCGCTCTCTTTTTGCCATGAGGTCGTCCATCCGACCGGGTGGCCTTCTTGCTTTTTAATTGTGGGGCTCTAAGGCCTCCTCGTCAATTCAGGCGTAGCTTTCTTTTGGTAGCTCTTTGTTCGGCGATCGTCATTGCCGCTTATCTTCGGTGCTGAATACTTTGCTCCATCTAATCCTGAGTGCATCTTCCGCTGTTTTGAGCTTCGCTTCGCTTTTTCAGCTACTCTGGCGCGCTGCTGGCGAGCTTTTTCTGGAGGTCATTTTGCTCCAATGGTTTGTCCGGCGTGAGGTCGTCCGGACTGTTGTCTTCGCCGGGGACAGATTGTTTATCCAAGTTGTCTTGTTCGGACGATTGCTCGATAGCTTGTTCATTGTCCACTGGTTCGCCCTGCTCTATGGCTGGGTCTTTGTTGAGGCGGGACTTTGTTCGGCGTTTACGTTGCCGTTTTGACTGCTTTTCGAGGGATTTATCCTTTGTAGCGTCCCGTTGCTCCTCGTCTTCATTCCCTTTAGGTGTATCCACCATGTATACGTCATGGGATGAGCTTGTCCAGCATCCTATAGGTGCTGGTTCATTGTTGTCTCCTACATCGTCGTCCATACCGTCGATGTCTTTGGAGTCGAAATAGAGCATGTCGTGTAAGCTTTCGACAGTGGCTATGAAGTAGGTGGTGGGTGGGCATTGAATTTCTTCGTCGTCCAGTATCCCAACCTTCCCGACCGTAGTCCGCCAGGCTCTCCGGATAAAGAGAAAGACTTTAGTGAATTCAGGATGTCGCCAAAGGGCGAGTCTTTGAAAGATGTCCGCGTCGTGAACTCCATAACGGGCGCCCAATCGGATTCGATTGGCAAGGGCGCGAGGGTTCGGAGTCCGGAG
Organism: Aegilops longissima; assembly: GCA_021605205.1. Classification (NCBI taxonomy): domain Eukaryota; kingdom Viridiplantae; phylum Streptophyta; class Magnoliopsida; order Poales; family Poaceae; genus Aegilops; species Aegilops longissima. Next base: position 637,371,173 of record CM038678.1, on the reverse strand, counting down.
AGGAGTCCGCACCGGAGTCGAGGTCTTCGCAGCGACAGGATGGAGTTCGCCCGATCGCCGAGAGATTAGAGCCCCGAGGCGGTGTCCAACCACTCGCCCTGATCGGGGATTCCGCCCGGATCAAGGGTCGGAGCGGATTCTGTGCGGCCTCGTGGCACCGCTCGCTGCAGAGCTAGATCATGCCCATCGAGACAGTCTGCGCGCTTGGTTGTGGCTCGAATCCGTCAAGATCGAGTCTCCGCGGATATCGGCCGCTTAGTTTAAATCTTCCGAATCTGACCCGACGCCAGGGCGAAGCTTCGATCTGCTCCAGATGGCTGCTTAATTAGCCCGCAGCAAAGCCGCCAACACGAAGATCTGTCCGGGAGAAAAGTCTCACCCTGGACCGCGTCGTTGTTGATGATCGAAGGAGCCATCGGGCCTATCGGTGACGACGAGGAAATCTCAATGAAAGCACCAATGTCGGTGTCAAACCGCGGATCTCGTAGGGGTCCCGAATGTGCGTCTAGGCGGATGGTAACAGGAGACAAGGGACACGATGTTTTACCCAGGTTCGGGCCCTCTTGATGGAGGTAAAACCCTACGTCCTGCTAGATTAATATTGATGATGTGTGTTACAAGAGTGGATCTACCACGAGATCAAAGAGGCTAAACCCTAGAAGCTAGCCTATGGTATGATTGTTGTTCGTCCTACGGACTAAAACCCTCCGGTTTATATAGACACCGGATAGGGTTAGGGTTACACAGAGTCGGTTACAATAGTAGGAGATCTGCATATCCTTATCGCCAAGCTTGCCTTCCACGCCAAGGAAAGTCCCATCCGGACACGGGACGAAATCTTCAATCTTGTATCTTCATAGTCTTGGAGTCCAGCCGATGATGATAGTTCGGCTATCCGGACACCCCCTAGTGCGGAACTCCCTCACCGACCGACGGTGACGCCGCCATCGGACGCGCCGCTCCACGTCGCACCCCCACGTGCCCTCGCCGCTGCCGGAGACCCATCGAACCGCCGCCCGGCCGGACCGAGCCGCCGCCGTCTGTCTCGCTGAAACCGCCCACATTGTCGAACCCACTGTGAACTGCAATAAGCCCGCCTGTTCACGGTTTTTTAGGGTTTCGGTTTTTGTTTAAAAACCCGTATTTTTATTTAGTTAGTTTAAATAGTGAGCGTTCGCTAGTTTAGGTTCTGGAGCGAACGAATTCATTAGATTAGGTTCTGTAACGAACGTTCGCTATTTAGTTTTTTTCTTTTATTTTAAGTTTTCTGCCAGGGACCCGTATGTAATTAGTTTCTTTACAGATTAGCCCCTAGTTTTCAAAGGACTACAACTTTTTACTCGTTTGTCCAAATCCAACGACAGCAACGCCCAATTCTTCGTTATGATCTCCTCTATCGAGTAATCCAACTCAAACATGTTTTTGAAAGTTTTAAAATTTGAATTCAAACAGATTTGTATTCAAACTTCGTTTGATCATAACTTGAGTTTCGTAGCTCTGATTTAGTTGATTCTTTTTGCAAATCGAAGCTCTTGACCTAAACTTTCTGATAAGGCCAAATTCACATAATTTTGGTACTGTTAGAAATTGTTTTATGTTGCAAGAGTTATTTGCTTGTTATTGATGTTTTCCGAATCGTTTCCTTTGTTCGGTCCGATGTTTTGAGTGATTGCTTATGTGTGGCTACTATTGCTTGATTACGATAGATTGACCGGAGTGTGACGAGTAGACCTATCAAGAGTTTTGAGTATGAATCATCTTCATCAACATTGCAGACAAGTAACACTTTGATCATACCTCTTCTACTACCCAGTTTTTATGCATTAGATCTATCCTCAAACATTGCATGATTAGGATCTAATTAAATTGTGGGTTTTGGGAAGTAGATTGAGGTAGTACCTATTACCTGTTTTATTATCAAACCCTTGGGAGTTACTTCTACGTTTGCTTATTGCCATGCTATGCTAGTAGACGTGGATTGGGTGAGTGTATCCATGACATATCTGAGAGTGTTAATTAATGGTTTATTTAAGGTGGCAACTTAAACACACATCTGGGTGGATTGAGGCACCTGGTTTCCATCAGGACTTGCCTGTATTTCTTCGGACCGCCACCCAAGCTCAAAGGGATCATGAGATTATTCAAACTAGAAACTTCCGTGTGCAGCCACAAGCCATTATGGGCTCGCATAGTTGATTGTTGTGCGAACTCTTACGGGTAGACTAGCGATGTAGGGGAAAGTAGGTGTACCGGTCTACCCACAAGTAAGGTGCTAGTGCTTCTGAAAGACTATGTCTCGGTCATCCGTTTCTCAAACATCATGTAGTGCGAGAAATCCAACGGAGACGATCGAGTATTGTGGGGAAAAGTGCGCAAACCTCTGCAGAGTGTATAAACTAATCATGGTTAGCCGTGTCCCCGGTTATGGACATCTTGAGTATCTAGTACTTGGATTATCCTGTTGATCTCATCATGTTACTCTAATTAATATTGTTGGGTTTAATGAGTACTTTTAATTGGGATTGAGGATGCTGTCAACCATTCTCAATGTTTAACAACCACCATGATAGTTAAATAAACTTATTCCTTTGCAGTAGGGAAAAATTGGCTTTTCACAAAAACTGTAACCATAGAGCTTTCCACCAGCCATATATGCATATAGTGTAGGCTTATTTCTTTCATTACTCTCTATGTGTTACATTGCCAGCATATTCCATGTGCTGACCCGTTTTCGGGCTGCAACGTTTCATGTTGCGACTTTTCGCATTTACGAGTAAGTGATACGTTAGGGTTACGATTTCTACACTCAACTTTGCCGTTGGTGTTGATGGGAATCCACAACCTTGTTGCTTCTGCTATATTTTGGATTGCGGTAATAGTATTTATGTTATTTATACATGTGATTTACCTCTGTTATAAATCCTCGAGTACTGTGTGTGTCAGCATACCGATCCAGGGATGACACTTAAGCACAGAGACTTGATCCATTCGGGTCGGGTCGCTACATATAGAGTCATATTTTGTTCTAGTATCGAGTTTTAATCATTGAGTTGTAAATAAATAGAAGTGTGATGATCATCATTAATATTGTGTTGTCCTGAAAAAAAAGAGAAAGGCCAAAAAAAGAGAAGGCAAAAAAAGGCCAATTAAAAAAAGGGCCAAAAAAAGAGAAACAAAAGGGGTAATGCTACTATCCTTTTTCCACACTTGTACTTCAAAGTAGCACCATGATCTTCATGATAGAGAGTCTCTTATATTGTCACTTTCATTTACTAGTGGAAATTTTTCATTATAGAACTTGGCCTGTTTATTCCAACGATGGGCTTCCTCAAATGCCCTAGGTCTTCGTGAGCAAGCAAGTTGGATGCACAACCACTTAGTTTCTTTTGTTGAGCTTTCATACATTTATAGCTCTAGTGCATCCGTTGCATGGCAATCCCTACTCCTCGCATTGACATCAATTGATGTGCATCTCCATAGCCCATTGATTAGCCGCGTCGATGTGAGACTTTCTCCTTTTTTGTCTTCTCTGTTGGAAATATGCCCTAGAGGCAATAATAAAATGGTTATTATTATATTTCCTTGTTCATGATAACTGTCTATTGTTCATGCTATAATTGTATTAACTGGAAACCGTAATACATGTGTGAATACATAGACCACAACATGTCCCTAGTGAGCCTCTAGTTGACTAGCTAGTTGATCAATAGTTGGTTATGGTTTCTTGACCATGGACATGGGATGTCATTGATAACGGGATCACATCATTAGGAGAATGATGTGATGGACAAGACCCAATCCTAAGCATAGCACAAGATCGTGTAGTTCGTTTGCTAAAAGCTTTTCTAATGTCAAGTATCATTTCCTTAGACCATGAGATTGTGCAACTCCCGGATGCCGTAGGAATGCTTTGGGTGTGCCAAACGTCACAACATAACTGGGTGGCTATAAAGGTACACTACAGGCACCTCCGAAAGTATCTGTTGGGTTGGCACGAATCAAGACTGGGATTTGTCACTCCATGTGACGGAGAGGTATCTCTGGGCCCACTCGGTAGGACATCATCATAATGTGCACAATGTGATCAAGGAGTTGATCACGGGATGATGTGTTATGGAACGAGTAAAGAGACTTGCCATAACGAGATTGAACAAGGTATCGGTATACCGACGATCGAATCTCGGGCAAGTACTATACCGGTAGACAAAGGGAATTGTATACGGGATTGATTGAATCCTTGACATCGTGGTTCATCCGATGAGATCATCATGGAACATGTGGGAGCCAACAAGGGTATCCAGATCCCGTTGTTGGTTATTGGCCGGAGAGTTGTCTCGGTCATGTCTGCATGGTTCCCGAACCCGTAGGGTCTACACACTTAAGGTTCGATGACGCTAGGGTTATAAGGAATGGATGTATGTGGTTAACGAATGTTGTTCGGAGTCCCGGATGAGATCCCGGACGTTACGAGGAGTTCCAGAATGGTCCGGAGGTAAAGATTTATATATGGGAAGTCCTGTTTTGGTCACCGGAAAAGTTTCGGGTGCTATCGATAACGTACCGTTACCACCGGGAGGGTCCCGAGGGTCCACCAGGTGGGGCCACTGCCCCAGAGGGCTGCGTGGGCCAATCAGGAGGGGACCAGCCACAGGTGGGCTGGTGCGCCCCCACCAGGGCCCAAGGCGAAGAGAGAAGGGAAAGGGGGAAACCCTAGGCTCAGATGGGCCTAAGGCCCACCTAGTGGTGCGCCCCCCTCTCTCCCTCCCTTGGCCGCCCCCTAGATGGGATCTAGGGCTGGCCGCCACCCCTAGGGGTGGAAACCTAGGTGGGGGCGCAGCCCCTCCCTTTCCCCTATATATAGTGGGGGTTTGGGGCTGCCATACACATGAGAACATCTCCTCTTGGCGCAGCCCTACCCTCTCCCCCTCATCTCTTGCAAGTGCTTGGCGAAGCCTCGCTGAGTGCAACGCCTCCACCACCACCACGCCGTCGTGCTGCTGCTGGACGGAGTCTTACCCAACCTCTCCCTCTCCCCTTGCTGGATCAAGGCACGGGAGACGTCATCGGGCTGCACGTGTGTTGAACGCGGAGGCGCCGTTGTTCGGCGCTTAGATCAGAATCAACCGCGATCTGAATCGCTTCGAGTACGACTCCTTCATCCGCATTCTTGTAACGCTTCCGCATCGCGATCTTCAACGGTATGAAGATGCACTCCCCTCTCTCTCGTTGCTACTATCTCCGTAGATTGATCTTGGTGATGCGTAGAAAATTTTGAATTTCTGCTACGTTACCCAACTGTGGCATCATGAGCTAGGTCTATGCGTAGTTTCTATGCACGAGTAGAACACAAGTTGTTGTGGGCGTTGATTTTTGTTCAATATGCTTACTGTTACTAGTCCAATCTTGTTTCGACGGTATTGTGGGATGAAGCGGCCCGGACCGACCTTACACGTACACTTACGTGAGATAGGTTCCACCGACTGACATGCACTTGTTTCATAAGGTGGCTAGCGGGTGCCAGTCTCTCCCACTTTAGTCGGATCGGATTCGATGAAAAGGGTCCTTATGAAGGGTAAATAGTAATTGACATATCACGTTGTGGTTTTTGCGTAGGTAAGAAACGTTCTTGCTAGAAACCCATAGCAGCCACGTAAAACATGCAAACAACAATTAGAGGATGTCTAACTTGTTTTTGCAGGGTATGCTATGTGATGTGATAAGGCCAAAAGAATGTGATGAATGATATGTGATGTATGAGATTGATCATGTTCTTGTAATAGGAATCACGACTTGCATGTCGATGAATATGACAACCGGCAGGAGCCATAAGAGTTGTCTTAATTTATTGTATGACATGCGTGTCATTGAACAACTCCATGTAATTACTTTGCTTTATTGCTAGACCGTTAGCCATAGTAGTAGAAGTAATAGTTGGCGAGACAACTTCATGGAGACACGATGATGGAGATCATGGTGTCATGCCGGTGACGATGATGATCATGGAGCCCCGAAGATGGAGATTAAAAGGAGCAAAATGATATTGGCCATATCATGTCACTATTTGATTGCATGTGATGTTTATCATGTTTATGCATCTTATTTGCTTAGAACGACGGTAGTAAATAAGATGATCCCTCATTATAATTTCAAGAAAGTGTTCCCCCTAACTGTGCACCGTTGCGAAAGTTCATTGTTTCGAAGCACCACGTGATGATCGGGTGTGATAGATTCTAACGTTCACATCCAACGGGTGTAAGCCAGATTTACACACACGAAACACTTAGGTTAACTTGACGAGCCTAGCATGTACAGACATGGCCTCGGAACACAAGAGACCGAAAGGTCGAACATGAGTCGTATAGTGGATACGATCAACATGAAGATGTTCACCGATGATGACTAGTCCGTCTCACGTGATGATCGGACACGGCCTAGTTGACTCGGATCATGTAATCACTTAGATGACTAGAGGGATGTCTATCTGAGTGGGAGTTCATAAGATGAACTTAATTATCCTGAACATAGTCAAAAGGTCCTTGCAAATTATGTCGTAAGCTCGCGCTTTAGTTCTACTGTTTAGATATGTTCCTAGAGAAAATTTAGTTGAAAGTTGATAGTAGCGATTATGCGGACTAGGTCCGTAAACTGAGGATTGTCCTCGTTGCTTCGTAGAAGGCTTATGTCCTTAATGCACCGCTCGGTGTGATGAACCTCGAACGTTGTCTCTGGATGTTGCGAACATCTGACATACATGTTTTGATAACTACGTGATAGTTCAGTAATGTTAAACGGTTTAGAGTTGAGGCACCGAAGACGATTTCGAAATGTCGCGAAACATATGAGATGTTTCGAGGGCTGAAATTGGGATCAGGCTCGTGCCCACGTCAAGAGGTATAAGACCTCCGACGAGTCTCTTAGCCTGCAAACTAAGGGAGAAAAGCTCAATCATTGAGCTTGTGCTCAGATTGTTTGAGTACAACAATCACTTGAATCAAGTGGGAGTTAATCTTCCAGATGAGATAATGATGTTTCTCCAAAGTCATTGCCACCAAGCTGCTAGAGCTTCGTGATGAACTATAACATATCAGGGATAGATATGATGATCCTTGAAATATTCGCGATGTTTGACACCGCGAAAGTAGAAATCAAGAAGGAGCATCAATTGTTGATGGTTAGTGAAACCACTACTTTCAAGAAGGGCAAGGGAAAGAAGGGATACTTCATGAAACGACAAATCAGTTGCTCCTCTAGTGAAGAAACCCAAAGTTTGAGCCCACCCGAGACTAAGTGCTTCTGTAATGAGGGGAACAGTCATTGAAGCAGAACTACCCTAGATACTTGGTAGATGAGAAGGCTGGCAAGGTCGATAGAAGTATATTGGATATACATTATATGAATGTGTACTTTACTAGTACTCCTAGTAGCACCAGGGTATTAGATACCGGTTCGCTTGCTAAGTGTTAGTAACTCGAAATAAAAGCAACGGAACAAATGGAGACTAGCTAAAGGTGAGATGACGATGTGTGTTTCCAACGTTGATGTGATAAGCATCGCATGCTCCCTCTACCATCGAGATTGGTGTTAAACCTAAATAATTGTTATTTGGTGTTTGCATTGAGCATAGACATGATTGGATCATGTTTATCGCAATTTGGTTATTCATTTAAGGAGAATAATGGTTACTCTGTTTATTTGAATAATACCTTGAATGGTCTTGCACCTAAAATAAATGGTTTATTGAATCTCGACCATAGTGATACACATGTTCATGCCAAAAGATATAAGATAGTAATGATAGTACCACATACTTGTGGCACTGCCACTTGAGTCATATTGGTATAAAACGCATGAAAAAGCTCCATGTTGATGGATCTTTGGACTCACTCGTTTTTGAAAAGATTGAGACATGCGAACCATGTCTATTGGTGTATACGCATGAAGAAACCCCATGCAGATGGATCGTTTGGACTCACTTGATTTTAAATCACTTGAGACATGCAAATCATACCACATGGGCAAGATGACTGAAAAGCCTCAGTTTTAGTAAGATGGAACAAGAAAGCAACTTGTTGGAAGTAATACATTTTGATGTGTGCAGTCTAATGAATGTTGAGGCAAGCAGTGGATATCGTTATGTTCTTACTTCACAGATGATTTGAGTATATTCTGAGTATGTTTACTTGATGAAACACAAATCTGAATTATTGAAAGGTTCAAGTAGTTTCAGAGTGAAGTTGAAGATCGTCGTGACAAGAGGATAAAATGTCTATGATATGATCATAGAGATAAATATCTGAGTTACGAGTTTGGCACACAATTAAGACATTGTGGAAATTGTTTCACAACTAATACCGCCTGGAACACCACAGTGTGATGGTGTGTCCGAACATCATAACTGCACCCTATTGGATATGGTGCATACCATGATGTCTCTTATCGAATTACTACTATCGTTTATGGGTTAGGCATTAGAGACAACCACATTCACTTTAAATAGGGCACCACGCAATTCCGTTAAAGACGACACCGTATGAACTATGGTTTAGAGAAACCTAAGTTGTCGTTTCTTAAAAGTTTGGGGCTGCGACGCTTATGTGAAAAGTTTTAGCCTGATAAGCTCGAACCCAAAGCGGATAAATGCATCTTCATAGGACACCCAAAACAGTTGGGTATACCTCATGTCTCAGTTCTGGAAGCATAAGGGGTTGTTTCTAGAATCGGGTCCTTTTTCGAGGAAAAGTTTCTCTTGAAAGAATTGAGTGGGAGGATGGTGGAGACTTGATGAGGTTATTGAACCATCACTTCAACTAGTGTGTAGCAGGGCACAGGAAGTTGTTCCTATGGCGCCTACACCAATTGAAGTGGAAGCTAATGATAGTGATCATGAAATTTCAGATCAAGTCACTACCAAACCTCGTAGGTCGACAAGGATGCGTACTACTTCGGAGTGGTACTTAATCCTGTCTTGGAGGTCATGTTGCTAGTCAACAATGAACCTACGAGCTATGGAGAAGCGATGGTGGGCCCGGATTCCGACGAATGGCTCGAGGCCATAAAATCCGAGAGAGGATCCATGTATGAAAACAAAGTATAGACTTTGGAAGAACTACTCGATGGTCGTAAGGCTGTAGAGTACATATGGATTTTAAAAGGAAGACAGACAATGATGGTAAGTGTCACCATTAAGAAAGCTCGACTTGTCGCTAAGATGTTTTCCGACAAGTTCAAGGAGTTGACTACGATGAGACTTTCTCACTCGTAGCGATGCTAAGAGTCTATTGGAATTATATTAGCAGTTACTGCATTATTTATGAAATCTTGCAGATAGGATGTCAAAACATTGTTTCCTCGACGATTTTCTTGAGGAAAGTTTGTGTGTGATACAACCAGAAGGTTTTATCAATCCTAAAAGATGCTAACAAGTATGCAAAGCTCTAGCAATCCTTGTAAGGACTGGAGTAAGCATCTCGGAGTTGGAATATACGCTTTGATGAGATGATCAAAGATTTTGGGTTTATACAAAGTTTATGAGAAACTTGTATTTCCAAAGAAGTGAGTGGGAGCACTATATCATTTCTGATGAGTATATGTTGTTGACATATTGTTGATCGGAAATGATGTAGAATTTCTGGAATGCATATAGGGTTATTTGAAAAGTGTTTTTCAAGGGAAAACCTGGATTAAGCTGCTTGAACATTGAGCATCAAGATCTATAAGGATAGATCAAAATCGCTTGATAGTACTTTCAAATGAGTACGCACCGTGACAAGTTTTTGAAGGAGTTCAATATAGATCGGCAAAGAAGGAGTTCTTGGCTGTGTTATTAGGTGTGAGTATTGAGTAAGACTCAAGACCTGACCACGGCAGAAGAGAGAGAATGGACGAAGGTCGTCCCCTATGCTTCAGACATAGGCTCTACAGTATGCTATGCTGTGTACCGCACCTGAAGTGTGCCTTGCCATGAGTCAGTCAAGGGGTACAAGAGTGATCCAAGAATGGATCACATGACAGCGGTCAAACTTATCCTTAGTAACTAGTGGACTAAGGAATTTTCTTGAATATGGAGGTGGTAAAAGAGTTCGTCATAAAGGGTTACGCCGATGCAAACTTTGACACTAATCTGGGTGACTCTGAGAAGTAGACCGGATTCGTATAGTAGAGCAGTTATTTGGGATAGTTCCAAATAGCGCGTGGTAGCTGCATCTAGGAGATGACATAGATATTTGTAAAGCACACACGGATCTGAAAGGTTCAGACCCGTTGACTAATAAACCTCTCTCACAAGCGAGATATGATCAAACACCATGGGTGTTGGATTCAATGCAATCACATGATGATGTGAACTAGATTATTGACTCTAGTGCAAGTGGGAGACTGTTGGAAATATGCCCTAGAGGCAATAATAAAATGGTTATTATTATATTTCCTTGTTCATGATAACTGTCTATTGTTCATGCTATAATTGTATTAACTGGAAACCGTAATACATGTGTGAATACATAGACCACAACATGTCCCTAGTGATCCTCTAGTTGACTAGCTCGTTGATCAACAGATGGTTATGGTTTCCTGACCATGGACATAGGATGTCATTGATAACGGGATCACATCATTAGGAGAATGATGTGATGGACAAGACCCAATCCTAAGCATAGCACAAGATCGTGTAGTTCGTTTGCTAAAAGCTTTTCTAATGTCAAGTATCATTTCCTTAGACCATGAGATTGTGCAACTCCTGGATACCGTAGGAATGCTTTGGGTGTGCCAAACGTCACAACATAACTGGGTGCCTATAAAGGTACACTACAGGCATCTCCGAAAGTATCTGTTGGGTTGGCACGAATCGAGACTGGGATTTGTCACTCCGTGTGACGGAGAGGTATCTCTGGGCCCACTCGGTAGGACATCATCATAATGTGCACAATGTGATCAAGGAGTTTATCTCGGGATGATGTGTTACGGAATGAGTAAAGAGACTTGCCATAACGAGATTGAACAAGGTATCGGTATACCGACGATCGAATCTCGGGCAAGTACTATACCGGTAGACAAAGGGAATTGTATACGGGATTGATTGAATCCTTGACATCGTGGTTCATCCGATGAGATCATCGTGGAACATGTGGGAGCCAACAAGGGTATCCAGATCCTGCTGTTGGTTATTGGCCGGAGAGTTGTCTCGGTCATGTCTGCATGGTTCCCGAACCCGTAGGGTCTACACACTTAAGGTTCGATGACGCTAGGGTTATAAGGAATAGATGTACGTGGTTACCGAATGTTCTTCGGAGTCCCAGATGAGATCCCGGACGTCACGAGGAGTTCCGGAATGGTCCGGAGGTAAAGATTTATATATGGGAAGTCCTGTTTTGGTCACCGGAAAAGTTTCGGGTGCTATCGGTAACGTACCGGAACCACCGGGAGGGCCCCGAGGGTCCACCAGGTGGGGCTACGGGCCCCAGAGGGCTGCGTGGGCCAAGTGTGGGAGGGGACCAGCCACAGGTGGGCTGGTGCGGCCCCCGCCAGGGCCCAAGGCGAAGAGAGAAGGGAAAGGGGGAAACCCTAGGCTCAGATGGGCCTAAGGCCCACCTAGTGGTGCGCCCCCCTCTCTCCCTCCCTTGGCCGCCCCCCTAGATGGGATCTAGGGCTGGCCGCCACCCCTAGGGGTGGAAACCTAGGTGGGGGCGCAGCCCCTCCCTTTCCCCTATATATAGTGGGGGTTTGGGGCTGCCATACACATGAGAACATCTCCCTCTTGGCGCAGCCCTACCCCTCTCCCTCCTCATCTCTTGCGGTGCTTGGCGAAGCCCTGTTGGAGTGCCACGCTCCTCCACCACCACCACGCCGTCGTGCTGCTGCTGGACGGAGTCTTCCCTAACCTCTCCCTCTCCCCTTGATGGATCAAGGCACGGGAGACGTCATCGGGCTACACGTGTGTTGAACGCGGAGGCGCCGTTGTTCAGCGCTTAGATCGGAATCAACCGCAATCTGAATCGCTACGAGTACGACTCCTTCATCCGTGTTCTTGTAACGCTTCCGCATAGCGATCTTCAAGGGTATGAAGATGCACTCCCCTCTCTCTCGTTGCTAGTATCTCCGTAGATTGATCTTGGTGATGCGTAGAAAATTTTGAATTTCTGCTACGTTACCCAACATTCTCCACACAACCCTCATCATTATATTCTATTCCACCCATAGTGCTATGTCCATGGCTCACGCTCATGTATTGCGTGAAAGTTGAAAAAGTTTGAGAATACTAAAGTATGAAACAATTGCTTGGCTTGTCATCGGGGTTGTGCATGATGGGAGCATTTTGTGTGACGAAAATGAAGCATGGCCAAACTATATGATTTTGTAGGGATGAGCTTTCTTTGGCTATGTTATTTTGAGAAGACATAATTGCTTTGTTAGTATGCTTGAAGTATTATTATTTTTATGTCAATATTAAACTTTTTCTTGAATCTTATGGATCTGAATATTCTTGCCACAATAAAGAAGATTACATTGATAATTATGTTAGGTAGCATTCCACATCAAAAATTCTGTTTTTATCATTTACCTACTCGAGGACGAGCAGGAATTAAGCTTGGGGATGCTTGATACGTCTCCAACGTATCTATAATTTTTTATTGTTCCATGCTATTATATTATCCATCTAGGATGTTTAATATGCATTTATACGCTATTTTATATGATTTTTGGGACTAACCTATTAACCTATAGCCCAGTGCCAGTTTCTGTTTTTTCCTTGTTTTTGAGTATCGCAGAAAAGGAAAACCAAACGGAGTCCAATTGACCGGAAAATTGACGGAGCTTATTTTTGGACCAGAAGAAGGCCATGGAGTAAAAGAGTTGGGCCAGAAGAGTCCCTGGCTGCCCACGAGGGTGGGGGCGCGCCTCCCTACCTCGTGGACAGCCCGGAGACCCCCCTGACTTGTTCTCGATGCCAAAACCTCTTATATATACATAAACCTCCAGAAAATACCCTAGATCAGGAGTTCTGCCGCCGCAAGCCTCTGTAGCCACCAAAAACCAATCGGGACCCTGTTCCGACACCCTGCCAGAGGGGGGAACTCTCACCGGTGTCCACCTTCATCATCCCGGTGCTCTCCATGACGAGGAGGGAGTAATTCACCCTCGGGGCTGAGGGTATGTACCAGTAGCTATGTGTTTGATCTCTCTCTCTCTCTCTCTCTCTCTCTCTCGTGTTCTTGAGGTGGTACGATCTTGATGTATCGCGAGCTTTGCTATTATAGTTGGATCTTATGATGTTTCTCCCCCTCTATTATCTTGCAATGGATTGAGTTTTCCCTTTGAAGTTATCTTATCGGATTGAGTCTTTAAGTATTTGAGAGCACTTGATGTATGTCTTGCATGTGCTTATCTGTGGTGGCAATGGGATATCACGTGATCTACTTGATGTATGTTTTGGTGATCAACTTGCGGGTTCCGTGACCTCGTGAACTTATGCATAGGGGTTGGCACACGTTTTCGTCTTGACTCTTCGGTAGAAACTTTGGGGCACTCTTTGAAGTACTTTGTGTTGGTTTGAATAGATGAATCTGAGATTGTGTGATGCATATCATATAATCATACCCACGGATACTTGAGGTGACATTGGAGTATCTAGGTGACATTAGGGTTTTGGTTGATTTGTGTCTTAAGGTGTTACTCTAGTACGAACTCTTGAATAGATCAATCAGAAAGAATAACTTTGAGGTGGTTTCGTACCCTACCATAATCTCTTCGTTTGTTCTCTGCTATTAGTGACTTTGGAGTGACTCTTTGTTGCATGTTGAGGGATAGTTATATGATCCAATTATGTTATTATTGTTGAGAGAACTTGCACTAGTGAAAGTATGAACCCTAGGACTTGTTTCCTATCATTGCAATACCATTTACGCTCACTTTTATCACTTGTTACCTTGCTGTTTTTATATTTTCAGATTACAAAAACCCATATCTACCATCCATATTGCACTTCTATCACCATCTCTTCGCCGAACTAGTGCACCTATACAATTTACCATTGTATTGGGTGTGTTGGGGACACAAGAGACTCTTTGTTATTTGGTTGCAGGGTTTCTTGAGAGAGACCATCTTCATCCTACGCCTCCCACGGATTGATAAACCTTAGGTCATCCACTTGAGGTAAATTTGCTACTGTCCTACAAACCTCTACACTTGGAGGCCCAACAATGTCTAAAGAAGAAGGTTATGTAGTAGACATCAACGTATCAACTCCCCCAAGCTTAGACCCCGCTTGTCCTCAAGCGAAAACCAAAATCGAAAAACGTGTCCTCATGCTTAGAAAGAGAGGTGTCGATAAAAATACGAACATAGAAGCATCATGTGTATCTGTAATACCTAAATAGTTCATCCCCACTATCCTAATTCTCTAAACATGCAGCCTATCCACATCAGCAGATCAGCCACATCAGCGTTCTTCTACTGGCTTACAGGAGGGACCCATCACTAATTGACCAGCGCACACAATGGCCACATCAGCGTTCAGCTACCGGTCACCCACCACATGCTGATGCGTACAGAACGTGCATCTTCTTTCGCGTTGGCCCAATCATCTCCCCAATTAACTCTCCAATAGGCCAACACATCTCCCCAATTAAATCCACCGTCCATTATTTTCATAACTTTCTAATTCATCTTCTCCACTGAGTAACCGATGCAGTGATTCTTCCCCTTTAAGCTTCCATCTTCGTTCACAATCTCAAAGATCCCCCTAGGCTAACCAGCGTTGCTGGTCGGACCGGCGTGAGCCCCCCCCCCCTCCCGACAACGCGTCAGCCTCCCCTCCTCCGCCCCGCTGTAGTCCTTGGTGGCCTCCGCCGGGCCCTGCTTCGTCCACCGCTCCCGCAGATGGAAGACACGGAGATGAGGTTCCAGCATGCAGTGGTGCGCTTTTGTCTTCCATAAGTGATGCGTTTAGCCCATCAGACGTTTTGTTGCGTTGTTACTTTTCCCGCAGCAGTGCCACCACATCTGACCGATTGGGATGGAATTTCTCTGCTGCAGGCCACCGTTGATAGTGCAACCGGCCGCCACCCCGCCCTCCACTGCAGGTCATCGTCGCTAGCGCAGCCGGAAGCCACCCCGTCCCTGGATCCACACGTATCGGCCAGATCCGCCATCAAGATGAGAAACACATCCCTTGGGACAACACGACTAAGGTACGTGTTCTCGTGAAGGGTGTTTATGGTTCGCTAACTCACTAAGCACGGCCGTCGTTGTTAACTTCCTTGAACGATTGCATCACAGTGCATCATCGACGCCGCTGACCAGTCCACAACCTTGGCGGTTCCAATTCAGCACAGGCCGTTGATGGTGTCAGGCAGTGTGCAACCTCTTGTAGTCTTGTGCTATATTTTTATTACCGGAATTTATAGGAAGGAGAACTAATTTCAGTTCTTGATGTTGCGGAGTACTGTTAGTGGAAACCATCTTTTGTTCTTAAATATTTTCTAGCCTATTTTTGGATCAAGACAGGCTACGATCGTTCATTTGCATTTCCCTTGCCCTTCATTTTTTTTGATAATATTTGGACGAGGGTTCATGCTTTTTTCTTTGCAGGTTCCCAGCCTCCTTCGTACCTCCACGGACTCCCTCAAATTCTTCTTCATGGAGCAAACATACAGTGAAGCTGAGAAAGGCAAGTATCAGTGAGACGCACATCTCTCTCTCTCTCTCTCTCTCTCTCTCTCTCTCTCTCTCTCTCTCTCTCTCTCTCTCTCTCTCACTCTCAGGATGGATTGTCGTTGTTTTGTGCTCCAGCAATAGTTGGCATGGATTAGTTGGGTTTAAGAACAATAAGTTATCTAATTACCATGTTAATCAAGGCATTTAAATATATCTTCGTTTGGCTTCAAAAGTCCTCCCTCTATGTTGTGTTACCCGAGCGCGTGTCTCTGTGTATCCTCTATTTCAATATGTTGCCATAAAATTCACAAGTAATTGTCCATTGATTAATGATTGTCCCTACAGTTGCTTGCTAATATGATCCATCGTGCAGCTACTCATATAATAGGCTCCTTTTCCCTACCACAATAATACGGTACTACAATTATTTGATTGTTTGCATGTGTAGTTTCATTTCATCATGTTGTTATAAAGTAACCCTGGTCCCATAATAGTTTGCAAAACGATCTTATATTATGGGACGGAGGGAGTATATGATGTATATTTTTGTGACATGTGTTCTTCTATGTACATTTCCTTTTGGTAGGTATAATCTGAATCAACGGTTGAAGAAAGAATTCTATGTGAAGGACCAAGAAACAATGGTTGGTCATTTAGCCATATGTTCACTTTTGCTACTATCAATTGTTTTATAGGGGCACCAAAGGCTTGCCATTTTCTTTAATATTTGGATAAAAGTCTTCATGTTTACCATGTATTTATTCTTAACTTTTGTCTTACAAACGCAGGGGAAATAGGAATCAAGAATAAAATGTGGTTATGATAACAAAATTCTTGCTGGCAGTTTGAGAAAAAAGCGCACCTTTTTTTGTTGTTTGTTTGCATATAAAACATTTGTTTGTAAGATAAAGCATGCTTCAGTGCTTCTATATATACTTAATGGAAATAAGATGATTAAGTGGAATGACGAGGATTATTTTCCTTGGAAGATTTTGTGTGTGATTTTATTTAAACTGACAAGTCACAAGTACTTAACTTTGTTTCTTTTAATAATGCATGTGATTTTGGCAAAAGTAATCATGCTTTGCCCATACATGTTTTCTATTGTATTGCTCTGATATTTGAACCCTTCTTTGTTTACTAAAGAGGTGTGAAATCAGTCATAGTTTGTGTTGTCTACAGAGCCAAGTTTTGGTCTATAGTATGTCCCTTTGTTTACTAGGGAATGTTTAACTAATTTATTTAATACAAAATGTATCATATTGTGATATCTAGGTTTTTTTCATATTTGTATTGTCACCTGATACCATTGTTTTACTACTAACCATGATTTGAAGGAATGCAATTATTTGTGCTTCATGCTTCATGATTTTTTCAAACATAGGTTTTCCCAAGAATAGTTTGTTATGTACATCTATTTAAAGATGTGTTCAATTACTTTTTAGCATGTGTTCCCGCAGCAACGCGCGGGGTATCATCTAGTTGTTATAACAGCAACAAACGTTAACATAAAACCTTTATCGTAGAACTTTTATCATAGACTTCTCATGAATAAGTAACAATTCATCACACTGTCGAAGTATAAAGCATAAACTTTATTGGAAACCAACAAACTATGTTCTCAGTCGACTTTGCAACTAAAATTCATCATGTTCTCAGGGAGGGTCATGTATCGGAGCCTTTAGGCAAGTCCACATACTCAACCATCATATAGTGTTAACACTCACCGCATACACATGAGCAAAACATTTCAACCGGACACATAGAAAGATGGGGGCTTATAGTTTCTCCTCCCAACGTATTCATCTCAAGGGTGATGTCAACAACAATAACTCATGCTACCCATACTCAGCTGGACATATGTGCCTAGATCTTTCCTCACCACATGATGCTTGCCAAAGGAGAAAAATAAAAAGGAATAGAGAGAAAAACTTTGGCTCTTGCATAGATGTAAATACATAAAAGTAAAAGATAGGCCCTTCGGAGAGGGAAGCAGAGGTTTCCATGCGCTTATTTGTTTGTATGCTCAACCCCTTAGTGCAAAAGAACGTTAATATTATATTGAACCTTTTGATAGCAACCTTTACGCTGTCTGTCGCTTTTATTCTTTGCTATCACAAGCTCGTACAATGCTTAATTTTCTCTTATACTAAATGATCTTACACTTTTAGAAGCAATTTTTATTGCCTTATTGCATCGATGACAAGTTACTTGAAGGATCTTACTCAATCCTTAGGTAGGTATGGTGGACTCTTGAAAATAAGATTTGGGTTTAAGAGTTTTTTGACGCACAAGTAGTATCTCTACTTAGTGCGGAATTTTTGGCTAGCAAAGAAAGGGGGAAAGCACCACATTTGAAGGATCTATGACAATATAACTTCTATGTGAATATGAACAAACAAAAATCATTATGTTGTCTTCCTTATCCAACGTCAACAATTTTGGCATATAATATTTTGATGGGGGCTCACAATCACAAAAGATTTTGAGGATAGTGTATTTATATGTGAATCTTCTCTTCCCTTATTAATTCTTTCATGAGTTGCATCATTGACCAATGATATGTTTGTCAATCTCTAATAAAAGTTTCTACTTATACTCTTCCTTATGTGATGTCACTACTTACCATAATATTAGCATATGATCTTTTTCATTTATTTGTTTTCTTTTTATTGGAACATGAAAGTAAAGAAAGCAAAAACTCAAACTAAACTTCATTATATATCTCGCACATGATTACAAGGATAGATCACTAAGAAAACTCTCAAAAAGGAAGAATCGAACTAAACTTTTATTTATCTAAAGCAAAAGATAACTATGGATGGAACTAAGATAAGTAAAGGCAAAAGATAGTGGGGGTGATAAGATACCGGGGAACCTCTCCCAAGCTTGGCGGAAGCCAAGGGGAGTGCCCATACCCGATACTCAATTTTCTTTTGGTGGTGAAGAAGGTGGTGGTGATGAAGTAGATGCGATGTTGTCCTCGGGTTTCCATGGCAGAGGTCCAGCATCATAAGAGGAAGAATGAGTCTCACGGGTCCTGCAACTCGCAGCCAAATTCATACCTTTAACCCTCGCCTCATATTCAAAGACTTGGTTTTGGAGATCATAGATCTGGCTTTGGAGGAGGTTGATTTTCTCATTGAGGGTGAAGACGATGTCCTTCATGTACTTGCCATCCACCTTGAGATCACGGGTAAGGTCCGTGATCATGAGGTGATTGGCATTGAGTCCACGCTCCACCATCGCCTTGCACCGGAAGACCTCCTGCTCCATAGCTTCAAGCCTGGCCTCCACGGTCCCCGTTCCCTTGGGTCCTTGCACATCGTGGATGTGAAGCACCCCCTCATGCATCTGGATGACCTGAGGGTGCTGCACCACCTCCCGCAAATATGGGTTGATGACGTTCTTGAAGAACTTATCCTTGGAGGAGCATGAAGCGGCCATGGTAGATGGGATGTGTCTGGGAACAGCAAGAAAATAAAACAGAAGATTTCTTTGCGATACGGTGGTGAATAGGTTTGGAGGGGTATATAAAGATTTTTTATCTTGGGAAACAAGCAAACGGAAGAAAAACGGAGTCCGAAAGGTACCTGAGGTGGGCACAACCCACCTGTGCCAGGCGCACCCTGGTGTCTTGTGCCCAACCGGGTGACCTTGCTGGTTGTTTCTTTTTTCCTAATTTTTGTTATTTTCCAAAAAGGACAGAAAATATTTTTGCGGATTTTTCGGAGTCCGTTTACTTACCGTATCACGTACCTCCTCTTTTTCACGATTCTGGAGTGTTCTGGAAGGTCTCTTTTATGTGTTCTTCCGGTGTCATATTTTGGATAATATTACTTTCAACATTAATGGGCGTACCTGAGATATAATGTTTTATTCGTTTCCCATAAACAACCTTTGGGTTAGTACCTTCGGCATTATTTATTTGGGACAAATGCATTTTTACCCCTAGTTGGTTCCTACCCACGGGTTTTGCCCTTACTTTTCGAGCTTGCTCAGTTTTGCCCTTACTTTTTCCATCGAGGTCCCTCGAATGCCCTTTGACCGTTTGACCAAAACTTTGAAAATTCATAACTAATTCATACGAACTCAGAAAAATGCAAATAAGATATCAAAATGTTCAGAAAACATCACCTACATTTGCATATAATTTTTATTCACGAAAAAAATATTGTTTATACCTATTTATTTTTAATAATGTTAATAACATTAATTACCTCGGGTAGTTTAAATGATGCTTTTGTCTTGAATGCAAATGATATGCCCATAAAGGTAATGTTTATATGAACATTTTGATATCTTATTTGCATTTTTCTGAGTTTATATGAATTAGTTATGAATTTTCAAAGTTTTGGTCAAACGGTCAAAGGGCATTCGAGGGACCTCGATGGAAAAAGTAAGGGCAAAACTGAGCAAGCTCGAAAAGTAAGGGCAAAACCCGTGGGTAGGAACCAACTAGGGGTACAAATGCAATTGTCCCTATTTATTTTGATAGCTCTAGACCGACAAACCTCCTGGATAACATAGGGTCCTTCCCATTTGACGAGGAGTTTTCCTGCAAAGAATCTGAAACGAGAGTTGTACAAAAGAATATATTCTCCAACTTTGAACTCACGCTTTTGGATTCTTTTATCATGCCATATTTTAACTTTTTCTTTAAATAACTTGGCATTTTTCATAAGGTTTGGTTGTCCATTCATCTAATGAGCCAATATCAAATAACCTCTTTTCACCGGCAAGTTTAAAATCATAGTTTAGTTCTTTGACTGCCCAATAAGCTTTATGTTCTAACTCAAGAGGCAAATAACAAGCTTTTCCATAAACAATTTTATAAGGAGACATACCCATAGGATTTTTATATGTTGTTCTATAAGCCCAGAGTGCATCATTTAATTTCTTAGACCAATTCTTCCGGGACCTATTGACAATCTTTTGCAAAATTAATTTTACTTCTCTATTGCTAAGTTCAACTTGACCACTAGACTGAGGATGATAGGGTGATGCAATTCTATGGTTAACATCATATTTGGCAAGCATTTTCCGGAAAGCACCATGGACAAAGTGTGTACCACAATCAGTCATTAAATATCTAGGGACTCCAAACCTTGGGAAAATAACTTCCTTAAGCATTTTAATAGATGTTTTGTGATCAACACTACTAGTTGGAATAGCTTCTACCCACTTAGTAACATAATCAACAACAACCAAAATATGTGTATACCTCTAAGAGGAAGGAAAAGGTCCCATGTAATCAAAACCCCAAACATCAAATGGTTCAACAGCAAGTGAATAATTCATATGCATTTCCTGACGCTTACCAATATTACATATTCATTGAAATTCATCACAAAATAAGACGAACTTACGAGCATCCTTGAAAAGAGTACGCCAATAAAATCCAGATTGCAATACCTTGTGAGCAATTCTGTCTCCCGCATGATGCCCTTCGTAAGCTTCGGAGTGACATTTCCGTAGGATTTGTCCCTGTTCATGCTCAGGTATACAACGTCTTATAATATCATCTAATCCTTCTTTATAAAGATGTGGGTCATCCGAGAAGTAATGTCCTAAATCATAGAAGATTTATTTTCCTTTGTTGGTATGTAAAGCTAGGTGGTAAATATTTAGCAACAATGCAATTAGCATAGTCAGCATAACAAGGAGTGTTACGAGAAACATTTATTGCAGCTAACTGCTCATCAGAAAAACTACCATCAATAGGTAGTGGGTCATCAAGCATATTTTCAAGCCTAGGCAAGTTATCAGCTACGGGATTCTCTGCTCTCTTTCTATCAATCATATGTAAATCAAATTCTTGTAGCAAGAGAACCCATCTAATAAGTTTAGGTTTAGCATCTTTCTTATCCATCAGATATTTTATAGGAGCATGGTCAGTGTGAACAATTACTTTTGAACTAACAATGTAAGATCTAAATTTATCACAAGCAAACACCACTTCTAAAAGTTCTTTTTCAGTAGTAGCATAATTTCTTTGAGCACTGTCTAGAGTTTTACTAGCATAATGGATAACATTTAGTTTCTTATCGACTCTTTGTCCTAGAACAACACCAACAACATAATCACTAGCATCACACAAAGTTTCAAAAGGCAAGTTCCAGTCAGGTGGTTGAACAATAGGTGCAGAAATTAAGGCTCCCTTGAGTGTTTCAAAGGCTTCTAAACAATCATCATCAAAAACGAAAGGGATATCCTTTTGCAAAATATTTGTTAGAGGCCTAGAAATTTTAGAAAAGTCTTTGATAAATCTCCTATAGAAACCAGCATGGCCTAAGAAACTACGAATACCTTTGATATCTTTAGGACATGGCATTTTCTCCATTGTATCAACCTTAGCTTTGTCCACCTCAATACCTCTTTCAAAAAATTTAGGGACAATTCCTTCCCCCCCCCCCCCTAACTTGAGCCACCACCTGGCATTTGCCCTTAATTTTCAGGTATGCTCAAAAATACCCCTCTTCCGTCAAGTCACCTTACGGAAATGCCCTTCTGTGCCGTTACCATCCGGTCAAAAGGGGTTTGACCGTCTGGTGAACAGTAACATGTTGAATAGTAAATTCGAAAAAATAGCAAACAAAACAAAAAAATCTGAAATTTTGTGGGATCGAAGATACTCAAGGGAGCAAGGTGCGTGCAAATTTTCGGGTAGTTTGGACATTCCAGCATCTCGTGTCAAAGGAAAAACATTAAAATGTACGTTGTGAATAGTGAATTCAAAAAAATAGCAAGAAATTCAAAAAAATATGAAATTTTTTGGCATCAAAGAGGCTGGGGTGCTCAAGGTGCATGCAAATTTTTGTTGTGTTTCGACACTTTAGGAGCTCATGGAGAAAAAAACAAAATTTGGCAGAGAGCAAAACTTTGAAAAAATGCACTATTTTGTTTTTTTTGCTAGAGCACCTCGCATGTCATTTGATCACAAGAATTTGCAAGCACCTTGCGCACCCAAGCCTCTTTGATGCCAAAAAATCATATTTTTAAAATTTTTCTTGCTATTTTTTTGAATTTACTGTTCACAGTGTATAGATTTATATTTTTTCCTTTGCCACGAATTCCTGGAATGTCCAAATAGTGCGAAAGTTTGCACGCACCTTGCGCCCTTGAGTATCTTCGATCCCACAACATTTCAGATTTTTTTGATTTTTTTTTCTATTTTTTTGAATTTACTGTTCACCATGTTACTATTCACCAGACGGTCAAAGCCCTTTGACCGGACGGCAAGGGCATTTATATAAGGTGAATTGACAGAAGAGGGGTATTTTTTAGCGTACCTGAAAATTAGGGGCAAATACCAGGTGGTGGCACAAGTTAGGGGGAGAAATGGAATTGTCCCAAAAATTTATGGCCCAAAACAATACCTTCATTAACCATAAAGTGACACTTCTCCCAATTCAAGACAAGATTTGTTTGCTCACATCTCTGCAAAACTCGATCAAGATTGCTTAAACAATCATCAAAAGACTTCCCACAAACGGAAAAGTCATCCATGAAAACCTCAACAATCTTTTCACAAAAATCAGAGAATATAGCAGTCATACATCTTTGAAAGGTAGCAGGTGCATTGCATAAACCAAAAGGCATACATCTATAAACATAAGTTCCAAAGGGACAAGTGAAAGTGGCATTTTCTTGATCAGGTTGAGAAACAGGTATTTGTGAAAAACCAGAATATCCATCAAGGAAGCAAAAATGTGTGTGCTTAGATAATCTCTCTAGCATTTGATCAATAAAAGGCAGAGGGTAATGATCTTTTCTAGTTGCTGTGTTTAATTTTCTAAAATCAATTACCATTCTGTAGCCTGTAACAATTCTCTATGGAATAAGTTCATTCTTATCATTAGGAACAACAGTAATACCTCCTTTCTTAGGGACACAATGAACATGAATTTCCCATCTACTATCAGCTATAGGATAGATTATACCTGCTTCCAGAAGTTTTAATATTTCCGTTCTTACCACTTCGTTCATCTTTGGATTTAACCGACGTTGGTGATCAACAACGGGTTTAGTATCAGGTTCCATATTAATCTTGTGTTGACATAGAGTGGGACTAATGCCCTTTAAATCACCAACAGTATATCCAATAGCAGCTCGGTGCTTCCTTAGAACTTTCAATAATCTTTCTTCTTCATGTTCTGAAAGGTTAGCACTAACAATAACAGGATATATCTTCTTCTCATCAAGATAAGCATATTTCAAAGTGTCTGGCAATTGTTCTAATTCAAACATAGGATCACCTTTAGGTGTAGGAGGACCTCCTAGAGTTTCAATAGGCAAATTGTGTTTAAGCAGAGGACATTGTTCAAAGAAAATCTTATCTACTTCATTTCTTTCATGCATATGTAAATAATTTTCTTGGTCTAGCAGATATTGTTCTAAAGGATCAGTGGGAGGCACAACAATAGAAGCAAGACCAATTATTTCATCCTTACTAGGCAATTCTTTTTTATGAGGTTTTCTACTAAACTTGGAAAAATTAAACTCATGAGACTCATGACCAAAGCTAACACCGACCGTTTGTTTCTCACAATCTATTTTGGCATTAACGGTGTTCAAGAAAGGTCTACCAAAGATAATGGGACAAAAATCATCTTGTGGGGAACCAAGAACAAGAAAATCAGTAGGGTATTTTATTTTCCCACACAAGACTTCAACATCTCTAACAATCCCAATAGGTGGTATAGTATCTCTATTAGCAAGCTTAATAGTAACATCTATGTCTTCTATCTCTGCGGGTGCTATGTCATTCATAATTTCTTGATGTAAGGTAAAGGGAATAGCACTCACGCTAGCACCTATGTCACATAAACCATGGTAACAGTGATCTCCTATTTTAACTGAGACAATGGACATGCCAACAACAGGTCTACGTTTATCCATTTTATCAGGTTTGGCAATTCTAGCACCTTCTTCACAGAAATAAATAACATGCCCATCTATATTTTCTTCCAAGAGATCTTTAACCATAGCAACACTAGGTTCTATTTTGATTTGTTCATCAGGTTTAGGTGTTCTAATATAACATTTGTTGACCACAGTTAAAACTTTAGCATGTTCCTTGATCCTAACAGGGAAAGGTGGTTTCTCAATATAAGCAGTAGGGACAACTGGATCAACATTATAAATAATAGTTTCCTCTTTAGCTAGTACCGGTTCTTTAATTTCTTCTTTAATAGGTGGGTGATATTTGAACCACTTCTCCTTAGGGGGATCAACATGATTAGCAAAAGATTCACAAAAGGAGGCTACTATCTCAGTCAAGTCCATATTTAGTGCTAAACTTTTGAAAAGCACGGGTATTCATAAAAGATATAACACAATCATACTTAAGCTTAATACCTCACTCTTTACCTTCGTCGAGTTCCCAATCTTTAGAGTTCGTTTAATTATTTCTAAGAGATCCCACCGGAATTCAATACTCTTCTTCATAAAAGGACCAGCACAAGAAGTATCAAGCATGGATCGATCATTATGAGAAAGCCGAGCATAAAAATTCTGGATAATAATTTCTCTTGATATCTCATGATTGGGGCATGAATATAAAATTGACTTAAGGCTCCCTCCAAGCTAGAGCGATACTTTCTCCTTCACGAGGCCAAAAATTATATATGTAATTCCGATCACGATGAACTAGATGGATAGGATATTTTTTTTTGGTGAAACTCCAATTTCAATCGATTCCAATTCCAAGATCCAATACCATCGCATAGCCTATACCATGCCAATGCTTTTCCCTTCAAAGATAAAGGGAAAACCTTCTTCTTAACTTTATCTCCAGGTAAACCTGCAAGCTTAAACAATCCACAAATTTCTTCCACATTTATCAAGTGCATATCAGGATGTTCGGTTCCATCTCCTGCATAAGGATTAGCTAGCAGTTATTCTATCGTACCCGAAGGAATTTCATATTCAATATTGTCAGTAGGTGCAGTAGGTTGAGGGGTAACTAATTGTGGTTTCGGTCGAGGTGAAGATACCCCGAACAAACCCCTCAAAGGATTGTTTTCCATAGTAACAAGTGACAGTAAATTTCAGCACGTAGTACTTTTTCCTTATCGATTTCCACTTACCAAGAGTGCTTCACTCCCAGCAACGGCGCCAGAAAATGGCCTTCATGACCCATAAGTATATGGAATCAATTGTAGCCTTTTCGGTAAGTAAGAGTGTCAAACCCAACGAGGAGCACAAGGAAATGATAAGTGGTTTTCAGCAAGGTAATGTCTGCAAGTGCTAAAATTGTAAGTAACGGAGTAGTTTGATAGCATGATAATTTGTAATGAGAAAGTAACAACAATAGGAACAAAAGTGCAGCAAGATATCCCAATCCTTTTGAGGCAAAGGACAGGCCAAAACGGTCTCTTATAATAAGCAAAGCGTTCTTGAGGGCACACGGAAATTTCATCTAGTCACTTTCATCATGTTGATTCGATTTGTGTTCGCTACTTTGATAATTTGATATGTGGGTGGACCGGTGCTTAGGTGTTGTTCTTACTTGAACAAACCTCCTACTTATGATTAACCCCCTCGTAGGCATCCGCAACTACGAGAAAAGTATTAAGAATAAATTCTAACCATAGCATTTAACTTTTGGATCCAATCGGGCCCTTACGGAATAGCGCATAAACCAGGGTTTTAAGCTTATGTCACTCTCGAAACCCATCATGTAAATACTACTCCACAATGCATTCCCTTAGGCCCAAATATGGTGAAGTGTCATGTAGTCTATGTTCACATGACACCACTAAGGGAATCACAACATACATACTATCAAAATATCAAACACATATCAAGTTCACATGATTACTTGCAACATGATTTCTCCCGTGACCTCAAGAATAAAATTAGCTACTCACAAGTGATAAACATACTCAATATCAGAGGGGTATTAAAGAGCATAATGGATCTGAACATATAATCTTCCACCAAATAAACCATATAGTAATCAACTACAAGATATAATCAACACTACTAGTCACCCACAAGCACCAATCTATAGTTCCGGTACAAAGATTGAATACAAGAGATGAACTAGGGTTTGACAGGAGATCGTGTTGTTGAATATGTTGATGGAGATTGCCCTCCCCAAGATGGGAGAGTTGTTGGTGATGATGATGACGATGATTTCCCCCTCCGGGAGGGAAGTTCCCCGGGCGGAATCGCTCCGCCAGAGGGCAAAAGTGCTCCTGCCCAAGTTCCGCCTCGAGACGGCGGCGCTCCGTCCCGAAAGTCCTCTCCTTATTTTTTCTAGGTCAAAATGACTTATATACCAGAGGATGGGCACTGGAGGTGGGCCGGGCTGAGCACAACCCACTAGGGCGCGCCTGGGAGGCCAGGCGCGCCCTGGTGTCTTGTGCTCAGAAGGTGCCCCCCCTCCGGTACTTATTTGCTCCAGTATTTATTATTTATTCCATAAAAAATCCTCGTGAAGTTTGAGCTTATTTGGAGTTGTGCAGAATAGGTGGCCTGTCGTAGCTTTTCCTGGTCGAGATTTCCAGCTGCCGGAATTCTCCCTCTTTGTGTGTACCTTGCAAATTATGAGAGAAAAGGCATTAGAATTACTCCAAAAAGCATTATTATGCATAAAAACATTATAAATAACATTAGGTAAACATGATGCAAAATGGACGTATAAGTTACCCACAACTTTGGCACATTAGCTTCAAAAAACAACATTGAATTTGCAAGGAGGTGACTCAAACTTGGGGCTTCTCAACAAAGTTTGATACCACTCGGGATGCCCTTCCTTTATGCTTCATACAACAAAGCTGAGAAACCTTCGGCACATAAAAGGAACAAGTAGGGTGATAGAGGGTATCCCTGTCGCAATCCTCTCTCGGTTATAATTATCTCTGTAAAGTCTTGGTTGACCTTGACTTGGTATTTCACTGTTGACACACACTTCATCACCAGATTAACCCACTCCATTGCAAATCCCAATTTAAGCATAATTTCTCTCAAGAATTTCCATTCAACACGGTCATATGCTTTGCTCATGTCTAGTTTCAGTGCCGCAAATCCTCGCTTGCCTTTTTGCCTTCTCCGCAGAAAGTGTTAGTTCATAAGCCAAGAGGATATTATGTGAGATTATATGACCTGGAACAAAGGCAATTTGGTTGAGAGATATAATATCTGGTAGAATCTTTTTCAATATGTTTGAGATTACTTTGGATATAATCTTGTAGGCGACATTGCAGAGGCTGATGGGCCTTAACTCCTTCAGACTTTGTGGGTTTGGAGACTTTGGAATTAAAACCACTATGGTGTCATTCCACCCCTCGGGCATTTGACCACCTCTGAGGGTGTTTAGAACTTCTGTTGTTAGTTGGTCGCCCACTATTTGCCAGAATCTTTTGAAGAAAATTGCTGGCATTCCATCAGGCCCCAGTGCTTTAAGGTCTCCAATGCTCCATAATGCGGCTTTTACTTCCCCTTCAGTGTACTCCGCACAAAGGCTCTTATTCATATGCTCAGATACTCTTGGCTTCACTTCTTGAAGAACTTCTTCGCTGCTTGGCCCAGCCATGGAAGAGAAGAGATTGAAGAAATAACTTGCTACATGTTCTTTTAAGCATTTTTCACCCTCAATCCACTCGCCATCTGCCCTTCGAAGCCCCTTTATAGTATTCTTCTTCTTCCTTTCAGATGCAAAAGCATGGAAAAATAAGTGTTATTATCCCCTGCTTGTAACCATTTAACATGAGCCCAGTTGTGACTACTAAGAGAGGTGCAGACTTGTGACTCTACTGTGGAGGCAAAGAAGCATGCACGCCATAGAACCTTGCACCAATTGCAACACTAGACAGGCCGACAACCAACGCTAAAAGCAAACTCATCGTGTACATGAGACGAGATCAACACCCTCAGTGTGGTCAAACTTTCAAGGTTGTTGCCTCGACATCTAGCCTACGCCCCACGTAATCCACCGACACCACCTTTCAAGGACGCCTCCCCGACATACGACGTCACACAACCTAGACGCTCGTAGCCCAAGCTACACATGTCAATAGCCTGCCGATCACAATCATAGCACCAATAAGTCTGGGCCACTACCTGGCATAAAGTCTAATCGTCGTATGCTTCGGCAACCGGAGCTAGGAATTCTACCGAAGAGCCGAGACCCCCACCATGGGTGGAAACGGTCCTCGACGACAATGCCTCAAAGAAGGGGAACGACATCACGTTGTCATTGACAAATGATCAAGTCTAGGCTTTCGCCCAAAGCTCCTCCACACACACAAGAAGAAGGGGAAACACCCTAACAGATCATGAGGCACCACTCAACACATTACCCTCTCTCTCAATGTCTACCAACTCCACCTCCTGATGCGGTCATCGTTGTTCCTCTCCGAGTAGTGTCTGAAAGCATGCCCTGTCGGGCAGCAGATCCATGCGCTATACACTACATCAACATCCACGACCTCCTCGCCGACAAAAGCCACCAGCTACTCGCCCGGGTCTGCGACCCTGGTCTCCCTCCATTCACTATTATAAGATGTACAAACTTTTCCTGATCCGGATGTATATAAACGCATTTAACCGTGTTTGTATACTTACTTTAGTCCGTATGTAGTCCATACTGAAATATCTAAAACATCTTATATTTGTCAACAGAGGGAGTCTATAATTGCGACAGAGAAATAAACAATCATTAAAAAAATACGAAAGCTAGAATTTAAAAGAGATCAAATCAGAAAATGTGGATTAGAAGAGTCTAAGTTAAATTTGTTGATTGACCAAAAACCTGAAAATTAGTATGAAAAATAATGAAATAGACCAAAAAAAGATATTAAAATACCCAAAATGAATGGTGCTTTGGAAAAGGCACATGCACACGTGGGTACATGAGCTATTATGTCCATTGAGTGCCAATATTCTTATCAAATTTCCCATGGTTTTGTAGATTATAAAACGTTTTCTCTTTCTTTTTTGGCTTCCAAAAATTTCATTTAGATATATATGATGGAATTAACAAATTATATGAAGAACCATAATGTTCCCTTCTCTAAAATAGGTGACATGGCAATTACATAGTGGTGATTTGACTTACATGTGGACACCGTCAAAACTATTCATGACAGACTAAATCTACAGTCCACCAACCGTTTTCCGTTGTCAATCTTGAAAATAGTCATACGATAATACAAGTGGAGGATAAAGTTTTTATAGTAGCCAGGGCATAACGAATGGTATTTATCCATGTGATTGGACATTTCTACATAGTGAGGATGTGTACACACGTCTGCCTTTCTGTAAACGTCAAGGAAAAATAAGAAGTACGCAATTAAAAATGTAAAAGGGGATACGATTAACTCTCCCAAAAAAAAGGAATACAATGATTAGTGTAACATGATTGGTGTACATGTATGCTGGAATCTCACTGCATAATAATTGAGGTGGATGCAACAGGTCAAATTTATCACAACAACTTTTATTGTTTTTAGAAGAGTTCTCCCAAACCTGTCCAGCTTGTTATACAAAAAGGAGAAACCTAGCTGGATTATACTGTTCTAACTAGCACGTTGGCGCTCCACCCCTACTCACCAGCAAGGTATTCGTGCTACCTCACGAAACCACCACCGAGAACACGATAACATTTAGTATACTCAAAAATCTTGTAGACTGCTTTACCAGTGGGATCACGCAGCATAACAATTAAGGTGGATGCAATAGGTCAAATTTATTGTTTATAGAAGAGTCTCTTGGCAGTAGGGGTGTAGAGCGGCGTACGAACCCGTCGCGCTACGTATATACAAAAAAGGAGAAACTCAGTTCTAGCTGGATTATACCGTGCTAGTTTAGAGCATCACCACCCCCCAAACAGGGACCCAAGCCCCTTTTTTATCGTCGGGTCGAAAAAATCGGTCCGGTCGCGTCTTCAGAAGCTCATTTTACGCTCGTTAGGAACGAATTTGACGCCGGCGGACCCAGACCGAACCCGGCGTGCTAGGGGGTGCCCGGGCGTCGGGGGAAAAGATTTTGCCAACGAAATCACATGGACCTGCCGAATCAGCGACTGGGCCACGCCTTCGTCGTCCTCATCGCCTCGGTTTCCCGCGGGAATCAATGCGAAGGCTGCCACGAGTCAGCCTTCCATTGATTCCTCACGGACGGCATAGTGAAGGCGCGCCGACGCGCGTCCCTCCCACTCCCGCCACGCGTCCACACGGCTGCCGCCCGCTCGCCACCGACCCGCTGCTATAAAAGCCGCCCCTTCCTCGCTGGTGGCCGCACACTCCCTCGCCATAGCCCTTCTCTCCTTCTTGCCGTCGATGCCCCTCTCCCCTCTCTCCTCTCTCCCCCGTCTCAAAACCGCAACCATGACCGAGCGCTACCCCTGTGATGGAGCGGCGACCAATGGCTTCGGCCGCCGCCACCTGCACGAGGCGGAAGCCCGCCTCCTCTACGAGGCGGACTACCCGGCGCCGGTAGACATGCGGGTGCCGGTCTCGTGGAGGCTCAGCGCCGGCGGAGACCCGGTGCCACCGGCGCCCTCCGGTGCTGAACGGCGTGCCGAGATCACGCGCGTCAGGTCGTCGCTACCAGAGCACGCGCGGCAGCAGCCGAGATACGCCCCCGAAAACCCATGGACGGCTTACTTCGATCGCCGCCACGCCGACCAGCTGGCTGCCATGAACGGCGCCGAACCCCGCGGCCGCCTCAACTCCGAGGGACAGCGCCAGTGGTGGGCGTCCCCGGGCGCACGCTCAAAGCCGTCCTCGAGCACATCGAGGCCGGCAACTCATTGCGGTTGGAGTACCCGGTGCCCCTCCTTCTCACGCCGCCTCTACAGTTCCTGGACGCCGAGGCGAATGGAGATGATGCCGTCGTCCTCGTCGGGCTCCCGTTCCTCCGGGTCGCTGACGTTCCTCTCCGTCAAGCCGGAGCCACGGGAGACGCCGCTCGGGCGGTGCACCCGCGGTGGCGCCCTCGTCATCAAGGAGGGCGGCGTCCCTTCTCCTCCCTCCTCCCGCCTCGTCAAGCCGAAGACCGAGCTGGCGCTCCTCCCTATGAAGAAGGAGCACGTGGCCATGGCCGCCGACAAGGAGACCGGCCTCAAATGGGGCGGGACGACTATGTTTGGGAGGAGATGGAGCGCCAGCGCCGCGCCCTCGAGGAGATCGCCGCCCGGTGCCACGGCCGCGAGAAGGGTGGCGTCGTTATCCTCGACGACAACAATGAGGAGGCGCCCGGGCCGTCCAACCCCGTCCGTCACGGCGACCCAGGGTAGGGGTGCAGCAAGGACGGCGGTGGCGTGCAGAACGACGGCGGCAGCGACTACACCAACTTCTACAGCCTCCTCGGCATGTAGAAGGCTCAAGGCGGCGGCGACGTAG
This sequence comes from Aegilops longissima, assembly GCA_021605205.1. NCBI lineage: Eukaryota > Viridiplantae > Streptophyta > Magnoliopsida > Poales > Poaceae > Aegilops > Aegilops longissima. Next base: position 637,339,167 of record CM038678.1, on the reverse strand, counting down.
TAGTAGTAGTAGTAGTAGTAGTAGTAGTAGTAGTAGTTGTTTTTAGTTTGTTTTTTAAATTATGTTTTCAGTTTGTACAAATATCAATGAAAACGCCTAAATTTTCCTCAAATTTGTGTCGTTTTATACGATGTTTGGCCGAATTATGGCCGACTTTGATTTTCAAAAAGCGGCGTCTGGGGCCAGCTTGGGGCAGCGGTTGGGAAATCGACCGCCCCCACGCCGATTTTATCGCCGGTTGGCCTCCAGGCGGCGCTATTTAAAGCACCTGGGGGTCGAATGGCTGGGGATGCTCTTAGCACGGTGGCCGGTTTTTGCCGCACGCCTCCTTGCATCCCTACTTACCAGCAAGGTATTGGTGCTAACTCACGAAACCTTAGATTAAATAAATTATACTCAAAAATCTTGTATACTGCCTTAGATTAGTTTTGATAGTTGGCACGAATGGGAATAATGGTGGAAAACGGTAGGAGGTGGTTGGATGATGAGGCATGCCAACACGGTAGAAGGAGTCCCACCTACCAAAGTTGAGAGGGCCAATTTGAAAAAAGGAAAAGGTTGAGAGGGCCAGAGAGGGACAAAATCTTTATAAGCAGAAAACATCTGGGCATTCTCGTTGCAGGAAGTAGAGCGCTGTACAAACGGGCCTTCACGAATCACGAGATATCCAACAAATTTCATGGCGTCCTCTGCACAATACTCCTCCTCTGCACCCAAAGCCGACGACGAGGCAGCGTCCCACAAAGAAATCTACGACCAGCTCCTAGAGGTCGTGTCCACCTACCCGACGGCGCCCAGCAGAATCGGCCGCCCGTACACCCGCCACCCGGACGGCTGGTACGCGTTCACGCCGGCCGTCGTGAACGCCATGGTCATCAAGCGGCACCTCAAGGCGCGCGACACCGACGTCTTCCTCGCCACCTTCCCCAAGTCCGGCACCACGTGGCTCAAGGCGCTCCTGTTCGCGACCCTCCGCCGCACCGCTGACGGGCCGGCACTCGCGCCGCTCGCAGCCCACAGCCCCCACCAACTCATCCCTTTCCTCGAGGTCCAGGTTTTCAGCAACGGCCAGATCCCCGACCTGAGCTCCCTCCCCGCGCCGCGGCTCCTGATGACGCACATCCCGTCCGGGTCGCTGCCGGAGTCAGTCGTCGCCTCCGGCTGCAAGGTGGTGTACCTATGCCGGGACCCCAAGGACTGCTTCGTGTCGCTCTGGCACTTCTGGAACCGGTTCGCGCCGTCGCCGTGGGACCTCGGCGAGGCGTTGCAGCACTTCTGCGACGGCGTCTCGCTGTTTGGGCCTTTCTGGGAGCACGCACTGGGCTACTGGCGCTGGCACGTGGAGAGGCCGGAGCAGGTTCTCTTCCTGACCTACGAGGAGCTCACCGCCGACACGCTCGGCCAGCTGAGGCGCCTCGCCGCGTTTGTCGGGCGCCCGTTCACGGCAGAGGAGCAGGAAGCCAGGGTGGACGGGGAGATCGTGGAGGCATGCGCCATGGAGAGCCTGGCGGGACTGGAGGTGAACCGCTCCGGGAAGACGGCCATGATCGAGAACTCGGTGGCGAACAACATATTCTTCCGGCGCGGCGTCGTTGGCGACTGGAAGAACCACCTGACGCCGGAGATGGCGAGAAGGATCGATGAGATCAGCGAGAGCAAGTTCAGAGGATCGGGGTTGGCGTTCCGCAGACCAGAACTGGTGGGTTCATGATGGCAGATGCTATATGTCATGGGTTTGTCACGGCAGATGTCCTCGTGAAAGGACTTTGTCGTGGAGCCATCGCTACGGGTTAAAGCAGACACAAGTACACGAGAGTTTATACTAGTTCGGCCCCTTCGATGAAGGTAAAAGCCTACGTCTAGTTGTGATGGAATTGATGGAGTTTCGATGACTAGGAAGCAAACAAGCTTCGCCTATGCCTCAAGTTGTTGTTGTCTGTCCCAAACCGCCTTCGGGTCGTCCCCTTATATACACGGGTGACGCTCGTCGGTTTACAGAGTCCCGACGCCGGTTCATAGACGTACCCGGCTCGGTCTCTACTATTCCTATCTTACAACACAAGATACATACTGACGCCGGTTTACAGCTACTGGCGTGAACCGGCTATGGGCCATAAGCCCTCCGCTACCTACTTGGGTTTTAACATGTTCAACTACTGGTGAAGTTAACCCGGCCTGTTCTGGCCGGTTTACCCCTAGTGGTAATATCCCCAACATTAGGCCCCAGATTGATTTGAACAGGTTCATGTCAATCCTTAGTAAAAAACTTCATCTTCTGCATCTTTGTATTATCTGGTAAACCGCCGTGATATCATCTTCTCTGATCGTCGTGAACCGGCATGACGTCACCTGTCATAAAGTTATCTACAGTATCTTTTGTTAATAGATCTGCGAGAATCGAGGCGGCAGCTCCGCTTCCAAGCCCACGGCTCCTCGATTTTCGCACCTGACACATGTCCCTTGCCTTATAAATAAGCCCGAGGGGTTATTTCTTTTTTCCCCTTCGTTCCCTTCTTCTTCGTCTTCCTTGCGCCGCTCTGCTTCAGAGCTCCGCCGCCTCCGTCGACCTCAGCACCGTCCTTGGCCGCTGCATCAACCTGAGCGTACCAAAATACTACGGCGACCTTCCTTTTCTTCCTCAACTCCGGTAAGTCTTCTTTCCTTCCCCTCGTAGATCTGTTCTAGGGTTCTTGTGTTCTTCAGCGTTCGTCAGATGCTTCTTGTTCGTATAGCAGTCTTCAGATAAACCTGTAAATCTTGGTCCCATGTAACGACAACTTCTACCATCTGTTTGTCCTCACGCCTCTCAGGGCCATAGATCGATCTGTATCTTTGCTCACGGATTCAGCATCTACTCCTTTTCAAATCTTGAATATTCACTTCTTTTTCTGAACATGCTCCAGATCCGATAACTGTTAAGCAATACTGTGAAACCTGTTTTCACCGCAGTTCTGACTCTGCATCATTTTCAGACCGAGCGGTTTAGTCTAGTAGAAAAAATTGATAACTCGGCATATACCATTAGTCCCCTTATTGAACCGCCAGTAATCGTAGCTAAATAGTGCCGCTTTGCAAAACTCCGGTTTATAAATAACTTCTTCCGGTTTAATACTGAATGCATTGGTATATATCTTTCCAACATATCTTTGAACCGGTATTAATATTTTGCAGACTGTACCATGGACAAGCAAGTATATGAGTGCAACTGGGTCCCTTCTCGAGTGACCGAGACGCAGCTGGAGAATTTAGTCAAAATTGGCACTTTGGGCAAAAAAGATGCCATTCACTGGAGGGTCCCTGGCCCGGAAAGTGTTCCGGAACCCAAGGATGGAGAAGTTGTTGTTTTTGCTGACCATCTGGCCCGGGGCTTCAGTCCACCCGGTTCAAAGTTTTATCGGGATGTCTTGGCCAACTTCCAATTGCATCCATAAGATATTGGTCCTAACTCCGTAACCAATATCAGTCACTTCCAAGTGCTTTGTGAGGTGTTCTTTCAAGAGGAGCCCTCAGTTGAACTATTCAGAGATTGTTTCCATCTAAACCGCTGCACCGAATTTTCAGACGGCCCCAACACAGAACTAGGCGGCATGGCGATTCAAAAGAGAAAAGAAGTTACTTATCCTCACCCCAAATTGCACAGCCATCCCAAAGAATGGAATGCGACATGGTTCTACTGCAAAGATACTTCGCCTGATGGATAAAATCCCTTGCCGGGTTACCGTCCGGAACGGTTAAGCAATACACATCCCTTCCCTCAAAGACAGACTGCGAGGGAGAGAAGCAAATATGCTCCTCAATTATCCTAGTTCCGGGCCTTCATGGCTAATGGGCTGATTGGAGTTGACCTTGCCCGCTGCTGGATATCTTGGAGCGTACTACCCTTAAGCCGGCGCTCTGGTTTGATGTGCGGATACACAGAAGACTTAAAAGATCCTCTACGGCACATTGAAGTCCAGCTGTCAGACGATGAAGTCACTGAGGCTGTTAAGAAGATGTTGAATGAACACGAGATCGCTCAAGCTCAAACCGCCTGCTTCCTTTTTCTCGCCAAGAACAAACCGCCACCTGTAAGCCTCATATCACATACCTTTATGAAATCTAGCCATGCTTTAAATACCCTCTGTTAACTTTAACGTCTTTCAAACAGGGTGATGATCCATTTTGGAGCAAAAGACTCCTCAGAGAAACCGAGAAGACAGTCCGCCCAAGAGCCGAAGTTGTGAAAAAACCGCCCACCGAAGAGAACCACCGCCTCCTCCGATCCTCCACTGATGACGATGTGGGTAATCCGGACCTTGAGGTAGAACTTGACTCACTTGGTTTACTTTTCACACGCCTTATTGATAATGATTATTGTCGATGAAGTGAGGTCATCATGCCGACGTGTAGAGGTAATCACTCTTTCTTCCGATTCAAACTTTACCTTCACTAAAAATCCGTCGGGCAAACGGAAAGTTAAATTCTCTCATCCCCTTGCTTACTTGGACCGAAACTTTCTTATGAAGACACAACAACCTGAAGCTCGCGCACAACCCGCACAGTGGTCGTAGTTACCTCCGCGGTTTATCAATACCGTTCGAAACGCCGCTCGAGGTCTCTAACTGTTTCATCAATGCTTATCCTAAAGCGGGTTGTATTCGCAACCTCTTAATCCTCTCGACCCGATTATCGGGCACTTCTCATTCTTCTTCCGTGAGTCTTCGGCCACCCAGCTCCCACCACTCAAGATTGTGCTTGGGTAAGCCGTTTTACTGATAATTCTGCTTGATATAGTACTTTCAATATTTACTGGATTCATCTGTCTTTTCTCTTTCAGGACCAAGCCTAGGCCCAGCAAAAAAGCTCGTCTGGACAAAGCGGTGGAAGAAGATGATACTCCTGAACCGGCCAGAACAATAGATCCGGAAGAGCCTATCCATGATGATGTGATGGATGACCCACCACCGCAAGACCATGATGTTGCTGCTGAAGAGGTGCATGTCGATGCCTCAGGCCCTGTTAATCAACCCATGAGCCATGTCCAAACTGACAAGACAGCGAGCCCTTCCAAGCGCACCGACAATCCGGCGACCCCAATGCGAACCGGCGAAGCCAAGGATGATGATGTCATTATTATCGCTTCGGTCATTCTCGATCCGGCAATCCTGCTGCTTTTGTCCAAGCACACCGCAAAGATGAGTTTGCAGCCTTTGGTAAAGGCAAATGGAACACTGATTTAGCACTTTTGCTACTCGACCCTCGTGAACTTTATTCCGCTATCTGAATCGGCTATATACCAGCCATGATTGTGAAGCTGGTTTGGTAAAAATGATGAAGGATAAATATGAGGTAAATTTGATACGACTCTCCTTGCGTATTTCAATCTGTCAACTCCAATAGCCCCCAAGTGATGGTTTGAAGATAGTAACTTAAACCGGGACTTTCCGACTTGAACCTTTTTTGAGTGAAGCTTTACTTTGAGGTCAGAGCCCCCAAGGGCCGGTTTAATGCCTTTTGGTAAGCATTTTATGTTCTGCAAGAATAATGTCTCCTCATATTGTAGCCGGTTTACCAACCCTTTGAATGATTCAGGGACACGATTGGCCACTTGGGATCGACGTGCGGAAGAAATCGAAAGCCGCTTATACATTGATAGAACAATCAGATACAAAGCGCCAAGAACGGATCATCAAGATCGCTTCTCAACAACCCGCCCCGACCTTGATTCAGACACCATCAAGAGGTTGTCAATGCTTCCTGCCCGGATTGAAGAATTGAAGAAATCTCTGCTAGAACCGGCGCTTATAAACGCCTTTAATCCGGCAAAAGCATGGGTTCCAGATTTTGATCCCGTTGAAGCGCCCAAGGCTTCCCAAGCGTGAAGGAGGACGGACAGAATTCAGTGAAGAGGATCTCCGAGCTATAAACCGGAAGTACGCCCTCACGGCTTGTCAATTGGTGAAGAGGCAAATTTGTCCCACTATCAAGCTCAATATGATGGTCAAAATAAACGAGTGGCTGCACCAGTTCATGAAGCGGAGAATCTTATCCCTCCAATCCGTAAGCATACTTATGCTCCTGACATTGAACCGTCCTTGCTGATCAACGATGAAGCTGTATTTCAAGCATTAATGGGAATCGATCGACAACTGTTGATTTCCAGCCGGTAGAGGAGCGTAAGGTGAAGCGCGCAGAATGATCCGCAACCATCGAGCAAGTGGCGACCAAGCATAAACCGAAACCGTTTATATTTGTTGTTTCGTTATGATATGATGAAAACAATTATCTCATCTCGGCACCATGTTGCCGTGTAATAGACTAGCTGCCACACTTGGTGCTGATATGCCTTCGTGCATACGTATTGCAACTTATGCTTCCTTTGAATCATCAATGTTAAACCATTATCTGCAAAAAAGGTCTTAAAACGCCGCTGTGGTTGTACCACCAGGCGGGTCATAATATCGATTGCATATGAAATCAAAGAAAACTTCTTAGATTTAATCATATGATCAAATATAACAATATATGATACCTGCCATCATAGGTCATGAAGTTGGTTGTGCCAATCGTAAACCGGAGTATTTTAAGAAAACCACTGTCGCAGGAGAACAGCTCCTGTGAATATAAGGTCGGGTTACCAAGTAACCGTTCCAGTTTATAGAAAAGACTAGTATTACCCCAAAATAGGATCTTAGCAGAAAATCAAACCGGGCAAGAAGTCTCCGGATCAAGAATAGTCTGTGTTCCGTCAATTGACAGTCAAACCGGCTTAACAGTCGTTGATATAAGAACACAACAAAACATATGCAAATAAGAGAAATATATCTCAAGCAAAGACAAATGTAATCATTTGCAAAAAGAGGCTATCCGAGCCGATCAAGTGGCATTACCGTGGTCGGACGCGACCAAGCCCCGACAGCGAGCTATGGTTCAAGTCAGCCAAGGTCCCCAAATGATGTAGTGGCATGACGCCGATCAAGAGGTGTAGCGATGGTTGGGTTCACCAAAGCCCCAAGTGATTCTGTGGCCTTAGGCCGATCAAGAGGCGTGATCGTTCTGCATATGACCAAGTCCCTGTGATCTTGTGGCTTTCGCGGTCTAAAGGTGTTGCATTGGTTCGGATACCACCAAGCCCCTAGAGACATGATACAAACTTGTTTGAAAAAGCTAACTCAAGGGTAAACCGAGGTCGCTTTAAGATAAAAACTCCGTAACCACACATGATATAAAATAACAGAGACCCCGCTTAGCTAAGGCTCCGTTTATTATATTGATCATAATATATACATTGTCGTAATATGTACATAAGCGAGCCTATGGCTCAAGTATAGTAAGGTCAAGATGAGCTATATTCCGTGGCCTGTTGGTCTCCTCCTCGGCGTGCGTGAGTCTTTATGCTCTCTAACATCGATCGATAGTACGAGCCGTTAGTGCATTCTTGCGACCACGAAAGGTCCCTCCCAAGGTGGGGATAACTTGTGCATATCATTCTGGTCTTGGATGAGTCGAAGCACCAGATCTCCTTCTTGAAAGGTTCTGGTTCTAACTCGGCGATTGTGATATCGACAAAGATCCTGCTGGTAAATCGCCGAACGGGCGGCGGCGATGTCACGCTCCTCGTCCAACAGATCCAAAGCATCTTGCCGTGCTTCCTCGTTGTCCGCTTCAACATATGCCGCTACACGAGGTGAATCGTGACGGATATCACTGGGGAGGACCGCCTCCGCTCCGTAGACCATGAAGAACGGTGTGTATCCTGTCGACCTGTTGGGTGTGGTGTTGATGCTCCATAACACAGATGGTAACTCCTCAACCCAACATCCCGCGTTCGCTAAAGGAACCATAAGCCGGGCTTAATGCCTCAGAAGATCTCTTGGTTAGCCCTCTCGCTTGCCATTGGACTGTGGGTGAGCTATCGATGACACGCTGTCGGATGTGCTCACGCCACAAAACTCCTTCATAGCGCCTTGGACAAGTTGGTACCATTATCGATAATGATACTGTGTGGAAAGCCAAACCGAAAATCACCTTTTAATGAATTGAACCGTCGTGGCTGCATCACACTTGCTAACGGGCCCGCTTCAACCCACTTTGTAAACTTGTCCACAGCCACCAAAAGGTGGGTCTTCTTGTCCTTGGACCTTTGAAGGGTCCAACCATATCCAGCCCCAAGTCGCAAACGACCAAGTAATTGGAATCATCCTCAATTCTTGAGCCGCACATGAGCACGCCTTTGAGAATTTCGACAGCCATCACATCGCCTCACTAGGTCCTCCGCATCAAGATGAGCAACAACCAAGAGAAACCGTGATTTAAACGCCTTAGCTACTAGAGACTTTGAACCGCATGGTGACCACAATCCCCTTCATGGATTTCACGCAAAATTTCACAGCCTTCCTCAGGGGACACACAACGCTAAAACGCTCCTGATACGCTGCAATGATGCAACTCGCCATTGATAATGGTCATGGACTTGGATCGCCGGACTATCTGCCTGGCCAGAGTCTCGTCCTCTGGTAACTCGCCCCGGTTCATGTACGCAAGATAAGGAACTGTCCAATACGGTATGACATGTAGGGTTGCCACCAACTGAGCCTCCAGATCAGGAATAGTCAAATCCTCTTCACCAGGGAGCTTGACGGACGGGTTATGCAGAACATCTAAAAAGACGTTAGGCGGGACCGGTTTATGCTGAGAGCCCAGCCGGCTTAAGGCGTCCGCTGCTTCGTTCTTCCGTCTGTCCACATGATCCACCTAGTAACCCTTAAAGTGGCCCGCAACAATATCCACCTCACGACGATAGGCTGCCATGAGCGGATCCTTGGAATCCCAAGTGCCAGAAACTTGTTGAGCCACCAGATCCGAGTCACCGAAGCATTTAACCCGGCTGAGATTCATCTCCTTTGCCATCCGAAGACTATGGAGCAAAGCTTCATACTCAGCTGCATTGTTAGTACAAGGGAACATTGCCGGAGAACGAAAAGAACTTATCACCTCGTGGGAAGTTAATATGACTCCAGCCCCGAGCCCTTCAATTGCCTCGGACCCATCAAATGGATAGTCCAATAAGTGTGATCCGCTTCTCTTCAGTGCTTGTAGTCCGGCCCAATCATTGATGAAATCAACAAGTGCTTGAGATTTGACCGCCGTCCGAGGTACGATTGCAAACCGTGCGCCCAAGCTCTATAGCCCACTTGGCAATCCGCCGCCGCCTCCTCGTTCAATTATATCTCCCAAAGGAGCAGAGCCGACCACTGTGATAGGATGTCCTCGAAGTATTGTTTAAGCTTCCGCCGCCATGAAAACTCCATACACCGCTTTCGCCAATGCGGTACCTTTGCTTGACTCAATAAGTACTCGCTGATATAGTAAACCGGATGCTGAACCGATACTCCTTGCCCGCCTCCTTGCGCTCCACCACAATAGCCACGCTGACTGCACGAGCATTAGCCGCTACATATAGTAGTAATGGTTCCTTGTCAATCGGAGCTGCAAGAATGGGTGGATTGGCTAATTGCCGCTTTAAGTCCTCAAATGCTTCATCAGCAGCCGAACTCCAGGCGAATTGATCCGTCTTATTTAGCATCTGGTACAAGGGGATCGCCTTCTCGCCGAGGCGGCTGATAAACCGGCTTAGCGCTGCAATCCGTCCTGCCAAGCGCTGAACGTCGTTGATACACTTCGGTTTAGCCAGGGAGGTGATAGCTGTAATCTTCTCCGGATTAGCTTCAATTCCCCTGTTGGACACAAGAAAACCCAATAACTTGCCTGCCGGTACACCAAAAACACATTTGGCCGGGTTGAGCATCATCTTGTAAGTCCGTAGGTTATCAAAGGTTTCTTTCAAATCGTCAATCAGCGTCTCCTTCTCCCTTGACTTGACCACAATATCATCCACATAGGCATGCACATTACGGCCGATCTGTTTATGAAGACAATTCTGTACACACCGTTGATAAGTTGCCTAGGCGCTCTTGAGCCCAAAAGGCATAGATACATAGCAGAAGGCTCCAAAGGGAGTTATGAACGTTGTCTTCTCTTGGTCCTTAACTGCCATCTTGATTTGATGATAACCAGAATATGCATCCAGAAAACTCAAACGCTCGCATCCCGCGGTGGCATTGATAATCTGGTCAATGGGGGGGGCAAAGGGTCTGCCGGATGTGGCTTTGTTAAGGTCTGTAATCCACACACGCGCGCCAAGTGCCATTTTTCTTAAGAACCAGCACCGGATTAGCAAGCTATTCTAGATGGAAGACTTCAACAATAAAACCGGCCGCTAAGAGCCTGGCCACCTCCTCTCCAATAGCTTTGCGTCGTTCCTCGTTAAACCGGTGGAGAAACTGCTTCACCGGTTTGTACTTAGGATCAACATTAAGAGTGTGCTCAGCGAGTTCCCTCGGTATACCTGGCATGTCAGAAGGCTTCCGTGCAAAAATGTCCCGATTCTCATGGATGAACTCGATGAGCGTGCTTTCCTATTTCGGGTCCAAATTGGCACTGATAGTGAACTGCTTGGACGAATCGCCAGGCACGAAGTCAACAAGCTTAGTCTCAGCCGCCGATTTGAAATTTAAATCCGGATCATGCTCTGTAGTTGGCTTCTTCAACGGGGTCATGTCCGCCGGATCAACATTGTCCTTGTAATATTTTAACTCCTCCGTAGCACAAACCGACTCTGCATAGGCCGCATCACCTTCCTCGCATTCCAAAGCAATCTTGCAGCTTCCATGAACCGTTATCATTCCCTTATGACCCGGCATCTTGAGCTGTAAATAGATATAGCAAGGACGTGCCATGAATTTGGCATAAGCCGACCGCCCAAATAGAGCATGATATGGGCTCCGGATCTTCACTACTTCAAAAGTCAACGTCTCGGATCGGGAATCATGACCGTCCCCAAAGGCCACCTCTAAAGCTATCTTGCCAACAGGATATGCTGACTTGCCAGGTACCACACCATGGAATACTGTATTGGACGGTTTAAGATTTTTATCTGTCAGCCCCATACGGCGGAAGGTCTCATAATATAAGATGTTAATGCTGCTCCCTCCATCCATGAGAACTTTGGTGAATTTATAACCTCCCACCTGAGGGGCTACCACCAATGCTAGCTGACCCGGATTGTCAACCCGGAGAGGGTGATCCTCTCTGCTCCATACGATTGGTTGTTCCGACCAGCGTAAATAACGTGGTACGGCCGTTCAATGAATTCACCGCCGCTTATGGAGTTTCCACTCTCGCTTATCCAAGCTAGTCGTGAAGACATGATATTGCCCACTATTCAACTGCTTTGGATGGCCCTGATAACCCGACTGCTGCTGCTGGCTGTAACCACCTTGGTTATTCTGACTATTCTGATTGTTATGCCCACCTTGATTGCCATTGAAGCCTCAACCGGAAGCTCCTCCATCGTGACCCGGCCCATGGAAACCGGATCCTGAACCACCACCTGACCCGTGATCATAACGGAAAGCATTAGAATTCTTGAACTCCTGCATAATGTAACAGTCCTTTCAAAGGTGGTTGGCCGGCATCTCCTTCGTCCCGTGCTTTGGACAGGGCTGGTTCAACAAATAGTTTAGGCGATCCGGGTTAGGATTCGGAGCTCCACCGCGATTCGCTGCTTTACCCTTGCGTCGCTGACCCTTGTCCTGCGCGTTAGTATTAGCCACAAAATCTACGCTGCCATCCGCTTTACGTTTGCCTCCGTTCCCATGACCTGTCATGTGGTGTTGCTGCCCCTTGGAGTTGCTGTTCTTTTTTCCCTTCCCTGCCTTGTCATCCTCAGACTCGGGATCCTTGGTACTATCAGAATCAGCATACTTCACTAAAGCACCCATGAGGGTGCCCATGTCGTTACAAACCCGCTTCATTCGCCCCAATTTTAACTTCAGAAGCTTAAATCGGCAGTTGCCTTCCAGAGTTATAATCGCAGAATCAGCGTCGATACGGTCTGACGAGTGCAAAATTTCCGAGACACGGCGCACCCAATGGGTTGTTGACTCTCCTTCCTCCTGGACACAGGCCGCTAAGTCCACTATTGACATGGGCTGTTTACAGGTATCCTTGAAATTCTGGATAAACCGGGCTCGCAACTGGGCCCATGAGCTGATAGAATTGGGCGGCAAGCTTTTTAACCAAGTACGAGCCATCCCTTCAAGCATCATGGTAAAGTACTTTGCACATGCGGCCTCATCCACATCTAGCATCTCCATGGCCATCTCGTAACTCTCTACCCATGCTTCTGGAGGCAAATCAGCAGTGTAATTTCGTACCTTGCGCGGACCCTTGAAGTCTTTAGGTAAGCGCACATTGCATAGAGCGGGGACGAGACAGGGCACCCCCAAGGAACTAGAAATGACTCCTGGCTCGACTGAGATAGTGGGACGAACCGGCGTAAGTTGACGTGCCTCGTTTTGTGCTGCTAACTCGACCTCCCTGCGTGCCCGGGCCCGGTCTACCACTTCCTGAGCATCACGAAGACCGTCTGCCGGGTTATTGCCACGGGCCGCTTCACGGTTCCGTGCATTGCTTGATACGGCCGGCTCCTCCACACGCCCGCCGTAGTCCGCTCGGACGAGGGTGGAATGAATCCGTCACGGCTGTATGAGTTTGCCTCCTGTTGAATCAATGCGGTCCGAAGGAGCTCCTTGACCCGGCGTGTCTCCACCGCCTGCGGAGAATCACCTTCGATCGGGATGGCCTCCAATCGTGAAGTGGCAGCGACAAAATTGTCCATAGGATTGGAATAATGACCCAGAGGTGTCTGGACCGGCTGCGGTACGATATTGTTCTGCCGAGGAGGTTCCATTAGGCGAGGTTGGACCGGCGCGCCTGGCCCAGGCGCCTCCGCCCGGTTTACCTCTGGCGGATTACTGGTTCCTCCTCCAGGGGTGTGAAAGAGGTTTCTGGCATCGAAAACCGAAGGCAAGCGGGACATGTGCTTCCGCTTCAAGACCTCATGTGACGCGTTCTGATCCAGCATAAGCTTATAGGCCTGGGCGTCTAAAACGGCCCGCTCTACGGCCATCCTGTTGTTCTCAGCTGCCAGGTCGGCCTTGGCCTGAGCGATCTGCTCCCTCACCTTTGCAATTTCTGAGTTGTGGGCATCCTGATCCGCCAGGTTGGCCTCTGCCATGAGCACAGCTAGCGCATCAAACAGATCAGATAAGACTTGAGCCGGCGGGTGCACGGGACCTCCTGCCCCGGCTGCCGCTGCCGCTGACGATCCGGAGAACATTGCTGCTGCGGTCGAAGAGTGGATCGCCGCTTGTGTACCGGCCATGAATATTCCAACCCGGTTGGGCAGATCGGAGGGGTCCGGAATACTGTCGCCATCGGAACAACCCCCAATCCGGTCATCTTGCAACTGATAAAGCGATTCGGTTTCTCCAATTGAGGACTCGTCGCCGGAATAAACGACGGTCTCGCTACCATATCCCGATCCGTCCTCATATTCTCCTCCGTGGATGACCCCCACAAAGGCACGCTTCACGGTCGGCTTAACCTGGGCAGATCTCGCACGCTGAGCCGTCTCGACGAGGTCGGTGCAGATGTCCGGCTCAGGACACGGTTCACCGATCTTGCCGATGAAGACGTGTATGCCCCCAAAGGGGACCTGGTACCCGTACTCAATTGAGCCGGCCTCGGGGCCCCATCCTGCGTCGTCAATGTAGAGCTTACCGCGACGACTCTTGGTCATCCGGCCCACAGCATAGCCCTTGAGTCCTTCGAACTTGCCCTCCAAGAACGTCAAACCACCGTGCGATAGCCCCATGGTGGGCGCCAACTGTCGTGGGTTTGTCACGGCAGATGTCCTCGTGAAAGGACTTAGTCGTGGAGCCATCGCTACGGGTTAACTTGAAGGGGTTAAAGCGGACACAAGGACACGAGAGTTTATACTAGTTCGGCCCCTTCGATGAAGGTAAAAGCCTACGTCTAGTTGTGATGGAATTGATGGGGTTTCGATGACTAGGGAGTAAACAAGCTTCGCCTAGGCCTCGAGTTGTTGTTGTCTGTCCCAAACCACCGCCGGGTCGTCTCCTTATATACATGGGTGACGCCCGTCGGTTTACAGAGTCCCGACGCCGGTTTATAGACGTACCCGGCTCGGTCTCTACTATTCCTATCTTACAACACAAGATACATACTGACGCCGGTTTACAGCTACTGGCGTGAACCGGCTATGGGCCATAAGCCCTCCGCTACCTACTTGGGCTTTAACATGTTCAACTACTGGTGAAGTTAACCCGACCTGTTCTGGCCGGTTTACCCCTAGTGGTAATATCCCCAACACTATAAAAATATTGTACTATTAATGTCAGGCATGATCACTTGATCAACAAACTTGAGAAGGGAAATAACAGAAGTGTTACCATACAGTAGTATACATGAGCATCGTTATCACGTGGTGTCTTCACTAATGTGGCAATAACTCACAACTTAGCAGTATTATTTTTTTGACAACCCACAACTTAGCAGCAGATAGTGATTATCTTGTTGCCTGCGCCGTGTGGGTTTTCAACTTTTCATCCTTCCAGTCGTCCCATGCTCTTGCTTTCTCCTCTTCGGCCGTTCCGCATCCTCGCCTCATGAATAATCTTCGCAGTTCTTGTTTTAATAAAAGGATGGATTTTATTGAGTTAAAATGAAGCATCGAGAGGATACAAACTCGATGAGCACGTAACTGGTCTCTCATAGATAGGATGCATGCAGTCAATACCGATACACACTAAAAAACACGCCCGCGACTAGCAAATCTTTGGTCCGGTTCTTCGTATCAGATGGCGGCGTCCCCGGTGATGGCTTTGGAGATGATCGATGTCATGCTAGTTCGGCCGGGCCCTCTAATTCTAGGCTTAGTGGGCTTAGCTGTAGTTTTTCTGTTGTTCGGGTTCAGCATCTCTTTTCTCTCTGCTCCAATGGTCGTGCTCATCCCGGTTTCTGTCCGTGTCATGTGTTGTATCTTGTTAACTATTCATTTCGTTTCCTTCTATCCATGAAAGCAAGCTTTGTGCACTTGCAAAAAAAATATCGCAAATTTATGTAAGACCAAAGCTGTGTGTATACGAGGAAAAAAACAGAGCGATCAGATCCGCAATCGCTGCAACAATGATCATGTATGCACCAATCGTCTAGTGACACCATGCAGACGACGAGGTTCTACATCAGCAACACTTTCAAGATGGGAGCGACATTAAAGCGTCGTCGTCACCGGATCCAATTACCACTAAGGCCAAGATCTAGGTTTTCACCCTAAAGAATTAATCCGAACATATCCTAGCAATCATTTAACAAGGTAATATCGATTGTTTTTATCATCGACAGGTATAACCAACTCGGCTCAGACCGAGGCTTTCACCGAGGAATTCGAGACCGGATGCTCGAGGAGAACCACCATCGAAGTTACTCATGTACCGTCCCCACCACTTTTCACGATCCCAACAACTACATGCGATGTGTGATCGCCGTCACTGCATAACGATCCCTCTACGCCGAGTTGTCGTCCATAGTTTGCATCTCGTTGCCGAAAGTTAACCACCGGATCATGAGACATGAACCCTTTCGAAGACATTTCGGTGACCACCACCGCCGTGGAGTCGCAAGAAGCCTCTGCAGCCACCACCACCCAGGCGATCGGATCAGGATCACCACTACCAAGCCGTCCAGATTTGAATCAGGGCAACCATGCCGGGGTCGACCATGGATGAAGCCAAGACGCAGCAGTCCGACATCAAATCCAACCACTAGACCATCCACATGGACATGAATAGTCGTCGCCCAGGTTGCATATTTTGTCGGCGAGCAGGAGACAACCGGAGGACCCCGTCACCTCGGCAGATGCGGCGGCGGCTGTGGCAGCGCAAACCCGCGGCAAGAACACCCAGGAACGGCGACCTTCGGTCGCCCGCCTGCAGGACCCAGGTCGGGCATGCCGCCACAGCACCTGTTGCATCACGCTGACGGAAAGCGCTCCACCACTGCACAACCACTTGCAGGCACACCCACGCCATCCATGGAGCAGCCCCCGCGGCGCGAGGAGCCTTGTCCATCATTCAACCGAGGGCCAAGATCTGGGAGGTTAGGCCAACTCCACCGCGCGACCCCAAACGGACGTCCGCTTTGCCCGGATTCTATCCGTTTGGGTAGGGCGATGGGGTCGTGTCCGGGCGTGTCCTAGCATGTGGTGGTCGTGTTCCCAGCGCGCGGTCGCATCCTTTGGCACCATCCTGTCCGCCTCCATTTTGAAATCAACAATGTTTGAAATACCAAGCCCTAGTTCAGGCTAGCGGCCCTAGTTCACGCCGGGAACAGAGCCAGCGGCCTACACGTCCTCGCCGGCAGCATGATGACCCACAAGTATAGCGGATCTATCGTAGTCCTTTCGATAAGTAAGAGTGTCGAACCCAACGAGGAGCATAAGGAAATGACAAGCAGTTTTCAGTAAGGTATTCTCTGCAGGCACTGAAATTATCGGTAACAGATAGTTTTATGACAAGGTAGTTCGTAACGGGTAACAAGTAACAAAAGTAAACAAGGTGCAGCAAGGTGGTCCAATCCTTTTTGTAGCAAAGGACAAGCCCGGACAAACTCTTACATAAAGGAAAGTGCTCCCGAGGACACATGGGAATTACTGTCAAGCTAGTTTTCATCATGCTCATATGATTCGCGTTCGTTACTTTGATAATTTGATATGTGGGTGGACCGGTGCTTGGGTACTGCCCTTCCTTGGAAAAGCATCCCACTTATGATTAACCCCTCTCGCAAGCATCCGCAACTACGAAAGAAGAATTAAGGTAAACCTAACCATAGCATGAAACATATGGATCCAAATCAGCCCCTTACGAAACAACGATAAACTAGGGTTTAAGCTTCATCACTCTAGCAACCCATCATCTACTTATTACTTCCCAATGCCTTCCCCTAGGCCCAAACAATGGTGAAGTGTCATATAGTCGACGTTCACATAGCACCACTAGAGGAAAGACAACATACATCTCATCAAAATATCGAACGAATACCAAATTCACATGACTATTTATAACAAGACTTCTCCCATGTCCTCAGGAACAAACGTAACTACTCACTTCATGTTCATAATCAGAGGGGTATTAATGTGCATAAAGGATCTAAACATATAATCTTCCACCGAATAAACCAACTAGCATCAACTACAAGGAGTAATCAACACTACTAGCAACCCACAGGTACCAATCTGAGGTTTTGAGACAAAGATCGGATACAAGAGATGAACTAGGATTTGAGAGGAGATGGTGCTTGTCGGTGTCAAAACCGGTGGATCTCGGGTAGGGGGTCCCGAACTGTGCGTCTAGGCAGATGGTAACAGGAGACAAGGGACACGATGTTTTACCCAGGTTCGGCCCTCTTGATGGAGGTAAAACCCACGTCCCCGCTAGATTAATATTGATGATGTGTGTTACAAGAGTGGATCTACCACGAGATCAAAGAGGCTAAACCCTAGAAGCTAGCCTATGGTATGATTGTTGTTCGTCCTACGGACTAAAACCCTCCGGTTTATATAGACACCGGATAGGGTTAGGGTTACACAGAGTCGGTTACAATAGTAGGAGATCTACATATCCGTATCGCCAAGCTTGCCTTCCACGCCAAGGAAAGTCCCATCCGGACACGGGACGAAGTCTTCAATCTTGTATCTTCATAGTCTTGGAGTCCGGCCGATGATGATAGTTCGGCTATCCGGACACCCCTAGTCCGAACTTCCTCAAGAGCCCCGAACCGGGCTTCAATGACGACGAGTCCGCGCAGATATTGTCTTCGGCGTTGCAAGGCGGGTTCTCCTTCAATCTTCATGTTCCCGTTGAATAGTGTCCGGCTTCTTTACGAATGTTGCGCTCCTTGGCTCCTACGCCCAATAATGGCCTTCTTCCACGTGTCGTACGAATGCGAAAGGCTGGGATATTTTTACATTTTACCCCCTAGCCGCGCGAACGAGCCGCCTATAAGAGAGGCAAGGATCTAGATCCAGCTCACACCATCCTCCATCCGCAAGTTCTCATCGAAGCGCCTCTGACAGAAATCCATTCCATCATGGATTGCCGACGCGGCTCCTCCTCTCGCGCTCCCAGCCCTAAGCCAGGAGATTGGGGGAGATGCTCAGTTCCACACAGCGAGCTAGTGGCACTCCAAACCGAGGGATATCTTCCCCCAGCTTTCATGGTTCTGGTTCGAGCCGGACGAGCCACCTACAAGAGTGGAAAGCAGGCGGAGGGTGTCCCCAACCCTTCCAAAGGGGAGCGGGTATGCTTTGTCCCCTATCTAATAAGGGGACTCGGATTTCCCATACATCCGTTTCTCCGGGGGCTCCTAGAGTTCTAAGGACTCCAACTTCACCACCTTACGCCCGCCTCCATTTTGCACATCGCGGGCTTCGTAGCTTTTTGCGAGCTGTTCTTGGGCATCGAGCCCCATTTTGCCCTGTGGAAGAGATTGTTTTGTCTCGCACTGCTCTCATGAGGGGTCGATATATCAAGTGGGCGGAGCCGAAATATGGCGCTGTCGCCGGGACCGGATATCTATCCGCACCCGAAGAAGGCGTCCGAAGACTGGCCTTCGGAATGGTTCTACATGGAGGACGCCCCTCTGCCGGATCCAGTCCGGATCGGCCTCCCGGAGTTCAACAATGCTCCCTTGAAGAAACACCTGAGTTGGCACCCGCGGAGCCCTCAACGGGAAGAATATAGGAGCGTCCATTATCTGATGGGCCGGATTAGGTTACTGGCCCACTCCGGATTGACCATGATTGGAGTCATGGCCACGTGCATTATGCGAGGGGTGCAGCCACTCCAATATAGGGGCCACCCTATGTGGGATTTCAACGGGGAAGACGATGCGACCCGTCATGACCGCAAAGGGCCAGGCTCGGCAGCCGATCTGGCAAAGATCCGGTCCGGCTTGTACAAGGGAGAGGAGGAGGACTTCCTCCGCAAGAATCCGTTGAATGGATTTTCTATGAATAACCCTCGGAGCTGGGTAAGCGGATGTTCATCTACCCGATCCATACTTTTTTAAAGTCAAGTATCTTACTCTGCGATTTCGACGCAGGAGCTGCGCCGGGACGTGGAGGGCATATGAAGCCTAACTCCACAGCCCGAGGACCCGGAACGATCCCTTGATCCGACCTCCGAAGAGGATCCGGACATAAAGGTGGAGCTGATTGACGGGGTGTTCCACCAACGTAGCATAGACAACGCCCTAGTCGCCATTACGGCTGACTACCCCGGTTTGTTTCCGGCCTCCCAGGTGACTATGACCAAGGTCTTGACACCATCATTTGATCCGCGCTCAATTCTGACCATCCCATACTGATGGTGCATCGCAGGAGGTGCCTTTAAGGTGGGAAGCCGAACCCGCGACGGCCGGACAACAAGGGTCAGTCCGGCCCAGCAGGAGGAAGAGGAGCGCGACGCGAACCGAAACATCGCCGCAACGGTACGGAGCACCGCTATTTTTAAGGGAAGGATCCCTAGGAGGTATATTAATGCTCATAACCTTTCCAGAAAGAGCGCTCGCCGGACAGTGTCCGGAGAGGTTGCCAATCAAGCCTCCGCCGGCCTTGCTCCAACGCATGGTCCGGGAGGGGAGGCGAATACAAGGCGTGAGTCGGACGCTCCTCCGACGGAGGATGCCGACAGGCTGTCCGCCACCCGGTCTGAGGTGGAGAGCGCCATGAATCACAGGCGTCGCCGGACAGTTCTTCGTGACGCGTGTTTCTCCCCGGAGGCGTTAAATGCCTTTAAAGCGGGAAATGCGCACCTCCGTGCCGCCAAGATGGGTTAACGAGCCACGGAGCAAGTATGTGAAAGACATACGGTAAGTAATTTTAATAGTTATATATGCCAAGAGCCCCGAGACTTAAAATAGTTGAAATAACTGATTTAAGGATCAATTATCATGCAGGTCTTACGGAGAAGAATACCCATCTGTCCCAGAGCTCCAAGAGTGCAAGGCCCAACTTGAGGTCAAGACTGCCGCCACAGGGGGAGCCACAAAGACCCCCGCTGGTAAGACGTACTTTGAAAAGATAATTATTTAGCAAAGTGTGGCGTGAATCTAACAATAATATTGCAGAGGTCGCCGGACTAGATCCGGACAGGCAACAGCTACTGCATCAGCTAAAGGCCGGCGAGAGGGTGCTTATGAAGGTGCAGCAGGAGAGAAACAAGCTCCAAGATGCCCACACCCAGCAAGGAGAAGAGCTGAAAGGTGTTCGGGCCCAGCTGTCTGGCTCCGTGAAGGAGAATCGGCGGCTTCGTCGCGGCATTTATAGTAAGTGCTTGAACAAATTCCTTTGAAAAGAAGAATTCAGCGTGGAAGTCGATTGACAGAAATATGTCTTTAGGTGTGCTCACAGGTCGCCCTGCGGAGGAAATGCCTGAGTCAACGGGTGACCAACTTCCCGAGCTAGTGCAATTGCTCGAACGTGTTCGGCAGGCGATGAGTGGCGTCCTTCATGCTTTATGGCCATCCATCTCCCTACCCGAGGGCCTTGGTGGGCTTGTTGAGAAGCTTTAAGGAGCACGGCGACGCCTCCGTTTGTGGAAGATATCGGCCTGCCGTCAGGGCGCCAGGGAGGCCTGGGCCATGGTGAAGACACGTTACCCGAAGTCTGACCCAAACCACATGGCCGAGGTCGGACTGCGGGGCCTGATGGGAAGGAGATCCTGTGAGCTTGATGTACGGCCAAGTAGAACTGCGCGAAATATTCCCAACAGGATCAGTAAACTAGACAGCCTGTTAGATGGGATTGAGGAGGAGTACAATCACCGGTTTGACGATGTAATTTGAAATGACATGTAAAATGCCTTCTAGTCGGATTGTAGATCGCTTGTCTTTGCGGACCGTTTTTCGCTTCAACCTCGGGACCCAACAGTCCGAGTGTGTCCGAATACCCTTACGGTTATAAAAGAACCGGGGCATGCATGGAGACAAGGCATCGGGGTCATAATTGCTTTATCGGATAAGTGCCCAACTAGTTATGTTATATTACATGGTTAGTAAGAAACATCTTCCGGGTAGAATAGTTCCGTTAAGGGTTCCTTTCTCGGAGGCATGCCCTAAAGTGCAATGCGGACTGCGAAAATAGCAGAAAAAGCATCTGGGGCAGATAAATAAGTAAGTAATAAATCATCTTTCAAGTCACCGACCAATATTCTCTTAAGAACGCTAGCTTTCGGCTTCACCCACCGAGAGTACACATCCGCTGACCCGGCAAGAATAATCACAGAGGTGCTCCTTTACCTCCTAGCCGAACAATCGGGAACGAGGGGTAAGCACAGAGCCAGCAACCCAGCTTGGCCAAAACTTAAGTCATATCGATGCATATAATGGTGAATAAAAGGTACATGCGGAAGTATGACACATGTATTGGGCATGAAGCCCGTATGAATAAGCTTCATTAAAGAAGCCCCGTGTATAATGAGTGCCGTGAGCACATCAAGTGTGTCTGAACAAAGCGCAAATCAGCCCATAAAAGGTATTGAGAGAAAAAAAAGTGGGAAGAAGGAGGAGGACGAGAGGCAGTAAAAAAAGGGTGGACGGGGGAGTGAGACGAACCCGGAGTCCGGCGTTAGGCGTAGAATCTTCGGAGACGGGCTGCGTTCCATGGGTTCGGCTCGAGTCGGTTTTCGATCAAGTTCGTGAGACGGTATGCTCCGCCGGTCAGGACTTGGTCGATGATGAAGGGACCTTCCCACTTGGGCTTAAGTTTGTCCTTTTTCTTGTCCGGCAGGCGTAGAACAAGTTCGCCAACATTGTAAGTTTTGGCCCGTACTTCTCTGCTTTGATATCTTCGAGCCTGCTGCTGATAAAATGCGGAACGAGCCTTTACCACGTCCCGCTCCTCCTCTAAGGTGTCCAAACTGTCCTGCCGATCTAACTCGGCTTCTCTTTCTTCGTACATGCGCACACGAGGTGAGTCATGAATTATATCGCAGGCGAACTGCTCAGCGCCGTATACCATGAAAAATGGTGTGAATCCAGTAGTTTGGTTTGGCGTGGTCCGCAGCCCCAGTACGGAGTCGAGCTCCTCTACCCAAAGGCGTGTTAGATTCTTGAGGGACCGCACTAGTCTGGGTTTGATGCCGCTCATTATTAGACCATTTGCTCGCTCGACTTGACTGTTAGTTTGGGGGTGATAGACTGAAGCGTAATCGAGCTTAATGCCCATATTTTTGCACCAGAGTTTAACCTCGTCGGCTGTGAAGTTCGTGCCGTTATCAGTGATGATGCTATGGGGGACGCCAAAACGGTGTACTACCCCAGATATGAAGTCTATCACCGGTCCAGATTCGGCCGTTTTAACCGGCTTGGCCTCAATCCATTTGGTGAATTTTTCCACCATGACCAATAAGTATTTGTGCTTGTGGGTTCCCCCTTTAAGGGGTCCAACCATGTCAAGCCCCCAGACCGTGAACGGCCAGGTAATGGGTATAGTTTTGAGGGCGGTGGGTGGCATGTGGCTCTGATTAGCAAAGAGTTGGCAACCGACGCATCGTTGGACTAAGTCCTGAGCATCTTCCCGGGTTGTCGGCCAATAAAATCCTGTACGGAAGGCCTTGCCTACAAGGGCCCGGGCTGCAGCGTGGTGCCCGCCGAGTCCGGCGTGAATTTCAGCCAGGAGATTCCGCCCTTCCTCTTCGGAGATACACCTTTGAAGGACTCCGGTTGTGCTTTTCTTATAAAGTTCTCCCTCATGGACCTTGTAGGCTTTAGATCGCGAACTATGCAGCGGGCCTCATTTTGGTCTTCGGGAAGTTCCTGCCGCATTAAGTAGGCTAGGAATGGTTCTGTCCACGGGGCAATTACTGCCATTATTTCGTGAGCTGAAGGTGTTATTTCATTGGCTGAGCCGCCGATTGTGTCAGAATGGTCTGAGTTAGGTGATGCAGCTGGCTCCGGATTGTTATTTCCGGACTCCTCTTCCCATAATACGGATGGCTTGAAGAGCCGTTCCAGGAAGATGTTTGGAGGGACGGCGTCTCGTTTCGCGCCGATGCGTGCTAACACGTTTGCTGCTTAGTTATTATCCCGGGCTACATGGTGGAATTCTAGTCCTTCGAACCGAGCTGACATTTTTAGGACGGCGCTATGTAAGCTGCCATTTTGGATCTTTAGGCGTCAAAGTTCCATTTACTTGGGATATAACGAGGTTTGAATCGCGCACCTCTAGGCGTTGAATGCCCATGGAGATTGCCATCCGGAGGCCATGTAGAAGGGCCTCGTGTTCGCTGCGTTGTTGGAGTCCATGTACATTATTTGAAGTACGATTGATTGTGTCTCCGCTGGGGACGTCGGACGACGCTTAGCCCCAAGCTAGCCAACATTTTGGATCCGTCGAAATGCATGATCCGGTTGAGTACGCGCCGTACTCTTTAGGGAGTTCGCCGGTCCATTCGGCGACGAAGTCAGCCGAACTCTGTGACTTGATAGCTCGCCGTGGTTTGTAGGTTATGTCAAATGGTAAGAGCTCGATAGCCCATTTTGCAATCCTGCCCGTTCGTCGCGATTGTTTATAATATCGTGGAGAGGTACTTGGAGGCCACCGCTATTGAACACTCTTGAAAGTAGTGTTGCAGCTTCCGGATGCCATGAACACCGTGATCGCTATCTTTTGATAATGTGGGTACCGGATTTGCATGGAGTTAGAACAAAGTGAATACGTAGTACACTGGTTTTGAAGAGGGAATTTGTGCCCTTCGCTTCTCGCTCAACGACGAGTACCGCTGACAACTTGATGTGTTGCTGCGATATATAATAACATAGGTTCGCCCGGGTTGGGTGCGGCGTAACCGGATTTGTTGCCGATATGGCCTTTATTTCTTCGAGTCCGTTTGGCAGCATCCGTCCATTCGAAATGTTCGGTGCGCCGGAGGAGGCGGTAGAGGGCCAGAGCCTTTTCTCCCAAACGGGAAATGAAGCGACTTAAGGCCGCTACGCATCCGGTTAGTTTTTGTATCTGCTTGAGGTCTTTTGGAATATCCAATTGTGACAGAGCTCGGATTTTGGTCGGGTTTGCTTCAATTCCTCTACCGATACGATGAAGCCCAAGAGCTTTCCGGCTGATACGCCAAGACGATTTTCCGGATTGAGCTTAATGTCATATGCTCGGAGGTTGTTGAATGTCACCCTCAAGTCTTCTACTAGAGTTCCGACATGTTTGGTCTTGACGACCACATCGCTCACGTATGCCTCTCTGTTTTTGCCTATCCGGGTAGCGGACATGTTTGAATCATGCGCTGATATGTTGCGCCGGGCGTTTTTAGTCCGAAGGGCATTGTGTTGAAGCGGAATGGCCCATATGGAGTAATGAATGCCGTTATGGCCTGATCTTTCTCCGCCATCTTGATTTTATGGTATCCGGAGTATCGTCGAGGAAGCACAATGAATCGTGCCTCGCGGTAGCATCGATGATTTGGTCGATGCGAGGGAGGGGAAAGGGTCCTTGGACAGGCCTTGTTAAGGTCTTTAAAATCGACGCAGAGCGCCAGGATTTGTCCTTTTTGGTACCATTACTAGATTGGCTAGCCAGTCCGGATGCTTTATATCTCTGATGAATCCGGCTTCTAAGAGTTTGGCTAGCTCTTCTCCCATTGCCTGTCTTTTGGGCTCGGAAAATCGCCGAAGAGCTTGTTTGACTGGCTTGAATCCTTTTAGGATATTTAGGTTGTGCTCTGCCAGCCTGCGTGGGATTCCTGGCATGTCTGAAGGGTGCCAGGCAAAAATGTCCCAATTTTCCCGAAGGAATTCTCGTAGTGCGGCTTCAACATCAGGACTTAATTGTGCCCCAATGGAGGACGTCTTTGTGGGGTCCGTTGGATGGACCTGAAATTTGATTATCTCGTCTGCTGGTTTAAAAGAGGTGGATTTGGACCTCTTATCGAGTATCACATCGTCCCTATCCACCGTGGAGCGCAGCGTAGTTAGTTCCTCTGCCACTAGGGCTTGGACAATGCCTCTAGGGCCAAGTCTGGCTGTCTTATTTTCAGCGGAGTGCTGTATCTGGATCATCGGCGAGTGATTATCCCATTGGGTCCGGCATTTTGAGCTTCATGTACCCGTAGTGGGGTATAGCTTGGAAGATTGTGAATGCCTCTCGCCCTAACAAAGCGTGATATCCGCTGCCGAATGGGGCCACTTGAAACGTGACCTCCTTGGACCTGTAATTGTCCGGTGAGCCAAACACTACATCTAGTGTGATTTTTCCTGCGCAGCGTACTTCTCGACTAGGGATTATCCCTCTGAAGGTTGTGCTGCTTCGCTCAATGCGGCTCCATCAATTTCCATTTTTGAAGGGTTTCCTCATATATGAGGTTTAATCCGCCCGCCATCCATGAGTACCTTAGTAAGATGAAAACCGTCCACTATCGGATGAGGACCAATGCGGCTGGTGCTCTAGCTGTTCGAATTTAGGTTCGTTCTTGGCGTTGAAGGTGATAGCCGTGTCGCTCCATGGATTTGTTGTTGCTACTTGGTAGACTTGGCGAGGCTGCGGATTGTTCGCTTCCGCATGTTATTTGATGCGAAAGTCTCAAGATCTGTTAATGATCTTGATCGGTATCTTTGGGTTGGTTGCCGGGGCTAAAAAGCCTCGCCACTTTTGGCCACCTGCCGTAGTATCCAACACGCCGAAGGCTATGTGTTGGAGTGGCGCCCTCCATCTTGTGGATTTTGCAGGTCCGTTGAGCCAACCCTCCAGTACGGTTCCGTACCCTTTAGGGGGTTTTGGTTTTTTGGTATTCAACCCGGGTGCTTGATAATGATGCACCCTTTTGTTTCGGACTAGGCATGTATTCGGGGCCGGATTATCCCAAAATTTACTTTCGGTTTTCCAGGCGCTCTCCATCGCACAGTACTTTTGTACTATGGTCACCAAGTCAGCAAAGCGTGTAATTTCGCGATGACTTATGGCGTTTAGGATTCCCTTGTCCGTGCAATTATTGCAGAAAATTGGGATTGCGTCCTCCTCTCGGCAGTCCTTTATCCTGTTCTTAACCAGGTGGAATCGCCCAAGAATGATGTCTTTGTTTCAGCGGGCTCTTGCCGAATTCGAGAGATCGCTAATGTTTGGGTGGGCGGTGGAACTAGATCCGAACCCTGTCCAATTCAGGACTCAAGGGCCGAAGTTTCGAACTTGGAAGTTTGGATTTTGAGTGTTATCCAATGAGTCCAACCCGCCGCCTGACTTTAAGTTCAGGGCTTGATCGACGTCCGTCCCTCTGCGGGAATCCGGCATGGAGGGATCGGGAATCCGGATGCAACTAGTCCTTAAGATACAAGAAGAATCGCCGCATTGCTGCTCTATCACCGCAACATGATGGGTAGCCTGGGGAGAGTTGATCTCTCTCAGATCGGTTTTCGCCCGATCCGGTCGTAGTCTGTGGCGACTCCTGTGGCAGCGATGCGATCCAAGAGCTCGTTTATGGAGGAGAGCTCGATCGATCTAACTGTTCGGCAAGTTCGAACTAACTCGAGATTGGTTTCGATGACTCGAGAGGTCATCGTCGGCGCGATGGCGGATGGCGGTCATAAGAAAACCACCTAGCGAAGAGTTCGCCAGCGCCAAGGCTCCTTTGGCGATAGTATCGTCTTTAAAAGACGAGATGAGGCATCCTACCGACGGCGACAACACGAGGAACTCTCAATGAAAGCACCAATGTCGGTGTCAAACCGGCGGATCTCGGTAGGGGTCCCGAATCTGTGCGTCTAGGCGGATGGTAACAGAGACAAGGGACACGATGTTTTACCCAGTTCGGGCCCTCTTGATGGAGGTAAAACCCTACGTCCTGCTAGATTAATATTGATGATGTGTGTTACAAGAGTGGATCTACCACGAGATCAAAGAGGCTAAACCCTAGAAGCTAGCCTATGGTATGATTGTTGTTCGTCCTACGGACTAAAACCCTCCGGTTTATATAGACACCGGATAGGGTTAGGGTTACACAGAGTTGGTTACAATAGTAGGAGATCTACATATTCGTATCGCCAAGCTTGCCTTCCACGCCAATGAAAGTTCCATCCGGACACGGGACGAAGTCTTCAGTCTTGTATCTTCATAGTCTTGGAGTCCGGCCGATGATGATAGTTCGGCTATCCGGACACCCCCTAGTCCGGAACTCCCTTAGTGCTGGTGAAGATGTTGATGGAGATTGACCCCCTCCTGATGAGAGGATCGATGGTGATGACTATGGTGACGATCTGCCCCTCCCGGAGGGATGTTTCCCCGGCAGAACAGCACCGCCGGAGCCCTAGATTTGTTCTACCAAGGTTCTGCCTCGAGACGGCGGCGCTTCGTCCCGAAAGCTTCTTCTGATTTTTTCCAGGGCAAAAGACACCTTATACTAGAAGATGGGCATCGGGGGGCTTCCAGGTGGCCCACGAGGCAGGGGGCGCGCCCAGGGGGTAGGGCGCGCCCTCCACCCTCGTGGACAGTGGGTGGCCCCCCTCTGGTGCTTTCTTCGCCCAATATTTTTCATATATTCCAAAACTGACTTTTCTGGAGTTTCGGGACTTTTGGAGTTGTGCAGAATAGGTCTCTAATATTTGCTCCTTTTCCAGCCCAGAATTCTAGCTGCCGGCATTCTCCCTCTTCATGTAAATCTTGTAAAATAAGAAAGAAAAGGCATAAGTATTGGGACATAATGTGTAGTAACAACCCATAATGCAATAAATACCGATATAAAAGCATGTTGCAAAATGGACGTATCAACTCCCCCAAGCTTAGACCTCGCTTGTCCTCAAGCGGAAGCCGATATCAAAAAAGATGTCCACATGTTTAGAGATAGAGGTGTCGATAAAATAAAATACAGACATGAGGGCATCATGATCATTCTTAGAAAACTGCTAAAGTAACAATCTATTCACAATGTAAAGTATGAATCATAAACTTCATTGAAAACTAACAAACTATGATCTCAGTCATTGAAGCAATTGCAATTTATCATAACATCGGAAAGAGTCAATATAAGAGCTTTTCAGCAAGTCCACATACTCAACTATCATTTATTCTTTCACAATTGCTAACACTAACGCAATACTTATGGGTATGAAGTTTTAATCGGACACAGAGAAAGATAGGGGCTTATAGTTTTGCCTCCCAAGCTTTTACCTCAAGGGTAACGTCAACAATAATGCTTTATGAAAACCCACATCCAATTGGATATATATATATCAGGATCTTTCCAACACATAGTGCTTGCCAAAGGATAAAGTGTAAAAAGGAAAGGTGAAGATCACCATGACTCTGGTATAAGGTATAAGACAAAAATAAAATATAGGCCCTTCGCAGAGGGAAGCAGAGGTTGTCATGTTCTTTTATGGTTGGATGCACAAAATCTTAATGCAAAAGAACGTCACTTTATATTGCCACTTGTGATAGGGACCTTTATTATGCAGTCCGTCACTTTTATTTCTTCCATATCACAAGCTCGTATAAAGCTTATTTTCTCCACACTAATAGATCATACATATTTAGAGAGCAATTTTTATTGCTTGCAACAATGACAACTTACTTGAAGGATCTTACTCAATCCATAGGTAGATATGGTGGACTCTCATGGCAAAACTGGGTTTAAGGATATTTGGAAGCACAAGTAGTAACTCTACTTGATGCAAAGAATTTGGCTAGCATGAGGGGGAAAGGCAAGCTCAACATGTTGGATGATCCATGACAATACAATTTATTTCGGATATAAGAAAACATAATCCATTACGTTGTCTTCCTTGTCCAACATCAACTTTTTAGCATGTCATATTTTAATGAGTGCTCACAATCATAAAAGATGTCCAAGATAGTATATTTATATGTGAAAACCTCTCTTTCTTTATTACTTCCTATTAATTGCAAAGATGACCAAAACTATGTTTGTCAACTCTCAACAACTTTTATTCATCATACTCTTTATATGTGAAGTCATTACTCTCCATAAGAACAATATGATCTCTTTATTTATTTTTATTCCTTTTTTTCTTTTTTTCCCTCAAGATCATAGCAAGATAACCAAGCCCTCGACTCAAGACTAATCTTTATTATATATAGCTCACGGACTCGATTACATAGTAAGGATCAACACAAAAACTCAAAGCTAGATAATACTAAACTTTATTCTACGAGATCAAGATATAACCAAAAGGATCGAACTAAGAAAACGGTACAGATAGAAGTGTGATGGTGATACGATACCGAGGCACCTCCCCCAAGCTTGGCAGTTGCCAAGGGGAGTGCCCATACCCATGTATTTATGTCTCTTTCTTTGGAGGTAGTGATGTGATATTTTTGTCGATGATGCCCTTAGGATACGGTTCTCTTCCTCGAGCTTATTGACTTGCTGCTTAAGATCCATTATTTCCTTCTGGAGTTTACCCGCGACAGCTAAAGCTTCTTTCACCCATGGATGTTGCATAGCTGCAGGAGAACAAGTAACACTCTTTTTCATATATTTATAATAAAGAAATCTAGCATTGGGAGGGATGACCGAGTTTGGAATTGTTGAGCTCTGGAGTTCCTCCATCATATATATGGCTTGGAGACGAGAGGTAACTTCTTGATCTTCCTCCATGGCATATATCCTTTTCAAGCCGGCCTCCATCTCTTCCTCAGTGGATGGCCCAAAGTGATCGGCATCCTTGTTTGCTTTTGGCCACGGTGTCGGGTGAGATACCCGACTCTCCCTGACTGACTCTTGAGAAGACATCTTGATCTAATCTGCGGCAGAAACAACTCAAAACAAAAACAGAGGATTTTTTCGTGGTACGGTGGTCAAAACCTTTGGGAGATTATATAATGATTTTTTGCCGACCAAAAGAACTGTCATGCAAGAAAACGGATTCCGGAGGGCACACGAGGTGTCCATGAGGCAGGGGGGGTGCGCCCAGGGGGATAGGGCGCGCCCTCCACCCTCGTGGATGCCTCGTGTCCTTTCCGGACTACTTCTTATTTTCCTATTTTCTTAAGTATTCCAAAACGGAGGAAAATTGTTGTTAGAACTGTTTTGGAGTCGGTTTACTTACCGTACCACATACCTATTCCTTTTTGGAGACCATCTTCATCCTACGCCTCCCACGGAGTGATAAACCTTAGGTCATCCACTTGAGGGAAATTTGCTACTGTCCTACAAACCTCTGCACTTGGAGGCCCAACAACGTCTACAAGAAGAAGGTTGTGTAGTAGACATCAAGCTCTTTTCTAGCGCCGTTGCCGGGGAGGTGAGTGCTTGAAGGTATATCTTTAGATCTTGCAATCAAATCTTTTTGTTTCTTGTTTTATCACTAGTTCAGTTTATAAAATAAAACTACAAAAAAATGGAGTTGAGTTTGTCTCATACGCTTCGTCTTTTTAATATCTTTCGTGAGTATGATGGAAAGGAAAATTGTGCTCAATTGCTAGAATAAGAATGCATTAAAATGCTTGGTACTAAATCTTTGAATGATGAGGATGATTGCAATGTTGTTAGTATGGACTCTTTGAATATCCATAGTACTAATGATGATTGCACTAGTTATGATGAAAATGTCTCTTATAAGCATGTTGATTTTTGTGGAGTAGATTGGATTTGCATGGACACACCAAATAGAGAAAATAGATATTGCAAGAGGCATAAGTATTTAAAAACAAAAGGTTTGCAAGAAAGCCTTGATGATTGTGCTGAAAGATTCAATATTTTTCGTGCCCCTTGTGAACTTTGCAATGAACGTGGTCATTTAAATCTCCAATGCAAATTGTTTCATGATCAAATCGTGTCCAAAAATTGTGATAACTTGATTACCCTTGGGCATCGTAAAGAGCTTAGTCTTCTTTTGGGGTATGAAGAAATGAAATGTATAACTGAGGGTATTCCAAAATTTAATCTTGATAGATTTCTTGATTTTGATCTAGAGGATATTTATATGTTTTGTGCGGTGAATTGCATTGAAAATCCTTATATTGCCAATTACCTAAAGAAAAGGAAGCAAATAGAAGATGAAGAGAATACTAATGAAAGGGAAGAGACTTCCCAATCTCCTCCTTTTATTTCTTATGACGAATCAGGTAACGAGGAGGAGCTTTCTATTCAACCAATCTCATCAATAAGGAGCTCAAAGAGGAAGGTTGAACCCACACATAATGTGAAGAAGAAAAAGAAAAGAAGGAGCAACAAAGGTAAAAAGGTATCCCTCCCAAATGATGTTGCTCCTACTACTCATTGTGATGATGATAATTGCTTTACTATTGGTGCTATCCATATTTTTAATGATGAGAGTGATTATGCTTATGATATGAAAGGGCCCAAGCTTGGGGAAGCTATGTTTGATGAGGATGAAATATTTGAGAATATATTTGCTGAAATTAATGTTTGTCCCAAGCTTGGGGATGCTATGTTTAATGAAGATGATATTTTTAGCATCCCAAGTTTTGATATGCAAAGTTGTTATGATGATAGCATGCCTCTTACCTATGATGATTATATTGATGAAAGTGGATTTGGAAGAGTGACAACTTTATTTAGTGATGATTCCACTATCTTGGAAGAGGTTTCAATCGATTACGATGAGAACGAAGTTGCTACTTATGATGATTATTGTGATGAAACTTATGCTATAAAAAGTAGTGATGATTATATTTATAAAACTTGTCATGATTATTATTACTCTTTTTCTGAACATTACTCTTTTAATGTGGAAACAATTTTTAGTGTTCAAGTCTCTTATGATACTCCCACTATTCCGAATGAGAAGAATTTTGCTTATGTGGAGAATAATAAAATTTCTATGATTGTAGATCATGAAAAGAATGCTTTAGGTGTTGTTTATATTGTTGAATTCATTCATGATGCTACTTAAAATTATTATGAGGGAGGAACATATGCTTGTAGGAATTGCGATAATGTCAAGTTTCCTCTCTATGTGCTTAAAATCTTGAAGCTATGCTTGTTTTACCTTCCTATGCTAGTTGATTATTGTTCCCATAAGTTGTTTGCTCAAAAAATCCCTATGCATAGGAAGTGGGTTAGACTTATACGTGCTATTCACATTCTTCATGATGCTATCTTTATGTTTCAATTCTTATCTTTTATGCGAGCATCATTGAAATCATTATGCCTAGCTAGGGGCGTTAAACGTTAGCGCTTGTTGGGAGGCAACCCAATTTTATTTTAGTTTCTTGCTTTTTGGTTCTGTTTATTAATAATTAGTCCATCTAGATTATGTTAAGATGTGGTTTTATGTTTTAATTAGTGTTTGTGCCAAGTAGAACCTTTGGGAAGACTTGGGTGAAGTCTTTATGATCTTGCTGTAAAAAACAGAAACTTTAGCGCTCACGAAATTAGCTTCAACTTTTTACTGGAGAGTGATATTTAGTTGATTATTTTTGAAGATGATTACTAGACAAATTACTCAGGTTCACCAATTTATTTTAGAATTTTTGGAGTTCCAGAAATGTATGTTTGATACAGATTACTACAGACTATTCTGTTTTTGACAGATTCTGTTTTCATTGTGTTGTTTGCTTATTTTGATGAATCTATGGCTAGTAAAATAGTTTATAAACCATAGAGAAGTTGGAATACAGTAGTTCTAACACCAATATAAATAAATAATGAGTTCATTACAGTACCTTGAAGTGGTGTTTTGTTTTCTTTCGCTAACGGAGCTTATGAGTTTTCTGTTAAGTTTTGTGTTGTGAAGTTTTCAAGTTTTGGGTAAAGATTCGATGGACTATGGAATAAGGAGTGGCAAGAGCCTAATGTTGGGGATTCCCAAGGCACCCAAAGGTAATATTCAAGGACAACCAAGAGCCTAAGCTTGGGGATGCCCCGGATGGCATCCCCTCTTTCGTCTTCGTTCATCGGTAACTTTACTTGGAGCTATATTTTTATTCACCACATGATATGTGTTTTGCTTGGAGCGTCATTTTATTTTGTTAGTATTTGCTTGCTGTTATTTAGAATAATGTTTTGCATCTTTAGTTTCAATAAAAATGTCAAGGATAGCCTTTACCATGCTTATTTTGCTAGTATACATGTTGTTGTTTGAAAACAGAAAGTTTACCGCTGTTGCAAAAATTCCCTTGAAAAGTCAGAGCATGGTATAATGTTGAAACTTTTTGCATAATGAGCTCTGATAAATTTAATACAGTGGGAATTTTATTTCATAATTTTTCGAGTTAGGGAAGTATGATGAATCTTGCATTCTTTACAGACTTTACTGTTTTGACAAATTGCTGTTATGTTTGCATATGTTTGCTTGTTTAATGATTCTATTTGAGGATAGGAGTATTAAATATGCATAGGCATTTAGTATGCAATGTGGAATAATAATTTTAGTGATTTGTTACAGTATATAATGATAAGGTTTTGCATTGGTTTATACTAACCTATCTCACGAGTTCTTGTTGAGTTTGTTGTGGATGAAGCTTTTGAGAAATAGAGAAACCATGATATGAGAGGAATTAAGGAGACACAAAAGTGTTGGAAATATGCCCTAGAGGCAATAATAAAATGGTTATTATTGTATTTCCTTGTTCATGATAATTGTCTATTGTTCATGCTATAATTGTATTAACTGGAAACCGTAATACATGTGTGAATACATAGACCACAACATGTCCCTAGTAAGCCTCTAGTTGACTAGCTCGTTGATCAATAGATGGTTATGGTTTCCTGACCATGGACATTGCATGTCATTGATAACGGGATCACATCATTAGGAGAATGATGTGATGGACAAGACCCAATCCTAAGCATAGCACAAGATCGTGTAGTTCGTTTGCTAAAGCTTTTCTAATGTCAAGTATCATTTCCTAAGACCATGAGATTGTGCAACTCCCGGATACCGTAAGAATGCTTTGGGTGTACCAAACATCACAACGTAACCGGGTGGCTATAAAGGTGCACTACAGGTATCTCCGAAAGTATCTGTTGAGTTGGCATGAATCGAAACTGGGATTTTTCACTCCGTATGATGGAGAGGTATCTCTGGGCCCACTCGGTAATGCATCATCATAATGAGCTCAGTGTGACTAAGGAGTTAGTCACGGGATCATGCGTTACGGAACGAGTAAAGAGACTTGCCGGTAACGAGATTGAACAAGGTATAGGGATACCGACGATCGAATCTCGGGCAAGTAACATACCGATAGACAAAGGGAATTGTATACGGGATTGATTGAATCCCCGACATTGTGGTTCATCCGATGAGATCATCGTGGAACATGTGGGAGCCAATATGGGTATCCACATCCCGCTATTGGTTATTGGCCGGAGAGGTGTCTCGGTCATGTCTGCATGGTTCCCGAACCCGTAGGGTCTACACACTTAAGGTTCGGTGACGCTAGAGTTGTTATGGGAAATAGTATGTGGTTACCGAAGGTTGTTCTGAGTCCCGGATAAGATCCCGGACGTGACGAGGATCTCCGGAATGGTCCGGAGGTGAAGATCGATATATTGGACGAAGGGTATTGGAGTCCGGAATTGTTCTGGGAGTTCCGGGTGACGACCAGCGTGACCGAAAGGTGTTTCGGAGGCCCCGACAAGCGTTGGGGGGCCTTATGGACCAAGGGGAGGGGGCACACCAGCCCAATAAGGGGCTGTGCGCCCCTCCCAACCCCTCTCATGTAACCTGGAGAGGTGGGGGCGCCTCCCCTAGGGCAGCCGCCCCTCTCAGCTTGGGGGGCAAGTTTCCTAGGGGTGGGGGTGCCCAAACCCATCTAGGGTTTCCCCTGTGGCCGCCACCCCTCCCCTAGGGAACCCTAGGGCGCCTCCTCCACCCCCCTTCCCCCTATATATAGTGAGGGAGAGATAGGGCAGCCAGACCCTTCCCTGGCGCAGCCCCTCCCTCCTCCAACACCTCCTCCTCCTCCGTAGTGCTCGGCGAAGCCCTGCCGGAGAACCACGAGCTCCATCGCCACCACGCCATCGTGCTGCTGGAGTTTTCCCTCAACTTCTCCTCTCCCCTTGCTGGATCAAGAAGGAGGAGACGTCCCCGGGTTGTACGTGTGTTGAACGTGGAGGCGCCGTCCG
The DNA here is from genome assembly GCA_021605205.1 of Aegilops longissima. Classification (NCBI taxonomy): domain Eukaryota; kingdom Viridiplantae; phylum Streptophyta; class Magnoliopsida; order Poales; family Poaceae; genus Aegilops; species Aegilops longissima. Next base: position 637,304,155 of record CM038678.1, on the reverse strand, counting down.
TTCGGCGCTTAGATCGGAATCAATCGCGATCTGAGTCACTGCGTGTACGACTCCACCAACCGCGTTCTTGTAACGCTTCCACTTAGCGATCTTCAAGGGTATGAAGATGCACTCCCTCTCTCTCGTTGCTAGCATCTCCTAGATTGATCTTGGTGACACGTAGGAAAATTTTGAATTATTGCTACGTTCCCCAACAGTGGCATCATGAGCTAGGTCTATGCGTAGATTCTATGCACGAGTAGAACACAAAGTAGTTGTGGGCGATGATTTGTTCAATTTGCTTACCGTTACTAGTCTTTTCTTGATTCGGCGGCATTGTGGGATGAAGCGGCCCGGACCGACCTTACACGTACACTTACGTGAGATAGGTTCCACCGACTGACATGCACTTGATGCATAAGGTGGCTAGCGGGTGTCTGTCTCTCCCACTTTAGTCGGATAAGATTCGATGAAGAGGGTCCTTATGAAGGGTAAATAGCAATTGGCATATCACCATTGTGGTTTTTGCGTAGGTAAGAAACGTTCTTGCTAGAAACCCATAGCAGCCACGTAAAACATGCAACAACAATTAGAGGACGTCTAACCTGGTTTTGCAGGGTATGCTATGTGATGTGATATGGCCAAAAGGATGTGATGAATTATGTGTGTGTGTGTGTGTGTGTGTGTGTGTGTGTGTGCGTGTGTGATGTATGAGATTGATCATGTTCTTGTAATAGGAATCACGACTTGCATGTCGATGAGTATGACAACCGGCAGGAGCCATAGGAGTTGTCTTAATTTATTGTATGACCTGCGTGTCAATGAAAAACGCCATGTAATTACTTTACTTTATTGCTAACCATTAGCCATAGTAGTACAAGTGATAGTTGGTGAGACAACTTCATGAAGACATGATGATGGAGATCATGATGATGGAGATCATGGTGTCATGCCGGTGACGAAGGTGATCATGTCGCGCCTCGAAGATGGAGATCAAAGGCGCAAGATGATATTGGCCATATCATGTCACTTTATGATTTGCATGTGATGTTTGTCATGTTTACATCTTATTTGCTTAGAACAAAGGTAGCATAAATAAGATGATCCCTCACAAAATTTCAAGGAAGTGTTCCCCCTAACTGTGCACCGTTGCGAAGGATCGTTGTTTCGAAGCACCACGTGATGATCGGGTGTGATAGATTCTAACGTTCGCATACAACGGGTGTAAGCCAGATTTACACATGCAAAACACTTAGGATGACTTGACGAGCCTAGCATGTACAGACATGGCCTCGGAACACAAGAGACCGAAAGGTCAAACATGAGTCGTATAGTAGACGCGATCAACATGGAGATGTTCACCGTTGATGACTAGTCCGTCTCACGTGATGATCGGACAAGGTCTAGTCAATTCGGATCATGTATCACTTAGATGACTAGAGGGATGTCTATCTAAGTGGGAGTTCATTAAATAATCAGATGAACTTAATTATCATGAACATAGTCAAAAGGACTTTGCAAATTATGTCATAGCTTACGCTTTGGTTCTATTGTTTAAAATATGTTCCTAGAGAAAACTTAGTTGAAAGTTGATAGTAGAAATTATGCGGACTGGGTCCGTAAACTGAGGATTATCCTCATTGCTGCGCAGAAGGCTTATGTCCTTAATGCACCGCTCGGTGTGCTGAACCTCGAGCATCGTCTGTGGATGTTGCGAACATCTGACATACATGTTTTGATGACTACATGTTAGTTCAATGCGTAATGCTAACGGTTTAGAATTGAGGCGCCAAAGACGGTTTTGAAACTTCGCAGAACATATGAGATGTTCCAAAGACTGAAATTGAGATTTCAGGCTAGTGCCCACGTCAAGAGGTATGAGACCTCTGACAAGTTTCTTAAGCCTGCAAACTAAGGGAGAAAAGCTCAATCGTTGAGTACGTGCTCAGATTGTCTGAGTACTACAATCGCTTGAATCGAGTGGGAGTTAATCTTCCAGATGAGATAGTGATGGTTCTCCATAGTCACTGCCACCAGCTATTAGAGCTTCATGATGAACTATAACATATCAGGGATAGACATGATGATCCTTGAGCAATTCGCGATGTGTGACACCACGAAAGTAGAAATCAAGTAGGATCATCAATTGTTGATGGTTAGTAAAACCACTAGTTTCAAGAAGGGCAAGGGAAAGAAGGGATACTTCATGAAACGACAAATCAGTTGCTGCTCTAGTGAAGAAACCCAAGGTTGAACCCAAACCCGAGACTAAGTGCTTCTGTAATGAGGGGAACGGTCATTTGAAGCGAGAACTACCCTAGATACTTGGTAGATGAGAAGGCTGGCAAGGTCGACAGAAGTATTTTGAATATACGTTATATTATTGTGTACTTTACTAGTATTCCTAGTAGCACGAGGGTAATAAATACCGATTCGGTTGCTAAGTTTTAGTAACTCGAAATAAAAGGCTACGGAGACTAGCTAAAGGTGAGAAGACGATATGTGTTGGAAGTGTTTCCAAGGTTGATGTGATCAAACATCGCACGCTCCCTCTACCATTGGGATTGGTGTTAAATCTAAATAATTGTTATTTGGTGTTTGCGTTGAGCATAGACATGATTGGATTATGTTTATTGCAATACGGTTATTCATTTAAGGAGAATAATGGTTACTCTGTTTATTTGAATAATACCTTCAATGGTCTTGCACCTAAAATGAATGGTTTATTGAATCTCGATCGTAGTGATACACATGTTCATGCCAAAAGATATAAGATAGTAATGATAGTACCACATACTTGTGGCACTGCCATTTGAGTCATATTGGTATAAAACGCATGAAGAAGCTCCATGTTGATGGATCTTTGGACTCGCTCATTTTTGAAAATATTGAGACATGCGAACCATGTCTATTGGTAGATATGTGATACGTCTCCAACGTATCTATAATTTTTGATTGCTCAATGCTATATTATCTATTGTTTTGGACTATATTGGGCTTTATTTTCCAATTTTATATTACTTTTGGGACTAACCTATTAACCGGAGGCCCAGCCCAGAATTGTTGTTTTTTGCCTATTTCAGTGTTTCGAAGAAACGGAATATCATACGGAGTCCAAACGGAATGAAATCTTCGGAAACGTGATTTTCTCATCAGATAAGACCCATGAGACTTGGACCCTCCGTCAAGAAAGCCACGAGGCAGTCACGAGGGTGGAGGGCGCCCCCCCCCCCCTAGGGCACGCCCCCTTGCCTCGTGGGCCCCTCGAAGCTCCACCGACGTACTCCTTCCTCCTATATATACCTCACGCACTTCAACAGATCGAATCGGAGCCAAAACCTAATTCCACCGCCGCAACTTTCTGTGTATCCACGAGATCCCATCTTGGGGCCTGTTCCGAGCTCCGCGGAAGGGGATTCCACCACGGAGGGCTTCTACATCATCATCATAGCCTCTCCGATGAAGTGTGAGTAGTTTACCTCAGACCTTCGGGTCCATAGTTAGTAGCTAGATGGATTCTTCTCCCTTTTTGCATCTCAATACAATGTTCTCCCCCTCTCTCGTGGAGATCTATTCGATGTAATCTTGTTTTTGCGGTGTGTTTGTTGAGAATGATGAATTGTGGGTTTATGATCAAGATTATCTATGAGAAATATTTGGATCTTCTATGAATTCTTTTATGTATGATTGAGTTATCTTTGCAAGTCTCTTCGAATTATCCGTTTGGTTTGGACAACTAGATTGGTAGTTCTTGCAATGGGAGAAGTGTTTAGCTTTGGGTTCAATCTTGCGGTGTCCTTACCCAAAGGATGAAAGGGTTGCAAGGCACGTATTGTATTCTTGACGTCAAGGATAACAAGATGGGGTATTTATCATATTGCATGAATTTATTCCTCTACATCATGTCATCTTGCTTAAAGCGTTACTCTGTTTTCATTAACTTAATACTCTAGATGCATCTTTGGATAGCGGTCGATGAGTGGAGTAATAGTAGTAGATGCGAGGAAGGAGTCGGTCTACTTGTCTCGGACGTGATGCCTATATAGATGATCATACCTAGATACTCTCATAACTATGCTCAATTCATCAATTGCTCAACAGTAATTCGTTCACCCACCGTAAAATACCTATGCTCTTGAGAGAAGACACTAGTGAAATATATGGCTCCTAGGTCTATTTTCATCATATTAATCTTCCTACGCTTTATTATTGCTTTGCTCTTTACTTTGCCTTTTTATTTTACTTTGCATCTTTATATCAAAAATACCAAAAATATTATCTATCATCTCTATCAGATCTCACTCTCGTAAGTGACCGTGAAGGGATTGACAACCCCTATTTGCGTTGGTTGCAAGGAGCTATTTGTTTTGTGTAGGTACGAGGGACTTGCGCGTGAACTCCTACTGGATTGATACCTTGGTTCTCAAAAACTGAGGGAAATACTTATGCTACTCTGCTACATCATCCTCTCCTCTTCGGGGAAAACCAACGCAAGCTCAAGACGTGCAAGAAGGATTTCTGGCGCCGTTGCCGGGGAGTCTACGCAAAAGTCAACATACCAAGTACCCATCACAATCCCTTATCTCTCGCATTACATTATTTGCCATTTGCCTCTTGTTTTCCTCTCCCCCACTTCACCTTTGCTGTTTTATTCGCCCTCTCTTTTCCGTTTGCCTTTTTCTCGTTCGCTTGTTCGCTCGTGTGTTGGATTGCTTGCTTGTCACTATGGCTCAAGATAATACCAAATTGTGTGACTTTACCAATACCAACAATAATGATTTCCTTAGCACTCTGATTTCTCCTCTTGCCAATATTGAATCTTGTGAAATCAATGCTGCTTTATTGAATCTCGTTATGAAAGATCAATTCGCCGGCCTTCTTAGTGAAGATGTCGCTACTCATTTAAATAGCTTCGTGGATTTGTGTGATATGCAAAATAAGAAAGATGTTGACAATGATGTTGTTAAATTGAAGCTATTCCCTTTTTCTCTTAGAGATCGTGCTAAAGCTTGGTTTTCGTCTTTGCCTAAAAATAGTATTGATTCTTGGAACAAGTGCAAAGATGCTTTTATCTCTAAGTATTTTCCTCCCGCTAAGATCATCTCTCTTAGAAACGATATTATGAATTTTAAGCAACTTGATCATGAACATGTTGCACAAGCTTGGGAGAGAATGAAATTAATGATCCGTAATTGCCCTACTCATGGTTTAAACTTGTGGATGATTATACAAAAAAATTATGCCGGATTGAATTTTGCTTCTAGAAACCTTTTAGATTCGGCCGTGGGAGGTACTTTTATGGAAATCACTTTAGGAGATGCTACTAAACTCCTAGATAATATTATGGTTAATTATTCTCAGTGGCATACTAAAAGATCTACTAATAAAAAAGTGCATGCGATAGAAGAAATCAATGTTTTGAGTGGAAAGATGGATGAACTTATGAAATTATTTGCTACTAAGAGTGTTTCTTATGATCCTAATGATATGCCTTTGTCTACTTTGATTGAGAATAATAATGAATCTATGGATGTGAATTTTGTTGGTAGGAATAATTTTGGAAACAACGCGTATAGAGGGAATTTTAATCCTAGGCCCTATCCTAGTAATCCTTCTAATAATTATGGAAATTCCTACAACAACAACTCTTATGGAAATTTTAATAAGATGCCCTCTGAATTTGAGAATAGTGTTAAAGAGTTTATGAATTCACAAAAGAATTGTAATGCTTTGCTTGAAGAGAAATTACTTAAAGTTGATGAATTGGCTAGGAACGTTGATAGAATTTCTCTTGATGTTGATTCTTTAAAGCTTAAATATATTCCTCCTAAACATGATATCAATGAGTCTCTCAAAGCCATGAGAACTTCCATTGATGAGTGCAAGGAAAGAACCGCTAGGATGCGTGCTATGAAAGATGCATTTATTAAAGCGTGTTCTTCCAATTCCCATGAAAATCAAGATGAAGATCTAAAAGTTATTGATGTGTCTCCCATTAAATCCTTGTTTTGCAATATGAATCTTCATAATGATGAGATTGAATATGAGTCACCTTTACCTAGAAGGCGTTCTAAAAATTCGGAGCTTTTAGATTATGATGCTAAAATTGATAAAAGTGGGATTGAAGAAAGTAAAACCTTAGATGTTGCTAAACCCGCTATTTTGGATTTCAAGGAATTTAATTATGAAAGTTGATATTTAATTGATTGTATTTCCGTGTTGCAATCCGTGCTAAATTCTCCGCATGCTTATAGTCAAAATAAAGCGTTTACTAAACATATCGTTGATGTCTTGATGCAATCTTATGAGGAAAAACTTGAGTTGGAAGTCTCTATCCCTAGAAAACTTTATGATGAGTGGGATCCAACTATTAAAATTAAGATTAAGGATCATGAATTTTATGCTTTATGTGATTTGGGTGCTAGTGTATCCACTATTCCCAAAACTTTGTGTGATTTGCTAGATTTCCGTTTTGATGAATGCTCTCTAAACTTGCACCTTGCGGATTCCACTATTAAGAAACCTATGGGAAGAATTAATGACGTTCTTATTGTTGCAAATACGAATTATGTGCCCGTAGACTTTATCGTTCTTGATATAGATTGCAATCCTTCATGTCCTATTATTCTTGGTAGACCTTTCCTTAGAACGATTGGTGCAATTATTGATGTGTAGGAAGGGAATATTAGATTCCAATTCCCATTAAATAAAGGCATGGAACACTTCCCTAGGAAGAAGATAAAATTACCATATGAATCTATTATGAGAGCCACCTATGGATTGCCCACCAAAGATGGCAATACCTAGATCTATCCTTGCTTTTATGCCTAGCTAGGGGCGTTAAACGATAGCGCTTGTTGGGAGGCAACCCAATTTTATTTTTAGTTTTTGTTTTTGTTTCTGTTTAGGAATAAATAATCCATCTACCTTCTGTTTAGATGTGGTTTAACGTTTTAATTAGTGTTTGTGCCAAGTTAAACCTATAGGATCTTCTTGGATAATAGTTATTTGATCTTGCTGTAATTTCCAGAAACTTTCGGTTCACGAAAACAATTGTTAAAAATCACCAGAACGTGATAAAATAGTGATTTCAATTGCTGCTGATCAATAAACAAATTGCCTAGGTCTTCCTATTTTATCTGAATTTTTGGTGTTCCAGAAGTTTGCGTTAGTTACAGATTACTACAGACTGTTCTGTTTTTGATAGATTCTGTTTTTCGTGTGTTGTTTGCTTGTTTTGATGAATCTATGGCTAGTAAAATAGTTTATGATCCATAGAGAAGTTGGAATACAGTAGGTTTAACACCAATATAAATAAAGAATGAGTTAATTACAGTACCTTGAAGTGGTCTTTTGTTTTCTTTCGCTAACGGAGCTTACGAGATTTCTGTTGAGTTTTGTGTTGTGAAGTCTTCAAGTTTTGGGTGAAATCTTTTGATGGATTATGGAACAAGGAGTGGAAAGAGCCTAAGCTTGGGGATACCCATGGCACCCCAAGATAATCCAAGGACACCAAAAAGTCAAAGCTTGGGGATGCCCCGGAAGGCATCCCCTCTTTCGTCCACTTCCATCGGTAACTTTACTTGGAGCTATATTTTTATTCACCACATGATATGTGTTTTGCTTGGAGCATCTTGTATTATTTGCGTATTTGCTTGTTAGTTTACCACAATCATCCTTGCTGTACACACCTTTTGAGAGAGCCATACATGAATTGGAATTTGTAGGTTTGCTCTATGTGCTTCACTTATATCTTTTGAGCTTTATAGTTTTGCTCTAGTACTTCACTTATATCTTTTAGAGCACGGTGGTGGATTTGTTTTAAAGAAACTATTGACCTCTCATGCTTCACTTAGATTATTTTGAGAGTCTTAAATACCATGGTAATTTGCTTAATAATAATATGCTTGGTATTCAAGATTTGTAAAACTTTCTTTTGAGTGCGTTGAATACTAAGAAAAGTTTGATGCTTGATAATTGTTTTGAGATATGGAGGTGATAATATCAAAGTCGTGCTAGTTGAGTAGTTGTGAATTTGGGAAATGCTTGTGTTGAAGTTTGCAAGCCCCATAGCATGCACGTATGGTAAACGTTATGTAATGTTATTTGATTGTCCTCCTTATGAGTGGCGGTCCGGGACAAGCGATGGTCTTTTCCTACCAATCTATCCCCCTAGGAGCATGCGCATAGTGCTTTGGTTTTTGATGGCTTGTAGATTTTTGCAATAAGTATGTGAGTTCTTTATGACTAATATTGAGTCCATGGATTATCGCACTCTTACCCTTCCATCATTGCTAGCCTCTTGATGCACTGCATTGCCCTTTCTCACATTGAGAGTTGGTGCAAACTTAGCGGTGCATCCAAACCCCGTGATATGATACGCTCTTTCACACATAAACCTCCTTATATCTTCCTCAAAACAGCCACCATACCTACCTATTATGGCAATTCCATAGCCATTCCGAGATATATTGCCATGCAACTTTACACCATACCGTTCTTCATGACACATTCATCATTGTCATATTGCTTAGCATGATCATGTAGTTGACATAGTATTTGTGGCAAAGCCACCGTTCATAATTCTTTCATACATGTCACTCTTGGTTCATTGCATATCCCGGTACACCGCCGGAGGCATTCATATAGAGTCATACTTTGTTCTAGTATCGAGTTGTAATCATTGAGTTCTAAATAAATAGAAGTGTGATGATCATCATTTTCTTGAGCATTGTCCCAAAAAAAAAGAAAGGCCAAAGAAAAAAAGAAGGCCCAAAAAAAGGGAAATAAAAAGGGGCAATGTTACTATCTCTTTTTCCACACTTGTGCTTCAAAGTAGCACCATGTTCTTCATATAGCGAGTCTCATATATTGTGCTTCAAAGTAGCACCATGTTCTTCATATATCGAGTCTCATATATTGTGTTTCAAAGTAGCACCATGTTTTTCATATAGAGAGTTTCATATGTTGTCACTTTCATATACTAGTGGGAATTTTTCATTATAGAACTTGGCTTGTATATTCCAACGATGAGCTTCCTCAAATGCCCTAGGTCTTCATGAGCAAGCAAGTTGGATGCACACCCACTTATAGTTTCTTTTGTTGAGCTTTCATACATTTATAGCTCTAGTGCATCCGTTGCATGGCAATCCCTACTCCTTGCATTAACATCAATTGATGGGCATCTCCATAGCCCGTTGATTAGCCTCGTTGATGTGAGACCTTCTCCTTTTTTGTCTCCTCCACATAACCCCCATCATTATATTCTATTCCACCCGTAGTGCTATGTCCATGGCTCACGCTCATGTGTTGCGTGAAAGTTTATAGGTCTGAGATTACTAAAGTATGAAACAATTGCTTGGCTTGTCATCGGGGTTGTGCATGATGAGAGCATTCTTGTGTGACGAAAATGGAGCATGACTAAACTATATGATTTTGTAGGGATGAACTTTCTTTGGCCATGTTATTTTGAGAAGACATAATTACTTAGTTAGTATGCTTGAAGTATTATTATTTTTATGTCAATATGAACTTTTGTCTTGAATCTTTCGGATCTGAATATTCATACCACAATTAAGAAGATTTACATTGAAATTATGCCAAGTAGCACTCCGCATCAAAAATTCTCTTTTTATCATTTACCTACTCGAGGACGAGCAGGAATTAAGCTTGGGGATGCCTGATACGTCTCCAACGTATCTATAATTTTTTATTGCTCCATGCTATATTATCTATTGTTTTGGACTATATTGGGCTTTATTTTCCACTTTTATATTACTTTTGGGACTAACCTATTAACATGAGGCCCAGCCCAAAATTGCTATTTTTTGCCTATTTCAGTGTTTCGAAGAAACGGAATATCAAACGGAGTCCAAACAGAATGAAATCTTCGGAAACGTGATTTTCTCATCAGATAAGACCGAGGAGACTTGGACCCTCCGTCAAGAAAGCCACGAGGCAGTCACGAGGGTGGAGGGCGCGCCCCCCTAGGGCGCGCCCCCTGCCTCGTGGGCCTCTCGAAGCTCCACCGACGTACTCCTTCCTCCTATATATACCTCGCACTTCAACAGATCGATCACGGAGCCAAAAACCTAATTCCACCGCCGCAACTTTCTGTATCCACGAGATCCCATCTCGGGGCCTGTTCCGAAGCTCCGCCGGAAGGGGATTCCACCATGGAGGGCTTCTACATCATCATCATAGCCTCTTCGATGAAGTGTAAGTAGTTTACCTCAGACCTTCGGGTCCATAGTTAGTAGCTAGATGGATTCTTCTCTCTTTTTGGATCTCAATACAATGTTCTCCCCCTCTCTCGTGGAGATCTATTCGATGTAATCTTCTTTTTGCGGTGTGTCTGTTGAGAACGACGAATTGTGGGTTTATGATCAAGATTATCTATGAGAAATATTTGAATCTTCTCTGAATTCTTTTATGTATGATTGAGTTATCTTTGCAAGTCTCTTCGAATTATCCGTTTGGTTTGGCCAACTAGATTGGTAGTTCTTGCAATGGGAGAAGTGTTTAGCTTTGGGTTCAATCTTGCGGTGTCCTTACCCAGTGACAGAAAGGGTTGCAAGGCACGTATTGTATTGTTGCCATCGAGGATAACAAGATGGGGTATTTATCATATTGCATGAATTTATTCATCTACATCATGTCATCTTGCTTAAAGCGTTACTCTGTTTACATTAACTTAATACTCTAGATGCATGCTGGATAGTGGTCGATGAGTGGAGTAATAGTAGTAGATGCGGGCAGGAGTCGGTCTACTTGTCTCGGACGTAATGCCTATATACATGATCATACCTAGATACTCTCATAACTATGCTCAATTCTATCAATTGCTCAACAGTAATTCGTTCACCCACCGTAAAATACCTATGCTCTTGAGAGAAGCCACTAGTGAAATCTATGGTCCCCGGGTCTATTTTCATCATATTAATCTTCCTACGCTTTATTATTGCTTTGCTCTTTACTTTGCCTTTTTATTTTACTTTGCATCTTTATATCAAAAATACCAAAAATGTTATCTATCATCTCTATCAGATCTCACTCTCGTAAGTGACCGTGAAGGGATTGACAACCCCTATTCGCGTTGGTTGCGATGAGCTATTTGTTTTGTGTAGGTACGAGGGACTTGCGTGTGGCCTCCTACTGGATTGATACCTTGGTTCTCAAAAACTGAGGGAAATGCTTACGCTACTCTGCTGCATCATCCTCTCCTCTTCGGGGAAAACCAACGCAAGCTCAAGACGTAGCAATATGCATGAAGAAACTCCATACAGATGGATCGTTTGGACTCACTTGATTTTGAATCACTTGAGACATGCAAATCATACCACATGGGCAAGATGACTGAAAGGCCTCATTTTCAGTAAGATGGAACAAGAAAGCAACTTGTTGGAAGTAATACATTTTGATGTGTGCAGTCCAATGAGTGCTGAGGCACGCAGTGGATATCGTTATGTTCTTACTTCACAGATGGTTTGAGTATATGCTAAGAATATTTACTTGATGAAACACAAGTCTGAATTGTTGAAAGGTTTAAGTAATTTTAGAGTGAAGTTCAAGATCGTCGTGACAAGAGGATAAAATGTCTATGATATGATCATAGAGATGAATATCTGAGTTACGAGTTTGGCACACAATTAAGACATTGTGGCAATTGTTTCACAACTAATACCGCCTGGAACACCATAGTGTGATGGTGTGTCCGAACATCATAACTGCACCCTATTGGATATGGTGCATACCAAGATGTCTCTTATCGAATTACCACTATCGTTTACGGGTTAGGCATTAGAGACAACCGCATTCACTTTAAATAGGGCACCACACAATTCCGTTGAGACGACACCATATGAACTATGGTTTAGAAAACCCTAAGTTGTCGTTTCTTAAAAGTTTGGGGCTGCGACGCTTATGTGAAAAAGTTTCAGGATGATAAGCTCGAACCCAAAGCGGATAAATGCATCTTCATAGAATTCCCAAAACAGTTGGGTATACCTCCTATTTCAGATCCGGAAGCAAAAGTGATTGTTTCTAGAAACAGGTCCTTTCTCGAGGAAAAGTTTCTCTCGAAAGAATTGAGTGGGAGGATGGTGGAGACTTGATGAGGTTACTGAACCGTCACTTCAACTAGTGTGTAGCAGGGCACAGGAAATTGTTCCTGTGGCACCTACACCAATTGAAGTGGAAGCTTATGATAGTGATCATGAAACTTCGGCTCAAGTCACTACCAAACCTCGTAGGACGAGAAGGATGCGTACTACTTCAGAGAGGTATGTAATCCTGTCTTGGAAGTCATGTTGCTAGACAACAATGAACCTACGAGCTATGGAGAAGCGATAGTGGGCCCGGATTCCGACGAATGGCTCGAGGCCATAAAATTCGAGAGAGGATCCATGTATAAAACAAAGTATAGACTTTGGAAGAACTACTTGATGGTCGTAAGGCTGTTGGGTGCAGATGGATTTTAAAAGGAAGATGGACAATGATGGTAAGTGTCACCATTAAGAAAGCTCGACTTGTCGTTAAGATGTTTTCCGACAAGTTCAAGGAGTTGACTACGATGAGACTTTCTCACCAGTGGCGATGCTAAGAGTCTGTTGGAATTATATTAGCGATTCTTGCATTATTTATGAAATCTTGCGATAGGATGTAAAACATTGTTTCCTCGACGATTTTCTGGAGGAAAGGTTGTATGTGATACAACCAGAACTTTTTGTCAATCCTGAAAGATGCTAACAAGTACACAAAGCTCCAGCAATCCTTCTAAGGACTGGAGTAAGCATCTCGGAGTTGGAATGTATGCTTTGATGAGATGATCAAAGATTTTGGGTTTATACAAAGTTTATGAGAAACTTGTATTTCCAAAGAAGTGAGTGGGAGCACTTGAATTTTTGATGAGTATATGTTGTTAACATATTGTTGATCAGAAATGATGTAGAATTTCTGGAAAGCATACAGTGTTATTTGAAAAGTGTTTTTTCAATGGAAAACCTGGATTAAGCTACTTGAACATTGAGCATCAAGATCTATAAGGACAGATCAAAAATGCTTAATAGTACTTTCAAATGAATACATACCGTGACAAGATTTTGAAGGAGTTCAAAATAGATCAGCAAAGAAGGAGTTCTTGGCTGTGTTACAAGGTGTAAGTATTGAGTAAGACTCAAGACCTGACCACGGCAGAAGAGAGAGAAAGGACGAAGGTCGTCCCCTATGCTTTAGATGTAGGCTCTACAGTATGCTATGCTGCGTACCGCACCTGAAGTGTGCCTTGCCATGAGTCAGTCAAGGGGTACAAGAGTGATCCAGGAATGGATCACATGACAGCGGTCGAATTATCCTTAGTAACTAGTGGAATAAGGAATTTTCTCGATTATGGAGGTGGTAAAAGAGTTCTTCGTACAGGGTTACGTCGATGCAAACTTTGACACTAATCCGGATGACTCTGAGTAGTAAACCGGATTCATATAGTAGAGCAGTTATTTGGAATAGCTCCAAGTAGCGCGTGGTAGCTGCATCTACAAGATGACATAGTGATTTGTAAAGCACACACAGATCTGAAAGGTTCAGACCCGTTGACTAGTAACCTCTCTCACAAGCAAGATATGAACAAACCCCATGGGTGTTGGATTCATTACAATCACATAGTGATGTGAACTAGATTATTGACTCTAATGCAAGTGGGAGACTGTTGGAAATATGCCCTAGAGGCAATAATAAAATGGTTATTATTGTATTTCCTTGTTCATGATAATTGTCTATTGTTCATGCTATAATTGTATTAACTGGAAACGTAATACAAGTGTGAATACATAGACCACAACATGTCCCTAGTAAGCCTCTAGTTGACTAGCTCATTGATCAATAGATGGTTATGGTTTCCTAACCATGGACATTGGATGTCATTGATAACGGGATCACATCATTAGGAGAATGATGTGATGGACAAGACCAATCCTAAGCATAG